>OX439129.1:33691526-33694026 GCA_949318235.1 Ecdyonurus torrentis | reverse complement strand
TTACTTCCAAAACTCGCGATGTCAGGAGGATATTTTAAAAAAAGTATAGAAGAAAAATATATCCTAAAGGAATATAATATCTATATAGATTGTTTGTTATGTATAATATATAAAAGGTGGAAAAGAATACAAGACTTTTGCTATAATATTCTATTATATTAGAAAACGTTGACAAAAGCGTAATATAATATTAAAATAAAGCCTAAAGCTATATTAAAGTCTTGATTCTATATAGACTATTATATTATGCAGAGAGAATATAGGGTTTAAATATAATAATAATAATAATATAAAGTATCGAGCATACTTATATAACGAGCTTGAAAATCATTGTTCAAAACGATTGAGACGACTTCATCTAATGTAATAATAATAAAACCTCATGAATACTATAACAATAAGAAGAAATTCAAATATTCAAGTTGGTAATTAAAATATATTTAATTACGAATACAATATCTTATGTAAATCCTTATTATGAATGTAAAATAATAAAAATCCTATCTCTTAAACTTCTTTTTTTTTTCAATCCTTTTATTCATGCTTATTTATAAAATCATTGTTATTTTTAAAGAATGACATTTTTATTGTTGAAAATTATCATGGCGCTCCTTACAGCCGATTGTGTTGATCTGATAGAGATATTTAATTATTTTAATGTATTAAAATTTATGCTATAAGAAAAAATATACACTAAAAAAAAAAGAAGCAAAAGGATAAGAGAATAGTTTGAATTTTTAATTTGCTGCATATAAATTGTGTTGTGTTTAATGATTATTTAACAAAAAGATAAAAATAAATACTTGTGTTTTGTTTGGATCATAAACTTTAGTATTTATTATACAAGAATATAATACGTTTGAATAATATTAGAATGAAATTATCTACCGTATATTTATATATAACATTTTCAGGGTTCTTAAACACCATTAACTGCATTATAAAAATGATAATAAAATTCTCTCTCATTTATATTATATATAATATATATGTAATTTTTTTTCTTAAATTGCTTAAAATGGAGCTACAAAACCAATTTCATAATACAATTAAATTTGTATTATAGAACTATCAGAATAACTAAACAATTTAAAAGTCAATCTTTATATACCACTATTTTAGAAGAGACTTTTTGATTTAAAGATGTTTTATATAATGATAATTAGATTTCTTTTGTTTCTCTCTGAGAATATATAGCTCATGAGTTTGTATATAAATTTCTCGGTCAAACGTCAGTCAAGGTAGCTGACAGTTGAGTGACGTGACTTGCGGCCACACGCCGGTGTAAATACTTGATGAAACTATAACCCTGCTTTTCAGCTCTATTAGACTCTCTCATATAAGAGAAGTAACTCTAAAACCTCAACAACCCTTTGGCTTTTTTTTCCTACCCTCAATGTGTGCAAAGCAATCAAGTGTTGTGGTTTTCTACTTTATTTATTTATTTATTTATTTATTTATTTATTTATTTATTTATTTATTTATTTATTTATTTATTTATTTATTTATTTATTTATTTATTTATTTATTTATTTATTTATTTATTTATTTATTTATTTATTTATTTATTTATTTATTTATTTGTTTATTTGTTTATTTATTTGTTTTGCTTGTTTGTTTTGTTTGTTTGTTTGTTGTCTGTCTGTCTATAATGGATTGTGTGTTTGTACGTTTTTTTATTATTATTATTTTTCATTTTTTTTTAAATAGAAATAAATTAGTCAATCCATGCACATTTAATTACAAAGACTTAAATTACGTCCAAAACAGAGACTAAGACTGAAGGCTTATAAAATGCCCCAACGCCCTTATATATTTAATATACTCTAGCCTGAAACCCTTTCATTTTTTTACAACAATGCATCGTTAAAAAAAAAAAAAAAAAAAAGCTTCATATTATATCATACATACATTTTTTTTCTCTAAAGCACAATATAATTTAAACTCATTTGCTAAAAGCATTAAGCTAAAAAAAATTCTATCGCTTTCAAATACATGTATTTTTTTTCCTCTAAAAATAATAACGTTAAATAGCACTTAAAAAAAGGTGTTACTTGATATAGTAAAAAAAAAAAAAAAAAAATTACATGAAGGCCTACCACGCGAGTAACTAATTTTAATTGACAAAAACAAAAGCGAATCTAAAGCTAAAACTTATCTGCACCTGGGGTATTATATAGCAAGCATATTATCAGCACAATATGTAGAGAGAGAGAGAGAGAGAGAGACGCAGGTGTACACAAGGATCCCTCACTTTATATCTCTAAGTAACATTATTATAAAGTACCTTCAATTAGCAAACGCTAAAAACATCATCAATCACATAATTTTTAATATATATAAAAATAATTATTATTAAAGCATGTGCATTCTTTTTTTGTTGAATATATAATATTATATAATACTCATCCTATGTTGGTTGATAAAAATCATTTTATTATTATTCTTTGGTCACTGTCATGTCATAATAATAATATAAAAATTAATGAAAAATTAAACA
>OX439129.1:33516253-33686253 GCA_949318235.1 Ecdyonurus torrentis | reverse complement strand
ACAGAATGTCATAAAGTAATCCATCTCTAAAAACCCAAGCGAAATTCAATAGAAAATATGATATAAGAAATATAATTTACAACTAACTATTATATATATATATATATATATATATATATATATATATATATATATATATATATATATATATATATATATATATATATATATATATATATATATATATATATATATATATATATAGTATACTTATATAGCTGTCATATAAATATTATATAGTAGGCAAATAAATTGTACAGTCTTAAACCTATTACGTAAACTCATTAATTTAGATGCATTGATCAATACAACACCAAGCAGCAACAGGTAGGAGTATTATATTATTATATTTTCTAATAGTAAAAAAAAAGGACATCCATCAAATATAAATATATATAAATTTTTTAATATCGAGATTGTAAAATATATTATGCTCTTTATTATTAATCTATGCTTATAAATCAACTTCATATTAATATAAAATTCTTTATAATACATACTTTATATTATATATAAAGGTCACTCCTCAAAATTCTTTACTTTAATCATATTGTAAATTAAGCTTTGAAATTTTATTCAACCATTACCGCGCATGTATACATTCATAATTAATTATTTACATACATATTAAACAAGTAAATATGAATTGTATAAAGGAATATTATATATTAAAAGTATATAGCATTATATTTTAAAAGTTAAATATGCGGTTAGTGTTTTGATATAAAATATTATTTATATATTACAGACTTCATTTACGTATAGGATGGCGTGTTGGAGAACGCACGGTCTCAACTCTTGACTTCCTCTATCTCCATGATGTTTATGTAAATAGGAAGCTTCAACGTTCTCTAAAGACAAGTAACCTAACACCTATGTAATTTTTAATTTGTTAAACATAATAATATGTACAATGTAGGCTGAACAAATGTAAAATAAAGTACCAATTTTTAAATACAACCTATATATACACTATTTGCATTTTTATTATTACAGTATAGCAATCCCATCTCGCAGTTAGAAACCCATAACAGAGAAGTGACAACCTCATGTTTTAGGCAGAGCTGCAATACTTTTGTTTTGAAAGTCCCACTAAAAGTACCCAAACTTAAATGACAGTCGAAATACTCTTAGCCAATGAGAAAGCTCGAATTTTTTGGGTAGCCAATCATTTAGATTAAAAGTTTGGGTACTTTTAATGGGCCTTTCAAAACAGATGTATTGGGGGTCTGCCTAAAACATGAGGTTGTCGCTTCTCTGTTAAGGTTCTCTACTTACGTTAGAGTTATCCAAAAGCTCACCCTACTTAATTTTTTTAAACATAAAAATAATAAATAAATGATAGAAAATATGTAAATTTATCCTGAACAGGATATGATCATTAAACAATTAATTGATCAGCTTATTGATAAAATAGTTTTATTACGGTTACATTCTTTATTATATACGTATATTTATATTATTTGAAATGTTGATTCTTTTGATATTTTGCCTTCACCGTGACATTTTTCATTTGTGACAAGATCGCAATGTTCATGATATGTACAGTACTATATACGCTGATTTACCTTCTTGTTATACAGCATCACGTTTATATAGCTCTCATATATACGTGAGAAAACAAATGACAATACATAACAAAAATCATCATCATCATTTGAAAATAATATAATAAATGATCACATCTGTATCCGTTTTTTTTTTTTTAAGAACTCTATTGTATGCTAATTTTGATAATAATAATAACGATAATAGTACAATAAAATTCTATTGGCGGTATATTTTTTAAGGGACCTTTTGTATTTAGGGTGACTCGACCCCCTTCTCACCTTTCATTGGAATGCTTATTTGATCATAAATATCTTTCTTTACATTGGAGAGAGAGAGAGAGAGAGAGAGAGAGAGAGAGAGAGAGAGAGAGAGAGAGAGAGAGAGGAAGTTGCATCAGATGGTACCAAAATTTACAAGCACAGTAAAGAGAAACATTTTATCATATTTTACACCCACGCTTTTTTTTTTTTTTTTTTTTTTTTTTTTACTCTCATATAATTTTTTAACGGTTTAATTTAAAAATTAGTCTGGTTATATGTATATATAGGTGTGTGGGACGTGGATATAAGTATATACCGGTGAGCCATAGTATAGTAGATTCGCGGCGCTACCAGAGGTCTTCCTGTATATGTGTCTTTTTCCACCCTCAACGTCCGTGACTTTTTTTTTCTCCCTATAATTTTATTTCAAATGTTATAACAATTACTTCAGATGACATTTTAACTAATTTATTTCCTTATACAGTAATATTATATAACATATATATATATATAAATATAATTATGTAAAATCATTCATGTATGTCTATACAGTTATAAAGATCAGTAAAAATTTATAGATATAGGGTTGCCCCCCTACTTGGTTACAAAATACGTAGGAGGTCTCATATGATGATGTCTATTTTTTTTAAAATATATATTTTAATTATTTCATTTTAATATTATGATGGCACCTGTCGTTTTTATTTTTTAATTGCTTTTCGTTTTATCGTTGTATTCTTTTAACAATAGACAAAAGAAAACATTCTAATCTATTGATATGTTAAAATCAATAATTATAAAATTTTATAATTGTTGTTATGATAAAATCTTATTTATAAAAATAAAATGGAACTAATTTTTATCAACACACTTTTTGCTGCATTAATTAAAATGTGTGAAATCAAATTTTTATAAGAATCAGAATTTTTTTAAAAATTTGTATGTTTTTGGAGGAACTTTTTTTCAGTGACCTTAACGTAAGTCAAATTTATAATAATTGATTTTAATTGTTTTTTATTTATATGTATTTGTATTACCATATCATTTTTGTTTATAAACTAATTTACATATTTTTCTTTCAGTGTTCATTCTCGCCCTTAAAGAAATTATACAATAAAAAAAAAGTTGCACGAATCCTGATGATCAACTTTTAGTATGTTCTCCAAATGAAAGACATGGTCAGTTCGAGTCAAGTTCTTTGTTGGCGGCTTCTGGGTGCGGCCACCGAGGAGTCAAAGACTGTAATATAACATAACTGAAATGAATGTATATGAGAGAGAGAGAGAGAGAGAGAAACTGTGTAAGCTCCGTATACACCGCGGCAAACACGTGATTAATGACTCCGCTCATCAACGTTAAAAATGCAAATAATTTTTTTATACCTATATACCATACCTATGTTAAAGATAACAAAAAATATATGTATATATAATATAAAAATATTTATCAAGGAGCATTAATATGATTAATCTGAATTGAAGTATAAGCTAAATTACTTTTTAAAATATTTCTATAGTTGTATGGTTATATTGAAAAAAAAAATGTTATGTGTATATATTCATGCGGATACTGAATTTCTTAGAATTTTGCATCATTTTAGTTTGATCACACTTTGCTATATTTGAAATTTTTATGTATAGTCGTTTACATAAAGAATTCTCGTAAGTTTGAATTTTCCCTGAAATCTTTATGAAGATTTAAATTTCCTAAATACTGTACAACATGAAAAACTAACAATATTCTTCAATGTTTATGTTCCTTTACATATTCCACGTCTAATAACTTCAAATATTTAGTATGTATACCAAATATAATTATATTTTTATCCGTTTAATATCAATTTAAAATTTAAAGTAATCTATTTAAATATTTGGTCAATAAGACAGAAAAAAAAATAAAACTCTACTTAAATTATTTGATAAAATAGTTTATATATATAAACATAATATACAAATGTGCTTGATAGTTTGGAAACACACATTCTGAATTCAAGTCATAATACATTAACTTTACATGCATTACGTATTCTTAAAAATATTTAATCACAAAATCAAAACATTTTAAATAAGAACGACATTAAATAAGTGACTGTATATATATTGAGTTGAAATACATGTAAATGACATAAACATCAGTTTTGCACCTCAAGTACGAACGTTATAGGTTGCACCACCTAATAGCAGCAGCAGCAGCAGCAGCAAACGAGTCACCAGATATCATATGTTTGGTATACGCGGTGTATATATGTATGTATATGTGTCTCTGTGTGTGTGGAGATGTATGCAGATTAGCTTATAGTTGGCTGGTGGGATCACGTAGCAATAGCGGAGCAACGTCGTCGACGACGGTGCCTTGTAATGGGTGTCCTGAATGCGGTTAGCCTTGTACCTCTTGTGATTAATGCACACTCTGGTGAAGCCCAAGCACACACTAGTGTACACAGACGCTTGCCGACACTTTGCGGCTGCGTGGATAAATACAAAACCAAATCTTATTTTATTTTATTTTTCTTATTATTATTATTAACCAAGCATGGAGAGAGAGAGAGAGAGAGAGAGAGAGAGAGAGAGAGAGAGAGAGAGAGAGAGAGAGAGAGAGAAGACAAACGTTTTATATTACCATCGAGAATTCTATATAACTAGATCAGAATCTTATTATATTTTGCTATACTGATGGGTTTTTTTCGTTTTTTGATTATACGTACACCAAGTCTTGGACCAGCATACAATTTTAATTTAAACTGTGCTTTCTCTCTCTCTCTCTCTCTCTCTCTCTCTCTCTCTCTCTCTCTATATATATATATATATATATATATATATATATATATATAATATATATATATATATATATATATATATATATATATATATATATTATCGTAAGTGTGTGTGATTGATGTCTAATAAAAATGCCATCAATAAATTCATATTTTTTGTCTGTAAAATCTGAAATAATCCTGTCTTATAAATCAATCACATATGCCAAAAGTTTTAAATAATATGATTTACTCTTGACTCCCCAGGTGTTGGTAATAAACTTCTACTTAAATTTTAACACAAGATTTTGTCTTTTAAACAGGTTCATTTTTTTGTGTATTGTTATAATATTTCTATAATGTAAATCATGGAAAGAAAGAAAGAAAAAAAATCATTTTTTTCACTTTTTTTATAAATAATAACAAAGCACCACACTTGATGTGACAGCTTTCTCAGCAAACACGAGAATGTTACGTGAAACAACGACTAATGGATATATTTGTTTTTATATATATTCATATTATACTATATATAAGCAAAGAATAGAATAAAAAAAATTAATAATAAAAAAAGAGAACATATAGCGGCGATGACGAGTGTTTGAAAAAGAAATGGGCGACATACGTCAAGTGAAACTTGAAGTTTTTGTCGTCACTTTTGGCAGACTGCTGCCACGCAGTAAAAATTTACAACCATCTAAAGAGTCACATACTTCTATTTTTTGTGTTTTGTTTTTAAAAAAAATATATATCTACTTTAATTGGCTTGAGAAAATAACCATGTATAGAATTATGTATATTATATAAAACTGTAAAGAAAAAGATTTGAATTTTTATACTTATTTTGAATAATTTTAAAATATCTCCCACGTACTTGTGAAGATTTTTTTATCTCTTTTCTTTTGAAGATTTCCGATGCACTGAGAATACTTATATTATATCAAATATCAGTTACATATATTTTAAGCGTTCGACGCACACGTGCACAATCACAGATATATATATATATATATATATATATATATATATATATATATATATATATATATATATATATATATATATATATATATATATATATATATATATATATATATATATATCTGTTTCATTTTGATCTATGTATCTTTTAGTAGAACATTTTGCTAATGAGAATCATTTATGGTACACGGTAAGATAAATTTTATTATAATTATTAAGTAAAATTAAAGCTTATATAGAAGCCTAATAGCTAGAAGCGTGTAAGCTGCATCGTTTGTACAAAAATATGCGAGTTTTTTTAAAAATTTATATATAATAAAAAGTCACATTTTTGTTTAAAGACTTAAAACAAATTAAATTTTATTTGCCGCATGGAACACTTTTATTTATTTATTTTTTTCTTTTACAAAATTTAACACGAGTTTAACATTTAACGTTACTGAAATTGGTTATATGTGAAGCTAAAAAGTAATACACGTTATATCTATAAAAAAATTTAACTCATTTCAATAATTTCTTGTTCCATTTCAGTCAAATTTTCTCCGTGTCAGTTTGAGTATTCTGAAATACCTCGTTGCTCGGCAAGTTGCAGATCTATCGTGCGATCTTCTCTCTCTCACACACAGGCGGTATTATGTCCTTGTTCAATGTATACAACCTGCATTTACATCGCGTATTCTCAGCGAAAAAAAAAAAAAAAAACAAGGAAATTTTTTCACATATAAAAACAAAGATTTAATCATTATTATTATTATTTCTCTTAAACTGCCGTATTAGGAAATATCTGATTTAAAAAAATACTACTTTTGATTTGTTTAAATTGATAAATATATATAATATAAAAAATATTTCTTAAAAATTAAATAATATTTTATTAAATAGCACACACAAAAAAATAATAAAAGATAATTATAATAAATTTACACATTGTGAAAAAAAAAAGCATTTAAAGAAGTTAGAGAAAATATATTTATGGACAGCTATTAACAATGTTATTAACTTATTATTACTTTAAGAACCTTCTGTATAATAATTTATTTCTTTGATGTAAAAAAAAAAAAAAAAAAAAAAAAAAAAAATTGTGACTGGAAATATTTATAGGAATTTCTTATGGAATAGAATGCGTTGTTTCTCAAACAATTATGTTCAGACATATGAATAATTAGATTTTAAGTAACGCAATACTTCAATAATTTAGCAAAGCTATTATTTTTTTGTTTCTTCATCATATCTTTCATTTTTTTTAAATTAAGAATATAGTAATTTTTTTTATTGATATATCTTAAATGAGACTTTTAAATATTTAAATATATAGATATTGTAATATGCAGTCAATCATGAACACTAAAATGAAATATAAATCTAATATTTATTTATTTTTTTGCCAATAATTTATCATTTTTATTCTGATGACCATTCTGTTAAAGCGTGTAAAAAATTAAGGAAAGTCATATTATATTTAAACTTCAAACTATTTCTTACATTTTAGAGAACTATCTTCTGATTTGATTTATATTAAATATATTGAAAAACATATTAATTTGTACAAATATAGCTATTAAAACTACACTCACATATACGCACGCAAAAAAGAAATTGCGTAATTTATGCTAAGCATTTATGTCATTAGCATAAATGTTGCTAAATTGGAAAATAATAAATATTTATGCTAATTATGATGTTATTTATAAGAAAAGAACAATATTTATGCCATACGACATAGATATTATAGCACAAAATATGACGTTAATAACTAATGTTGCTAAAAATAATTACGTATAATAATTATTATATTTATTTTTCTTCGTAAAATAATTGGTAATTATGCTGCACAAGAATTTTTATAGAAAAGAACACTCATTTCTTTTAATATAGGAAGATGGATACGTACTTCCAGAACAGGGAAAAACAAATGTTAGCGATGGTTCTCCTAAAATTATTAATCGCGAGATAAGGTATTAAATACTTGACATAAAATGACAACTTAACAACATTAGAACTAGATTACTCGCATGTCTATAATGTATGTCTCTCGCTTTTGCCTTTTTTTTTTAACCTCTTCCGTCCTCTGTTTTTCTTCTTTTTTTTTATAATATAATCACACCTGCCTTATTTTTTTATATAACTGCTTAAAATATAATTAGTACAGATCAAAATCTTAATTAATAAGTGTCACAAACGTCATCATATTTATAATTTTATAGATTTAATTAAAAAATTTATAAGAAAAAATATTTGATATAACATTTTTATAATAGAATTTTTATATGGTGACAAGTAATATAAGATATAACTTGATTTATTTATTAATTGATAAAAAAATACTAATTATCATAAATTTTATTTCAAACATAAAATTTTAACATTTAATACTATGGCTTATTTTTTTATTTAATTAAATGTACGAAATAAGTATATATTATAGAGATTTTTTTTTTGTTTGCGATGTGATGATGGGTGTTAGTAATAGTTCAAAGTACCGAGTTATATAGTAAGTAAATATTTGCTTTTTTTTTTTTTTTTTTTTTTAAGTGGAAAATATAGAAGACGTAGATTCAATGCCTTGTGGTTTGAGAGATGCATTGCGTGGAAAAGTGTAGCAAAAGGTATGAGAGAGAGAGAGAGAGAGAGAGAGAGAGAGAGAGAGAGAGAAAACTAAGGTAAAACAGGAGCAATGTGAGCGCGCGCGGCTGCTGCTGTATACGTTCCCAAGTAAGGGGGAGTTGAATTTATGGCGCAATTAGCACCCGGAGTTGTAATTTATACATGTAATAAACCCCCGGGTAGTGAAGGAAAATAGGAAGAGCTTCTTGCTTGCTTGCTTTGCTCGATTCACTTGCTTTTCTGTTTGGGTTGCAGGTACGTACACGAACGTTTCCTCACACACAAAAATCCCCTTCCCCCAAAACCCCCATTTCCCCCAACCCAACAATCCTCCCCCAGCACCCAAGAGATATCACCCCCCTTCCCTTTATACCAAAATGAAGTATATTATACCTTCAAAGAAAAAAAAAGTTAAAATTTTTAGACAAAAATTCTTTAATAATTTTATCGAGTAATTACATGGGTTAATGAATCTAAAAGAGAGGTTGATAATTTATATGTAATATGTTATATAGTCGTTCATTTTAAATGACGAAGCAAAATCCCGTGCACTTATTACACAAAAGAAAAGCCATTGTGACACTCTCACATACACGCGCAAACATTAAAGGCTCTCTTGAGATGTGAAACTTAAACCACACAAGCTTGATTATTTGCCTAACACAAGAACCATTTCATTGCAACTAACCTATTAAGAAGGCATTTAAACTGTTATATTGCTTTTTAAATTGAGTGTTATTGCAAATTTAACTTATTGCCGTTTAACCTCTCTCTGTTACTTTTTGTTTTCTCTCTCTCTCTCTCTCTCTCTCTCTCTATGTTATAAACGTAAAAGTGACTATTATTGCATTTTTAAGTGAATATAAGACGTAAATTTCTATAAAGTAAATTGAGATTTTTACCTCAATTTGATAATAAAAAATAAAGAATTATAATAAAATAATTTAAAAAATTATTTCAAAAATATCAAATTGCGTCAAAAAATTTATTTGTTTTATAAGAGCGCTTAGAATAAAATTTAGGATTTACTTTAGCAATGTTTCAAATAACACGTATGTTCTAGAATTTAAGATTGTAAGTATAATAGTCACCATACGTTGGAATTATGATAATTTAATTTTTATCGGGACTATAACAATTTTCTGATTTGGATTTTAAATGATATGCTGAAACAATCTATATAATAATAAAAAATCCATCAAAATCCATCAAAGAATTCGATACTTTCCCTTATTTTATTGACGACCACCAACTATTTCAATTTCTATAAGAGTTTATATTTGCAACGTTGCAATACATCACTGAAAATTGAATTCTTCTAATTAATGTGAACAATCGATGGAACTTTATGTTACAGTTTTCTACCGTTAAACACAAAGAGAGATAACTGAGAGGCCTTTATTTATAGATGGTAATATAATCAAATAACGTTCATTAAATTTCTTCAACAATACAATAAATTTCTATTTACTTGTAACTAAAATCAAATCAATATAAATATTCAATGTCTTATTTTTCTCAAAATATATATACGTTTCACCATGATGATGCGGAGAGCTTTTATCTCTCTTAAATATTATGATGAAATATTGTCAAACTATGACAGAAAGGAAAATAAATTTGCATTTATCTAATTTGATATTCATGATAGTGTAAAATTCACAAATATTACAATTAATGAAAAGCTTTTATGTCATCATTTCATATATGATATTTTATCATAAAGTTAATGTGTATTTAATTAGTAAATAAATTCAAATATGTTTTTGGTGAATATAGAGAATCAAATTCTAATATATTTATAGGGGTATGCACGAAATAATATTTAATGAAAGTTTATTTATAAATTTGCATTCGACCACGCACAGTCCATTAGTTTAATTGAAGTTATTATCAGTTATATTTTGGATTAACATTTTGAAAAAATAATTGGCAAATTTGATTATTTCCTTAATATAATCTTTTATGATGATTTTCATTTCTATAGATTGAATAAAATGTCAACAAGACGATATGATCTATTTTATAATAAATTCGAACTGATATGCTGAGGCAAATAAAATTTGAAGACTTTTTACTTTTATTGTACATAATATGCGATATTATGCGATATATGATGTGATATATTATATACAGCATGTCTTAGTATTGATTTCGCAGGATACATTATTAAACTTACTTTATAGATATTTGTTATTTTATGTCAATAATATCTTTAAATAAATATAAGATAAAACAGCAACAAAAGAAGGAAGTTTTTAATCTCTCTCTCTCTCTCTCTCTCTCTTCCTCTCTCTCTCTAATAAGATTTTACCAAATACATTTCATTCATATAAGTATTGTATAAAAAAATTAATAATTTTTTCTATACGTTAATTTTAGATTATTTTTTAATCCTTATTTACGCCAAAAGTTCTACGAACTCTCTTTTTACTTTAAGATTTATTTTCACAACTTAATTTTGTATTAAGGGAAATAATTCCGGTTGCTCACATGCAATCTCAAGTGAGTGTAACGTCTTCATCCAGGCAGAACCTTACACACATATACATATACGTACAAAACATACACTACACACACATACATACATACAAAGGACATGCAAATGAGCAAGTAATTCCTTCAAGCTCCAAGTAATCAGAGCACAGCACACAGGAAAAGGAAGCACATCTTGGCCAGGCTGCACTAAATCAACTCTTCATTCTCAGCAGCAGCAGCAGCAGCAGCAGCAGCAAAACACTTTTGGTACACACTTTATATTACGTCTTTCATATAGCCAAGTTAAGAAAACGACATGTTGCCTTGTCCCAAACTCTTGTTATTTTCATGAGAGAGAAAGAGAAAGAAACTTTTATCCCTTTCTCTCTCATGTTATTCTCTCTAACTTTAGATTAATTCTCTTATTTTATCTGAAATGAGAATTTCTTATCTTATGTTAGTTTTATACAATATATGTTTTGCTGCTACAAAAATGTCACATTTTCTCTCTCTCTCTCTCTCTCTCTCTCTCTCTCTCATACACACACTGTCGTGTATCAAATTTTTTAAGTAAAGAATTTTTCGTGATGTAATGTGAGAATTTTTACGATTAACAGTTTGTGTAAATAGATTGAATTGTAAAACTTTAAAAATTATATTAAAGTAAAACCGAAGTATATAATACTAAAACTGATGATATCGTTATCATAAAAATCAAAATTTTAAAATTTTGTTTACAACAACGAAAATCAGTCAAAAATATTTCTTAAAAAATAACATACTTTGTCAAAATTTCTAATACTTCAAATTTAACATATTTCTCCAATTTCAAGTATACTAAAAATGAATCAGAAGAATATTTTGAAGTATTTATCATCACACGATCAATAAGTGACATATAAAAAATATATGGAGAAGTGCAGTAAAAGGTCGCCAACTTATTTTATTTTTTTCCCCGTTCTTTTGTGTCGTATACAAAAGACAGACAACATTATCGTCTCTTGAAATAAACCTACACGTTGCAAATTTTCATTGTTAATTTTAATCTTGACGCCTTCTCTTGAGAGAGTCTGGACAATAACTCAACCGCCGCCTCTGCAATGCTTACAACAATACGCGCTAACTTTGCTCTTATTGTTACTCATCATATTGTTAAGATATTGCATTATTACCGAAGAACATACACATATGATATAACCTCGACAAGAGTTTAAATATATCCCTATAACCAATTCTTTTATTATACATTATTTTTTACACTTTTAAATAAATTACTTCGAGGAGGGGGGGGGGGGGACTTATAATATAAACGTTTATCAAAGCTTTTAAAAAAATGCTTATAGAAATATACAATTTTAAAATTTGATAAAAAAATTAATTTCTATAAAAATTACACTTTGTACCATTTGGATATACTAATTTAAATATAGAAATAGATACTTTTGAATATGTTTGTTATGGTAGGTGGGTCAAAAGCAGGTGATTATGTGATACGATTATAGAGTATTATACCGAGGTGCGTGCCGCGGTAACTATGCGGATTGCATGACTGAAAAACACTGTTTTTATTCGTCGTACAAGCTAACCACGCAATCTTACAGCCAATCAAATACACTGACTTGATTGGCATGATTTTTTTTTTATATATATACATATATAATAAAATAAAAATATAACCAATGCAAGACATGCGGTCAAGTTTCTGACAACTTTTATAACATTTTTTTTATCATAAATTTAAATTATATTTAAAACTAAATCTATATACATGACTTTTTTTTAATATTTTTTTTTTATTTGATTTTAATCTGAAATTAAAAAAAATACATTTCAACTATGATTAAATAGTTTTTTTATTATTATATGTTTTCGTGATAATTATATAAAAATTCTGTTAGGAAATGTCAAATAAACAATATGGGAAAAAAACAAAAACATGTTTTTAGTTAGAAAAATATATAAATAAAGTAAAATAATTTTTATGATAAACTTGATGATTATTATATGAAAACAAAGGCTAAAAAGTTTTTCAAATAGAAAATTGTATAATAAATCAAGGTAAAAATTGTGACAGTTTTTTTGTTATTTAAGTCATTGTTGTCATTTATTAAATTTTTAGGACTTGTCCGCTAGACTGTGGGACAGCTTGACAGTGGGAAATTGATAATAGTTAAACATGCAGTATCGTGGATTCAAAATTTTCACTCAAATTATAAAATATAATAATTTTTATTATTATTAAGTTCATATACTAAGGTTAAAGTTATTAAAATTATAATTAAAGAGTAAAATAATATTTTCTAGTTTTGCCTTTTATTGTTATATTTAAAATAATATTCTTATTTGATACTGTTGTTACAAATTTATCAATTTTGCATTTATTATTATACAAATTATTCATATAATTAACAAAAATATTAAAGAAAATTAGCTATCCTGGTTAGGTATGATAAATTTAAAAGAAAAGGATGGAAAACAGAGTGTCACATAGAAGTGAAAATTTTGTTTGCACATAGACAAAAAACTATATTGTATGGCGTACTGGCTTTCATCATTAAATATCAAGAAAAACTGAGTGTGATTGTTAGTCCTTACAGACTCAGAGAGAAATTAATGAATATAAATGATCATTCATAATTTTTCTCTGAGTCTGTAAGGACTGACGAAGGCTTAACACACTCAATTTATCTGGGTGTTTAGTGCCGAAAGCTTTATCCAATCTATCTGTGCTATATAGCAGTTTTTGTTATTGAACTATGGGGCTCTCTTCGCACTATGGTAAAGTACTTGCTGGTTTCGCCTATCCTTTTCTTTCAAATTTATCATAAATAAACAAATATAAGAATATTTCTATGTATAATAACTTATAATAACGCTTTAAGTCTATTTCCTTTTCTCACTCCAAAATAATTGGAAAGCCGTGCCCAACCGCACTTTTATGTGAACCCAGCATGATCAAGTGATATCATTGTCTTTTGCACTGATATGTACAGCGCAGTTGCTTCAGGTTCCATGCTGAATTATGACCCTAGAAACGATATCCACCCATATGTTCAATGTGAAGGGTGAAGGGTTGCATATAGTGCATCTAACCGATCAGTAAAACACAATCACCCCTTTCTTATTAGTTTATATTATATACTGTATAAGCAACAAGTCAATTTCGATATACAGTACCCGCACAGGCAAAGAAGTTATAGCAAATATTAACAATTAGACTGGGTGCTATTGTACAATTTTGTCAGTAAAATTGTTTTGGAATCATATTAACTTTAAAAATGGCCTTAAATACAAGGCTGGCATTATAGCTTCATCATAGAATATAATAATACTATGTCTCATATTTTATTATATATGCTTTGCCCTCTACAAGCTCAAATGAGGCGAACTTCATGGTCCAAATGCTGAACGTCATCTTCGACTTTTACACTGCTGAGATCACTGAACTGTATGCATGCATGCAGACTGAGATGCATCAGAGCTTGCTGCGGGAGCCACTCTGTGAGGTACGCCTTTACTTCAACCCTATAACGACCTAAATTGACCACCCACAATGAAAAAAAAATTAGAGGGGTAATTTAATTTTATATATTCTAAAAGAGAAAATAGTCCTGAATCGATTAATCTGTAACGTCTTATTTTTGACTTCATATAGTATTTTTTATAAATTTTTGAAAGTTAAGAAATGACGTCACGGGTGATAACTTTTTTATATGCCCACAATATATAAGTTCAGTTTTTTTTCACGACGTTAAAAAAATTAATTAAAATTACTTAATGAACTTATAAATTAGAAATTTGCATACATCTATATCGATTCAGGATAATATTTTCGTTGATAATATACGATAATATTAACCCTATTTTTTTTTCAAAGTCTTCCTCATTCAACGTGGACGTTATACACCCAAGAACATCACACTTTTACACGCCCACCTTATACTCAATCGTCTTGCTTATACTGTAAGTCTACTGCAAGCCGACTTCAATCACATAAGCATAAGACAACATCGTTCCATTGTTAATGTATACGAAGAACAATTTTGGTGACGAGGTTACTTATGTCTGTATACTGGTAAGAAAAATTAATATGTTATTTATAGCAAATTATTTATATAGCTCACAATTTAATATTATTAGTAGCAAATTAAACACTTAATCTCACAAGTTGGAAGTTTGTGTAGTTATATAAAAAGGTTAAGTCAATTATAGAGAAATAATTTTTTCTAACATTATTTTAAAATTACCAATACTCTTCAGTATGAGATGAATGCAATATTTGGTTATATAATAAATAAATTACAATGTTGCGGTATTGAAATTTCTATAAAGTGTATTGAATTATTTATTAGCTATATAAATTATGCTTGATAAACTAACATTGAAGCATCTCTCTCTCTCTCTCTCACACACACTCTCTGCTATAGCCACAGCACATGCAGTGGAGTGTGAGAGGGTGAGAGGTGGTGAACAGGGAAGATGTTTTGCTCCTTCACAATGTTTGGTCACGCAGGCAGCTACCAACAGCAGCATTAATCTATCACGTCCCCAGCTTTTGCCTCAAAATGTTTATTGAATTTGTCTGCATGCTCATGGAGAGAGAGAGAGAGAGAGAGAGAGAGAGAGAGAGAGAGAGAGAGAGAGAGCAACGTCTTAACTTAACACACTGTGAGCAAAAACAGCAGCCATGGACCAACGTAATCGTTCGCCAAATTCAACAAACCAAAAGAGATTTTTTTTTTTTTTTTTTTTTTTATTGTGGTTTAGTGTGTTTGTATATAATGTCTAAATATTTCCATTATACAAACTATAATAGATTGAGTATATAATGATAATTGTACAAGTGATTTTTTTTTAAACTTTGGTAAACTGTGAATCTAAATGATAATATCATTTAATTATATAAGTATAAAGCTATATGCGTATATGAAATGATATATTATTTTAATTTTTGGAATGACGCGTATAGAGTAGGTCAACAAACTTTAAATTTTAAATAAAAAAACTTAACGAGATAATTTGTATTGTCAACATTGTCATATAAATTTGCTTACATAATTACAGGAAAAGTATAATAACCGGAAACGTATAAAATATAGAAATTTGTATATTTTTTTCTCTTTCTTTTTATTATTATTACTATTATTTTTATAGTTGTGGGGATATGAAAGTGCTTTTAGATATCGTAAATGCTTAGTGCAAAAATTTAAACTATAGTTATATAATATAATGTAGCCATGTCCCTCAACTCAAATGTCCACACTGTCTTACCAACTCTCTTCTCATTCTTTAGACTCGAGCTACATTTCCCTCTCTAAGAGGGAACATCAACGATACGTTTGGTGGCCATTTAAACTGTTAGACCTATATGGCATTTCTCATTGTAAATAGTATAAAATGAATAAATAAATTATCTATTATATATATAAACGTTAAAACTGATAACGCGTATATTATATAGTGTGACAAAATAAGAACTTAAGTATTTAATTCCAATTTCCATATAAATTTCATATTATATATAATACGATTTTTTTTTGTAAGATTTACGTGAGATTTTCATATAATTATTATTTTTTTTTTATATGATTTAATTGAAATGGTTTATAAGTTGATTTCACAGTAAATTTTTTCCTTGGGTCGGCGAGTACTTTGGCAAAGACGCTGGTCAGATGTGATCGTGCGTGACATTGCCGTGATTTTCATGTATAACAATCACACCTGGGCCAACTCAAGTGTATAGGTTATCCACTGTTATATCAGCTTCCCAGAATTTTATTATTAATTGTACATGGACAACAACGAAAGAAAGAAAAATGTATAATACAATAAAAATTGTGTGCGTCTTTTAAAGTTCGATTATGTACCCGTGATTAATTTAAACTTTTTGTAATGTGAGTTAATGAATGAATCTTACAAAGTTTCAAAGTTTACAAAGTTAAGCCGCGCGAGCTGGCCACACAGTCAAAAATAAATTTGTACATAATAATTTATATATAAAATAGATAAGGCATCCTTAAGTCTTCTTTAGGATGCCTTTTGATATAGCCCAATTTTAGCATAAGCATTCAATCATATAATAACAACCCATTTCAAAAACATTGAATAATATTCTGCACGCAGAACAAATAATATGTTGTAAAGTATAATAAATATTTTTATGATATTCCCCAACATAAATATATAATATTCGTCTGTATTCAACAATATCAAACAAAAAAATGAAAGGTTTATGCCTGAAATAGTAGATGTATGTTAAACGAGATAAATGTATATATATATATATCAAAGCATAAATTATATATACGTAAGGTTTGTTTTTTCCGCGCGTATATAAATGAACTGCAAATAGATTGTTGGGTCCTTAGCCCACGAATATATTCATTTGGGCTTGGTTTGTGCTTTTTGGTAAGCAAAATAATCTGACGACATATTTCATGCCATGTTTTTAATTACAGAAAAATCACTATATGACATGACCACGGGACATGACTCTACGTCAGCTTTGAAAATACAAAGTGACCAAGATACTTTTTAATTTGTATAGACAACAGTTCATTAAAATTTTATACAGTATACTGCACGCAGAGTATCGTATGACATCATGTCTTATTTTGCTCAGAGAAGAAGGAAAAAAAAAATAAATTGAAATTGAAATTACAATATTGACTTTTGAAAACTAATTATAACATATTTGACAACGCATTTTAATGTTACTTAAACAATAACAAAATTAAACTATTAAAACGTTTGAAATATGCAAAGCACGCAGCATGGTATATTCAATGCAACTTTCCGTCAAAATGGTTATTTATTATGGGAAGAAAAAAAAACTGTGAAAAAGGTATAAATTTGCAATCGGGTTACTATAATGTTCTAAAAGTTTCACGTGTGTCTTGCAATAACGTATAACAAATGAATAATATGTTATATAAGCAGGCTGTAATGCAAAATGAATGCTGTTTAATTAATCAAGTTCACTTTTGTTTCCCGCATGGGCGCAGATGCATGAGGGCGTCTTCTATATAACCGTCGTCTTTCTTTTAATATTATTTTTCAAAAATACTTCCTATGGTTTGTTATTTTTATATGCCTATAAATGTGGTGTGTCCGAACATTCGAACCATCCATAAATTTTAATCCTTTCACCACAAGACTTTGTAGCAAAAATAAAAAATTGCATGACTTATCAAACGATTAATTATATAACATTCTCTCTCTCTCTCTCATTCTCTCTCAATAAATCCTTGAATGTGTATATAATTTTTTTCTTCCATCTGTATATAATTTTTTTTTTTTTTTAATTTCTTTACGTTCGACATATTCAATAGGGATATCAGAAAATAAATACTTAATATCACTTAATTACAAGCTTGTGAATATTCTACGAATTTAAATTACTGTCAAAGGAAAAAAGAAAATATATAATTACAATCCTCCAAACGTCATTGCTCGACTACTGGAGTATACAAAACAAAATAATATATTTATTATTTTTTTTTTTTTAATATTACATTCTTGTTTCGAGTAGTAGTTATATATATTTTTTGCCGGCGACGTTTCAAGAAAATATAAGAAGCTGCACGCATGCACCAGGCTGTGATTAAGTTGAGGTTTAATTACTGAGCTACCGCCATCGACACGCCTACTTCTCCTTGCTTTTTTAATTGGAACACCAGAGCTGGAAATATAAAAACTAAATAACATCCATATTTTTTTTTTAATCTACAAAAGATTAATTTAAAAAATAATAAATTACATTTAGAGATGTTTGGATTTTTTTTTTTAACGTATAAAAAGTTATTTTATCTCCTCCTGCTACCTGTGTATTATCCAGTTTTTTTTTTATTCATTCAGTAAATTTTTATAAACGGTGTGTAATTATTATTTGTTAATTAAAAAATACCAGAATTATGCACTTCAGTTTATAAAGATAAAAAAAAACATTAGTATAAACTTTGTATTGAATAAGAAGAAAAAAAAAAAAAAAAAAAAAAAAAAAAAAAAAAAAACAACAACAACAACAACAACAACGAATAAAGCAATTAATTGCGTGATCTTGGAATTAAGAATTATCACTTTCCTCACTTTATAAACTTATTAACATTTTTCTATAAGCTCTCCAGTGGCATTTGTTTTTAATATTTATTCTATTTCATCAATTGATATTAGCTTGGGGTAGTTTTGAATAAGATTTGAATACAAACAATAATTCTATTTTGATACAGATATATCAGATAATATATAAAATATGTTCAAATTGTATACTATAATGTTAAAATGGTAGGTTTCAACTTCAACCACACATTATGTGATCACATACAAATGGGGAAAAAATTGTAATAAAAATAAAATAAAAAATAAAATGCTTTGTGAGGTAGCAATCACGAATCACTCAACGAGACATGCACGGAAATATGTGAACACGCACGCAATATCACAGAGAGAGGAGGAGCTGCCACTAACCAACCACAAAAAAACCTAAACAAAATTCAACTATGTAATTTAAAAAAAAAAAAAAAAAAAAAAAAAATGAAGAGTGTTTGCTACTGCCTCATAAATAGTTAATATATTTTTTATATTTATAAAGCCTAAAGGCAGCAAACAAAAATATTTTTCCATCCTCCAATCAAAATTAAATACAGTTTATAATTTTATTTTAAAAAAATTATTATAATATTTTTTGTAGCCTATAGGAATATATAAAAATATATTATAATATGCTTATTATTATTCATATAAACAGTAAGAGTAGAGTGATAGGTTACAGGATGGAAAATAAGTATTGCAATTATAGAGCACTTATTATCATATATACTATATTATAGTAGGAGGGGGATACGTTTTATGCCGGTAGCGAAGTTAGAAACAAAAACACGCCCAAACCTTTCAAAAAATAATAAAACAAAAAACCAGTTTTTTTTTTCTTATAATAGTATAAGAAAAAAAAAGTGAAAATAAAAAAGCACGCACAAATTACCATGCATAAGCATCATGTCTGTTACTTTTTTTTTTTTTTTTTTTTTTTTTTTTTAAAGAAGTGGAGAAAAAAGACAAGAAGAATACAACATGTATGAAGCTGTTGTTGTTCTTTATAGATATAAATTTATTCTGATCTCATTTTACTTATTTTTATATATATTGCACTCACTAGTTTTTTTACCTTATTAGTAAACACGCAACTTTCTTATTGGTTCAGATTGACGGGACAAAGCTGCCAATCAAAGAGATACTCTGATTTTTATAAGTGTTTCGATTTCTTGAAATCTGCCCATTATTGTGTAAATACACTTCCACTATTCTCTAAAGAGTATAATAAAATTTATATATATTTTTAATGAAAAAAGTATGTATATAAATAATTTCCTTGTAAAACAC
Source organism: Ecdyonurus torrentis (assembly GCA_949318235.1). NCBI lineage: Eukaryota > Metazoa > Arthropoda > Insecta > Ephemeroptera > Heptageniidae > Ecdyonurus > Ecdyonurus torrentis. Next base: position 33,666,246 of record OX439129.1, on the reverse strand, counting down.
TCAATGTCTTTTTAATGTTTATTACAAAGTTAGAAATAAATGAATAAATAAATAAATAAATAAATAAACAAATAAATGAATAAATAAATAAATAAATAAATAAATAAATAAATAAAAAGATAAATAAATAAACAAATAAATAAATAAATAAATAAATAAATAATATACATTATGACAAAAGAGAACGTGATCAAGAGTGTAATTCAAACTTGTATACTTCGTTTTTGTAACAAAAGCAAGAAAATTATCATACATGCAATGAATTTTATTATTATTTTATTAAAAATAGGAACAAGGAAGATATTTCTACATCACTTGATTTACGATGGTTCAACCCCTTTGAGCATACAAAGCATCGTATTCTCTCCCCCTGTTTTGTTTTTTGACTGTGTTGTTATATTATTTGCATTTTATATAAAATCCACCCTCTACTTTTCTGAACTGCGAGAGAGAAAAGGCTTTTGCATCTTCTTGCGTGTTTCTCTCTCTCTCGAATGTGATCAAGAATAAGAAAATATAACAAGAAAAGTAGAAGAAAAAAGGAAGAGGAGGAGAATAGAAATCTACGACTATCAATTTGTCTTCCTTGTTTTCTCTCCTTTTTTCCCACGTTTTATATTACATACCTTATGAATACAAAAGCTAAAAAAAGATTTTATTACATCTTAAATTTGCATGTTAATTAATTTTATATTATTATTTAAAACTATTTTATATACGTGTAAAGTATTTTATTAATTTTATATTTCCTACACAACACCTTTATACTTCTTAAAAAAATAATATTATGCACATATAAATTGTTTGTTTATATTCTTGTAGATTTTTTTTTAAAAGAAGGATACGTGGAACGTGATTATGATCTATAACTATACGTATATAAAAAAATAATAGTTTAAGGTGAAGAAAAGAAAAGCAAATAATGAATTTTCTAACTTTGCTCAAAGTTATACATAATAGCAGCAACAATTAATAATAAACCATCATTTAATTAAATTTTAGTATTATTAGATATAAAAAAGACAAATATTTACTAACAAACATTATTTTCATATTTAATTTAAATTCTAAAATTTTATTTTTAAAATTTTAGATGACAAAATACGCATAAATCATTCAAATTTATCAAAAGCGATCTGTTGAATTGATTTATTTTTGACAATGTTTGAGAAATACTAGATTTTGTTTCCCCCTCACCTTGTAGCTGATATATTGAAAGGATGGTTTACCAAAACTAATAATATCTATCACGAGGGACCTCCCGAGAGCGCGGGTGACAGATTTGTGACGTGTTCACGTTTCAACACACGAGGAGCGGGCGAAACATATCGCGCTGAGTGAGCGCTCTTGCTGCCATCGCGCGCAACCATACAGAAAAAAATATATATCAAAACTCATAATAACAGATTGATGAACTCTCAATATTAATCACTCTTACACTTACAATTATACTTTTTATGTCAACAATTTTTACGTGACTATTTTTTTAACTCAATATTGTTCTCATTACATTCTAACTACTGTAACACGATCAAAATTAAATATAATAAATATGCTACATAGCTCATTTTTACCGCACAATTTGTTCAATAAAGCATAATCATTGCTAACTGTTTCACAAAGCATAAATAATATATGTTATGTACAGCATAATTATTTACGTTGTTCTAACTTAGCACCATTTATGCTATAATTACATAAATGCAGCATAAATTACGCAATTTATTATTTCCAGATAATTTTAGTAGATAATTAAATAATATGAGTTATAATTTTGCACCGAGTGCAGTTGTGATTTAAGAGTATAATAATGTTTTCTTGCTATTATAAATACAGTATTTCTTGTTATAATAAAAAAAATAATAATAAATTGATAATAATACTGGAAAATTGTATACCATTCTTATTATAATAAATAAAACGTTATATACGCAAGGTTTATATTATATACGCTTTATATGAAACTTTAATTTGTGTTCTAATTCTGTCAGCATTAATAGATCAGTGAATACAGTACGCTCACCAGGTAATAATTTGCTTACATATAAAATTCAATACAATAAAAAAAATTCTATTCTTTTTTTTTTGCATGATATGATTATATTATAATACAAAAGATTGAATGCTCTTTTTTTTTATAATGTGAAAAATTATATACGTATAAAAATCTTTTTATATTTTTTTGTTTGATGGATAAAAAATTGTGACGTACTCAATGTTAGCGGGGGGTTAAATCTTTATACTGATGGCGTGCGGTGTATAGGGCACAAAGTGAACAGAGAATAGGCAGACAGCTATACATATAGGCAGTCATGCATAGGAGTTATAGGGCGACTGATCTACATTTTGGCGTGCTTTAGCTGCCGTATACTCTGCAGGGTGTCGAGTCTTTTGGTGGTCTCAGTTATATACAGAAAGAGTTTCTTTTTCATTGAGACCTATATGCAACAAATCCAATTACTTGAACCACAGGAGCTGCCGCTGTCAATCAAAATGTGACGTAGCAAATCAAACTCAGCAAGACATGTCAAAAGTATCGATGTATAAATATAACAACCCAATATATATATATATATATATATATATATATATATATATATATATATATATATATATATATATATATATATATATACATCACTTCTTTATGATATAAATTCAAACCATATAGCTTCTTTTTTAGAATTTAAAATTTAAATGTTTTACTATATAATATTATATTATATATATATATATATATATATATATATATATATATATATATATATATATATATATATAATATGTTTTATATGTTATATATTTTGCATATATCTTCCTATAAAATATTAAAGCTGTCGAAATTTTTTAAACAATAATAGGAAACTATAAAAGATCCACGTGGCTAATTTTTTTTTTTTTTTATCAATAATTTTAGATCCGTGTATAAGAGCACACTTATATGTTTATAAAAAATAAATAAAATTTAAGACATTTTGTATTAAAAAAATTGCGATAGAAACACACGATCATCATCATATTATAATAGCATCATAATTTAAATGTTGTTCGGCGCCACAAACTTCTCAGAAATATTAACTTTCAAAATGTCCTTTCATTTCTAAACTTTAATATATATTTAAAAAAAAAAAAAAAGATAGTTATCTTCCAAAATATTTTTATATATTATAAACTATATATTATTACAGCATTTAGTAAGAAACCCTGGTGAGTTAAAACCTTTTCTGTACATTTTATGTTTACTTTTTAATATACGTTTAAAGATACATTTTACTATATATGTTTTTAAATATTTTTGTCCATAAGAATAAGAAGGTAATATTATATATATATATATATATATATATATATAAATTTGGGTATAATTTTTACAAGACATACCTGTTGGATAAAAAAAAAACTCATTAAAAAAGTTTTCATCATGCCAGCATACAGATCTCTTCGTAACATACGTCGCACGAGACAGATGGATTCCGTATAACTTTTAACTCATAAAACAAAATATCTATATACCCCATTGACGTCGGCATTTAGGTGATACAAAGGAAAATGAAATAAAATCTGCCCCTAAAATATATAATATTAATAACAATAATCTAAAAATTTAAAATTAAATTTATTTCTTTTGAGTATAATTTTTTTTCTGTATTTTTATGTTTCGTCACTTATAAATAGAGGGTGTTGAATTATTATTATTGCCATTTTTTTTTAAGTTGAACAAAATTGCAATAAATTATTTTATTAATAAAGAAAATTTAATTTAATGAGAGATGTAACACTTAACTTTTTATTTTATTATTATTGGAGGTAAATTTTAAATAAATTGTGTATATGTCAATTTAAAATTTATATAAATTCTTCTAATACGGATGTTAATAATGAATGAATAGCTTTTTATTGAAAAACTTAAATACATGACTTTTTTAACCCTAAATATATCAACTTTGAAATTTGAACCTATAACATGATTTTTTTTTTCCTATACGTAAAAAAAGTTCACACTCAGTGCGTGTAAGATGGGAGCAAAACCTGTCTCCTCTTTATTCTTGTCTATGTTTAAAGTTTATTTTATAAGCCAATAAAATCATTCGATCGTGATCACATTAAAAATAATAATAAAAAAATACTTGAATGTTATTTTTGTTACAAGGTATATAGTAGCTTTTACCTGCACAAATCGAACTTTACGACCCTAATTCCCGTGATTCCAGGGGTCAAGCTTGTTCAGATGTTTTTTTTTTTTTTTTTTTTTTTTTTTTGCAAACCATTTGGAAGAGATATATATAAAAAATACCAAAGTTAAAAAGTTAAAAAAAAAAAAAAAAAAAAAAGCAGCAGCAGCACTCTTGACGGGAGCAGTGAATGTGTAAAATGCGAACATGTTTGATTTTCAAAACGTAGTTTGTTAGCTGTCGAAAAGGAGTAAAGTTCTTGTATATAGCCACGGTCAAGGCGTCTCACCACATCAGCTCAAAGAAAAAAAAAAGAAAAAAAAAAAAGAAGAAGAAGAAGAAGAAGAAGAAGAAGAAGAAGAAGAAGAAGAAGAAGAAGAAGAAGAAGAAGAAGAAGAAGAAGAGAGAAAGAAAAAAAAATGTAGACACAATAACAAAATAAATTTGATTCTTTCTAACTTTTTTTTAACTCTTGATCTGTATAAATGATAAAACGTTTTAAGGTTATTAAAAATAAAAATTATGATCCAGGATTTCTGTCACATTCTATATGATTACAAATAAATTTCTTTGTGTAAAGCAAAATAAAGCACGATTATAAAATATTTGCAGTGATATATACAAATTTAACCTAGATATATCGTGAAATTAGATATTATTTTCATATTTTGTAATTGTAAAATTCAGCTTTTTTTTTCTTATTTTTTTTTCACTTCAATAATATTTCCTTAGATTTGGACAGTGAAGAATAGTGAATGCCTTAGGCTTTGGCCTTGTATCATTCGCCGCTGATTTGCTACGATAAGCGTGTAACATACGCGGCCAATGAGGCGATAAATTTCATTAGTTTTTGCGTTCGTTGTATTCAGTATAATATTATAACGATTTGATTGTATGCCTCAAGCTCTAACAATCAGTAAGCATGAACACGAAATACGAGCTCTCTGGGACCACTATATACGATTTGTCAAACTATTGCCTTTAGCATCTCATACTCGTATCATTCGTACATAAAAATCATAAGGAAAAATATCTCATTTAAATTTCACTGGAATATACTATAAAAAAATTCTAAGTATTTTTATATTTAATTTACTATAATAATTTCATTTTAATAATCATTTCAACCATATAGATTATATAGTAATAATTAAAATAGCTTTATCTATAACTGTTTAACAAATCATTATTATATATACACAATTAAATCATATTTTATCGATATATTAATATTAATTAATCATATAAAAATATAGATATTATACATATAAAACGTGATTGAAATAATTTCTCTATAATATACACAGTGCTATATGGTTTATATAGATAGTAAATGTATTTTATGATTGTATAGAACTAATAACATTCGTGATGATGAGATATCTGATCTTCCAATACACAGTGTCAATAATAAACTGTGTATAAGTAAGAGACCCTGCGGGGGTATAACAACGTCATGAGAGTAATAAACTTCTTGTAATAACTAATCAAATTTATTATCTATAACATCCTCTCTCTCTCTCTCTCTCAGTTATACCTCATTACTTTAATAGTGCACCAGTGTTATATTATAGACATTATGTTGTTTACACGAAGGTTTTGTTATTATTTTTATTATTTAAAATTACGATAACAAACCATTTTTAACGATGAACCATAAACAAAAATGCTTTGTTTATAAGTAGAGCATTTATTTAAAGTTCAACAGGTCACTATTATACACTTCAGGAAAAATTAATAAAATATTGAATTGTTTTAAGATATGGGTAACTCCCCCATGAGTATATTAATTATTATAGTATTTCATATTATAGTTCAATAGTCTATTCATAAAAAAATGAGTTAAAATTATAGATTACATAATGAAAAATAGAGACTATTTTCATGATTTTGTATTTTTATGGGACAGTAAAGTAAAACATTAAAAAATAAATCAATGATATAGTGAAATAAGTTCTTACAACCAAAATAGGCACTATAATATCAAAACCGTAGCCTTATTGTGATTGGTTTTGTTCCCGCATATATAATCGTAAAAAAAGTTCACGCAAGCTCTTTAAAGATTTTTGAACTATATTGTAACATACAATATATACATGTATATTATACATATAACGGTATAAAATGGCTTTATCACAACATTTGTTTAAAAATAGTCAAATAAACAAGTGTTTTAACATCTTAAAATCGCACTTCGCATGAAGTGATATCATGTTTTAGTACAAAAAAGCTTTGATTTTAATATTTTAATGCTGCAAACAGAAACATGCAACTCCTATTGTATACTTTTTTTTATATGTATATCCATCAAGAAAGAAGAATTTTTAAGTCCCTTAATCCAAATACATTTTTCCCATCAAATGTATGTATGAAAATGACAGAAATTGAGAGAAGATTTTTTTCTCTATGTATACCTGTAATTCCTTTAAAAATAAATATTAACTTTATATAAATTATGCGACCTATAAATGTCTTGTCATAATTCTGATTTAAATATTTTCACGAACAATATTTTGTTAAAATAATACCCAATTATTTATAAGCTAAAAGTATTACTTTTAATAAAATAAATTAAATTCATATAATTTTATTCTATTTAAAACTTTGTAAGATTTTTCAACTTAAAATTGTATTATTATATTACTTTTAAAGAAGAAGAAGAAGAAGAAGAAGAAGAAAGATTTTTGGTTTGCAAATGAGTGTTGTGAAGAATATAATATAAAGGGAGGAAAAGAGAGAGAGAGCGTGCTGGCAATATTGAAACGAATCTCATTACATATCTCAAGACGCACAGAGAAGAAAAGCAAGGGTAAAATTAATTGAAGCGGCTCCAAAAGCTCGCGGCGTTGCTCATTTCATGCCTCGCTAATGTGATCAGCGGTTCAAGCCAAGACAAGACTTTATGGGATTATAAAACCTCTGAAAATTTGTCTTCTAGACAGACGTACAAAACTTTTACTTCTCCTGAGAAATGTTAATTTTGAATTAATAAATTCTTACGTAAGGTGGCAGCACGTATCAGATAGATACTGCTCTTTCAACTTGAAACTTCATTACCAAATGAAAATTAACATACTGTTATGAATGAAAAAAACAATGAATTAAAATATATAACTGAAATCATATTATAAATTTACAATATAGTGTAAAAAAATACCATGTTAGTTTAAAAATTTAAAATTGAGTGCATGATATAATTTTATACTATAAAACTTTAGTTTTGAATTATTGGAATATAATTTTAAGAGATTTAATAAATATGAAATAAATTGAGCCTTAGAAAGGAATAAAATTTAAGTGATTCAATTCAATTCAAAATAGGCTTTTTTTTGCAAAAAAAAAAAAAAAAAAAAAAAAAAAAACGTTGCGCCTTTATTATTTTTAGGTTATGCAGCCATGCACATATTTGTGCTCAAACAGTTGCCTACCGAGCAAGGGGCTTTGAAAAAATCTTTGTGAAAAATTCATAACTGACATGTCGCCGTTGACCGTTGATGAAAGTTATCAACGACAAGTTGTTTGATGAATTCTTCCCTTTATATCTACGGTTTTAATTATTATAATATTTTATTAGTATAATGTATAAATTCTGACAGTAAAACGGACTAAAACCCTTTAAAATTAAAAAAAAAAAAAAAAAAAAAAAAAAATTGAAATAGCGATCGAATTTTATTGCTTCCCATATTATATTTAATATTTATTTTTGATCCAGAAAGAGAATGAAAATTTAGGAGAACCGATAAGATGCAGAGGATTAGAAGTACTTAACGGTGGTAATTACTGCAAAAATACACAATACACATTGATATGGAATATTGTAGTTAAAACTGCATTTGAATATTAGACTACAATGTTATTCCAATATTATACTTTTATTGTATATTATATTTATAAACTCTTCACGTATGGCTTTGTTTGTTAATTAAGATATAACTGGTAGTATACGTATATATAGTGTTATATATTTTTCTCTCATATAGATATTTTTGGAGTTAATTAAAAAGCACATACACTGTATTGGTTATATAGCAAAAGTGGAGAGACATATACAGACTATACTTGCATTGCAATATAGAGAGCAGGGTTTTAAATGAAACAAGGCAAGTGAAGGAGATTATTTCCAACAGTTATAAATTATACACCTCTCTCTCTCTCTCTCTCTCTCTCTCTCTCTCTCTCTCTCTCTCTCTCTCTCTCTCTCTCTCTCTCTCTCTCTCTCTCTCTCTCTCTCTCTCTCTTCCACATGTGCAGCGCCAATACATACTGTTTTGTAAATCCCACTATATTGTCCGGAGATGTCTGTTCAATCTCTTTTGCCTGAATTTTTATTTCCCCCATTCCTCTCCATTTCTATATTATACCACTTTCATATAAAATTTATTTAATGAAATACATCTGAAGAGAACACAAATTGAACGCGATGCAAAAATTTATATATGCAAAACTCTTTCAGTCTTTTTATTTTTTTTTAATATATTAAAGAGGGGATAAAAACTTAACATTCGACATATTTAGACTAAAATAATATTACATATATTCATATGATAAAGTATTAATTACTTCAAGCTCCTTATTAAATAATAATAATGTAAATCATCATTCCGTTTTCTATTTTGCTATTTGATGCTAAACTTGAGTAACGCACTTTTGCAGCTTTTATTCTTATAAGTATTTTTTAAATTGAATTTTATATTTTTAATATTATATACTTCGTCCCCAAAACAAAAACACTTTATGCCAATTGAACCATTTTTTTCATGGTTCAGACCTCAAAGTACGTTATCCTTCAGACTATAGTACTTATAAAAAAAAAAAAAAAAAAAAAAAAAAAAAAAAAAAAAAAAAAAAAAAAAAAAAAAAAAAAAAAAAAAAAAAAGCAAATAGACGGGGAGTTTTCTGTATCTCATTTTGTGACGTCAACGTTGGAGGGTTATATTATAATAATTTATATTCTATATATAATGAACATCGGGGATAAAAGTGTCCAATACTGTATAAAATCAACGTAACATTTAAAAACTTTTAAAATAAACTGGATTGAATATTGAAGTATACATACATATAGTAGACATCATTACACATATATGTATATATGTATGTATGTATATTATATACATATATGTGTGCAGGTGTGTTTACCATATAAGGTATTTGCACGCTATTATAAAACAATGGAATAAAAACCGTTGTGTTATTCATGAATCTGTTTGTAGAAAAGTTTACAATCAAAAGAGAGTCATGTTATTCAGGATGACGACAATAATATTATAAGTTATTAAAATATATGAAGATTCTATTAAACACAATCTTACACTTGATTTAACAATAACTTATTCATGCATGTAATAATATGGTAAACAAATACATTGTTGCATAACAGACTACATAATAATGTAATTTATTCAAGTACACTATAACATTGTTGTATACATGAATTATATAATTTCTACATTTTTGTGTACATACATTTATATATATACGTAAATGTCATAATTTGTTATGATAAAAAGTTATCAGTTTTAGTCAAGCTAATTATTTTTATTCAATGCGACATATTTATAAAGTCGCGGGGCTTACGGTGAATAAATTTTGAAAACATCTTATTGAAAAATATATAGGATATAAAAATTGTCAAAATTTTAGTTAAGTTTAAAAAGATATAATATTCATTGTAATGTTACATGACTTACATGTTATCATTAAAGTTGAGTTTTGTTATTATATATATTATTATTTATATCGAAAGCCAAAATAAATCATTATGATCAATAATATGAGTGATTATTTTCACATATTATGTACATAACAGTCAGTATAATAGCATACTAAATAATATCAGTAACCCGCACACGCCTTGCATGAAAAACAAAAAATCCCTCTTCCTTTTTGCACATGATGTATAGGGTCTATGCATTCATGTTAAAGTCAACGCCATGTTGGATCACTCAATAACATGGGCGGCATAGAAAAATAACCCATTCTGCCAGTTAAAAAACAGTATGCAATATTTTTGAGAGCATTGATGCTCTAAATATGTTGAATTAGTATCTCAAGTATGTGGGAAAAATAACAATAACAAAAAATTAACCGATTTCCCAAAGAAAATTGCCTAAAACAAAGTTTGTCCTAGGCTCAGCAATGCTATTCACTACTCCAGTATGGCCTTCAAGCGCATTAATATAATGTCATGCGGATACACCCTATTTTCATCTCAAATATAAAATATATGTATTGTATATCTTAATTTTTTTATTAATATATCAAATTAGAAATATAATAAAAAAATGTATTGGATAATGTAAGTTCAATCTAGAAACTTATTTTTAAATAATAAATCAATAAAAAAAAAAACTCGAAATATTCATCCTTATTTATAATATGTTTCAATATGACTATGAGTAATAATTTATACGTATGACATGAACGTATGTGGGCGCTATAAGAAGTGCCATAAAAAGTCAACTTAAAATATCAAGAAAAGAATATAGAAAAACATCAGCAGCATCCAAGTGCTTTATAAACAATATATTCTACCAATTTTAATTATCATGTCACTTTAAATTGTTTAAATCCAAGCTATTCTTTGTATTTAGTATAATACATTCAATTATAAAATTTCTTATATACTGCATTATAATTTTTTCAGTGATTCGGGGTATGTCCTACCTTTACCATAAACAAAGCGTTTATTTATTTCTATTTAATACTAAAAGATAAAAGAAAAATAATTAACCCATGCAGTTTTTTAACATAAAATGTAGTATACGAGAGAAAGTGATTTGATAAATATAGATTTTATTTGTAACATATTATAGTTAATTCTTGTGATGCTGTTAAAAATAATAGTAACATTAAGTGGCGACGATCGGGATGTCCAACAACAAAACGTAGTTAGACGTAGAACTACGCCCTACGACAAGGAAACGATCGTCGTATAAAAGTTTCTTCGCGGCGCTATGAATCCAGTGAAAAAATCACCCTCAAATAACAAATGACATATATATGTCACCGCGTTATGACTTTTTATGTCCATGTCACGGATGCTGAAAAGTGGACATACGTGGGGAACATCGTAGTATGTAAAACGGCTAGCAGTCCAAGTGATGATCATATTTAACGTTCCTTCATTTCGATCACTTAACTATACTCTAACTCTATATATAATACAAAATAGTGCATTCTTTCGCACTTCCCACGCATCTATATCTATGCTTGCGGCGTGCGTTCAAAATAATAATAAAATTAAAATAGCTTTATTTCCACTCTCAAATTTCAGGATAAAAACCTAATCTAAATAAAAATAGTAAAATATTTGTTTGATAAAGAAAGCAAAGAAATACAATGCTTGCATGACGTGTTCAAAACACAATGGACACGTTGGGTAATGTAAGTAGATAACCTATGTAATCCAGAGAGGATTCACGCTGAAAAGTACTGGTCAGCTGGAGACATGTATTGCGGGTCAAAATTACATTGATCAAATGGGCAACAAAATATAACTTCCAGGATAAAATAAAATTAAAGGCAACAGAAAATTGAATAACGATATTCTCTTTGGATTACCTATCTATAGAAATACCTTAACGTTGGGCTCATGCATTTAACGACGAGATGCGCAACTCTTGCATTGGATTCTCTGTATGGCGAGCTCGTAAATTTGTCCTAACCCGTGGAACAGTTTCTCAAATTTCACAAAGCATCCGGATTTTTCGCATTACGTCACGATGCGAAAATTAATAAATAATAAAAACTAATAATTGCAAAAGATTTGCAATTTAAACCAAAATGTTTTTTTTCTTATATTTATATTAAAAACTAAATATGGGTTATATGTATTAAAAATTGCACTTACCTATAGAGGTGTTATCTCATGTGTAGATGATCTTTTGTCGTATTTATGTTTAACCTTAATATGAATCCAGACTTTTACTTGTCTAATATTTGATTTGAAAATAAAAACAATCTAAGAAATGATTTAGAATGTATACAGGGTTGGGCAGTAGAACCTGGAAACATTGCAATCTTGATTTCCCGCCGATCTGTTTGTGCGATTTTCTTTCCGATTAGATTTTCACACAGCTAATGATATGCATAAAGAAGACATGGCCATAAAACACCGGAATTTTTAAGTGAAGTAATTAAAGTTGATAGATGAAGTTTCAGTAAAGTTTTTATTCGCGCTCGACTATTGTTACGAAGGGAGGCCAGGACGTGGAAACTAATGGAAAACTTGGGTCCTAGCGTATTCTTTTTGCCTATCCTTAGCTTTATGAAAAACTAAACGGAATGAAAATCGCGCAAACGGATCGGCGGGAAATCAAGATTGAAATATTTCCGGATTCTACTGCCCAACCCTGTATAGTGGGAAAACAACAACAATTATTTTATTTATAAGGTAAGACGAGAATTAAAAAATTAAGTAAACAATGCTGAACTCCAAATAGCGGTTGAGATATAAAATATAAAACACGAAAAAAATCGGAATGAAAAGATTTTGCCGCACCTGCCATAACAAATGACAGAGAGGTGTCCACTACTATACATTCTCGGCCTTCCACTTCACTTTTATATCAAAACAGACCAAAATGTGATCGCCCAACTACTGTTATCTTTCCCTCTCGTTTGCATGACACTCATTACATCTTTCAAATCACATTTTTTCTCTAAATTGACTGTTACAACGCGGCAAGTGTTAAAATTTTTTTAGAAAAAAAAATTAATAATAAAAAAAAAACACACACACGCTAGCTGCTTACTTATCAGTGCTTCTCTTTCTCGTGATGGTCAACTAGGGCAAGACAGGATGTCAATTGAAAGGAGTAACATTCAAATGTGAAAGAGAGAGAGAGAGAGAGAACAGTAGTTGTGGAACACTATTTTGTCGTGTTTTGATATGAAAGTGAATTTGGAGGAGGAATAAAATAGTATTATATTTATCGTTGTTTTAATCTACTCGCATTGGCGCGGCGTTTTTTTTTTTTTTTTTTTTTTATAAGTCGTGTTATACTAAATCGCAAGAAATAAGCAGGGCATTTGGAATTCAGTACGTTTCAATTATTGAATTAAGAATACTTTTTCTCCACTTATTTGCTGCTTTGATAACTGCACATATTTCATTTAAACTATTTTTTTGTGTCACTTTAAAATTAATGTTTTAAACTCAAATAATTGAGTTATTAAAAATATTAATAATATTCCAATAATTATTATAAAGTTATTTATTTATTGCAGTTTTTTTTTTTTTTTTTTTTTTTTTTTTTTTTTACTTACTTACTTCCTTCCTTCCTTCCTTATAGTTAAGCATTTAATATAATAATATTGTTATGACTTATGAGGAAAAACCATTGCGGTTGAAAACATGATATGAAATGAAAAAGACACACAGACAGAAATTATGTAGCACGATTTGAACACTTTAAATTGAAAATTAATGAAACACGAGAAAACTAATTAAATTATGGGGCATGTGATCAATTTTCTAGCATAGATAAATTATATTAATTTTATCTATGCTAGAAAAGTGATAATTTGTCCCATCGTCTGTAAATATTACAGAATTGTACTCTAAAAGCCGTGTGTGTATTCCGTTTCTGAATTGAATTGAAAGCTTTCTTTCTTTTTTTATTTCTGTCTTATTATAATTTTTTGTATCTAAACCAAATAGGAATGATTCAAATAAATTTTACAATATAATAAGCTAACCAACGCACTGGGTTAAAATTTATGATTTCCTATGACACAAATATAAATAAAAACATGATTTTTATACTTAAAAAAAATGCACTTTATTTAATTGTTTATAGATAAAAATAACTTCTTCTTTTTTTACAACAAACAGATTTTTAATCTATTTAATCAGAGTCCTCTTCCATTGGTTCTTGACCAGGTTGGGATTCTGCCCCCATTTCTTCATCTGTATCCACGTCACCAGTGGGTTCTTCGACAATCTCTGCTGGCTTGGCCGTTTTCTTGTCACTTTTCTCTGGCGGAGCTTGCTTCTCTTCTCGCACTCTCTCCTCTTCTTCCTCACTATCTGTGTCATTGTCGGCACCTGGGTGGGCAGGTACAAACCTTTCAGGTGCCACTGCGGCGTGAGAGCCAGGCTTTTGCCATTGCTTCTGAGAGCCCTAAACATTAAAAAATATATAAATATGTTTGCAAAAAAAGTTATTTGTGTAATTTTACACCCTAATATATTCAACATATTAAATTTAAATTATTTAACAATTTAAAATATTAAGTTGACAATAAAAGATTGAATAGCACAAGCATGTAGATAGAATAATAAAAATGGAATGGAATGGCAGATGATAAACCTTGGAGTATTCTTTGAGCTAATAGGATCACCTTGTAAGAGAGAAGATCATTTATATCCCAGGCTAAAGTAAATGAGTTTATTTGGCATGGGTATCTTCAAAATTAGTAAATGAATGTGTACAGCCAATATGCCTCATGATAAATATTAAAAATAATAAATTAGTAGCAGGTACTGTACTTTAATAATGAAAATACAACTTTGATGCCATAATCCCCTTGCAGGGGGTGAGCCAGGATGAATCCTTTCCGATAATTTGGTTACGAGCTGTAGCTTACCAGACCACAGGCCCAAAACACCATACTGCTCTGGACTCCTACTACCAGGCCTTCATGGCTGGGACCACTTTTACAATGTCAGTACTCATTACAATGGTGGTCCAACTGCCTAGCCTCTGCCCTCTCACCTCAATGGTAACGCTCATACACTTATACACACTGAGATATCACTGCTCAACATCAGGCACCTACTTGCTGGTCACCAAGGCCAGCTAGCACAGGCTTAGAATTTTAAAATCAACTTACATACATAGCTGTCTTCAGAGCTTGTACTTTATGAATGTAGAAATCATAAACAAAGGCTGCCATCTGTGGCATATCCTCAGCCAACTGTGCTTGTCCCTCAGGCTGCTGGTCAACCAGGCGCTCAGTGGGGTAGCTCTCTTGTGGTGCAAGGTACAACTGAAGTGGGCGAGCCATCAACTGTAAACCACGAAATAACTTAGTTAACATGTTTGGCATTGATAAAACACTTTCTATAAGTGATAATATATAAAAGATTTGATAGAAACACATAGATAGATTAGGAAAAATTGGGGAATGGGAGATAGTATGAGCTTACACTTACAGGGACGCAAGGTAGAGAAAATATTGTAACCCAGGCCGAAATAAAATTTTATGCGTATGTAAAGTGGCTCATATTGCTCTGTAGAAAGCAAGCTTTCTATAAGTGATGAATTAAAAGGAAGGTTAGCAATCCTGGTAGCATATGATTAAATTAAAAGAAAAGTTTCAGGCATTGCAAACTTTTGTTTTATTATTTAAATAGTTAGAAGGGTAGTCAACGATGGCTTTTTTTTTAATGGAGTAACTCACGCTCGCGCCAAGCTAGGGTGAGAGCTGTGACGTATGTTTGGAGACGTTGTAACAACTTTTGCTCTCACAAAACAAGAATAGAAACTTGAAACTTAAAATTTTAAAAGTTGAGATCGCATTTTTTGGGATGTTTAATGACACAATGATCACTATTGTTAGCCCCTTTAATACCAAAGATTACAGATATTTTTATTTACTTTTCATTCTCTATTTAACACATCACTTCAACACAAGCAATGTTATCTAAACCATGAATTGTATATGTTTTGCATGTTTTAAATGTGTGAGATTTATAATAGATAATAGATAAGATTTAATGATAGAGCTACTAGCTCAGGCCCTTGCTGGTTTCCTCTATCTTTTCTATTTTAACAAACACAATAAATAAATGGAGTTGATACTAACCTGACTGAAGGCGGGAGTAAGTTCAAAGCAGTTCCTAAAGAGGGAGACTCTTGCAAATACATAGAGCCCAAGACGAGCACGAGACATAGCTACTACAAGACGTCGTACATCTCTCAAGTGACCCACTGCTTTGGTTCTCACGAGAGACAGGAGAATGTAGTCATTCTGTTGACCTTGGTATTTGTCTACTGTAGTCACCTGAAATATTAGTAAAACTCATTAATAACAATTTCTACATTGCTTGGATACGAGGAGGTCAAAAGATGAATATTTTAGGTTTCAAAGAAATACTTTAGAGTGAAAATCAAAAGCTCCGCCTCTCTATCTTGGCATTAAGTGGTTCTGCCTTTCCGTCATTACTAAATTATAAAATGCGAGTAGTATTTATCAATGAAAATCACCAATCATTTTTTGTTCTCTTTAACTCTGGATATATTTATTTTTTAAACTCAGGGCATCACATATTTTTTCCCACCTTTCATTTTTTTTTTAAGCTCTAGTTATTTTTATTAAATTTAATGAAAATATATTTCTCAAGTAATCTTTAATGCAAGCAATTAAAATAATAATAATAATAATAAAAAAAAAAAAAACATTGAAATTTATTTACCACTTTTGATAAATAATGCAAGTCGATTTCAGCTCTCTAAATTTCTAAAAAGCTATCTGAACCCCAAATACTACATAAACTACAAAAAATATGAATACTACCAGTACAGTACTAGTAGATTTTGTAGTTAATGGATTTTTAATTTTTATTACTTAATTTTTAAATACTTTCATTTTCATTGAATTTGACAAGGGTAACTGGAACTAAAAATAGGTACTTAAAAAAAATAATAATAATAAATTAAAAAAAAAATATTTAGAAAATAGTTGGTAGAGATTAGAGCACGTTGAATTGAAAATTAATAAAACGCGAAAATTCTCTAATTTAAATAGTAAATTGGGACTAGGGATCAAATATTCTAGCTTTAGCTAGTTAAAAAGTAGACGTTAAAGGGATGGAGGTATAGTGTCAAAATAAAATACAATGTGCCTAGCATCTCACGTTCTCACACTACGTCAAAGACACAACATTATAAAACAGCATCAGACTTACTCTTTGCCTTAGACCGGTTTCGTCCTTTACCTAGGACTCATCAGTAAGGCTCGGCAGAGAGCTCTGTACAGCTAGAGATGGCTCACACCACATCTGCTAACTGACTGAGCTGAGGAAGCAAGTGGCAGTCGCGTTTATATACGCGATGCCCCCGCAGCTGCACGCGCTGATTGGTTAAAATCGCGCGTGCAACTCGGCTTGCTGTTTAAAACCTCTCATCCTCACACTGTAATATAAAATCGTGTCTAAGAGTGGTGTAAGACAGGCAGCCAGCAAGCAATAGTGTCCTCCCTCACTTCCCAGAGTTCCCCAACTCTAGAAAGATCGCGAGAACACTACGCCTACCGACTGCACAGTATCGTGATTCACGCTAGTTACATCGCTTTATATGTTGACACTGGGGTAGGAAAAGCAAAAAGGAGATAGAGTAGGAGAGATAGAATAAATATAATGCGCTTTGGCATATATAGTTTAATTAATTTAGCACGTGCTCTTATTGACGTTGGCAAGTAAAAGGGCCGAATAAAATAAAAATGAAAGAATATTATTTACAAAAGCTTAAAATTAAAACAAAAAGATCGACTTGGCGATAATATGCGTATTAGGAAAAAACCATCGCGGTTAGTATTAATAAATTAAAAAAAAATATTTAGAAAATAGTTGGTAGAGATTAGAGCACGTTGAATTGAAAATTAATAAAACGCGAAAATTCTCTAATTTAAATAGTAAATTGGGACTTAACCGCGATGGTTTTTTCCTAATACGCATATTATCGCCAAGTCGATCTTTTTGTTTTAATTTTAAGCTTTTGTAAATAATATTCTTTCATTTTTATTTTATTCGGCCCTTTTACTTGCCAACGTCAATAAGAGCACGTGCTAAATTAATTAAACTATATATGCCAAAGCGCATTATATTTATTCTATCTCTCCTACTCTATCTCCTTTTTGCTTTTCCTACCCCAGTGTCAACATATAAAGCGATGTAACTAGCGTGAATCACGATACTGTGCAGTCGGTAGGCGTAGTGTTCTCGCGATCTTTCTAGAGTTGGGGAACTCTGGGAAGTGAGGGAGGACACTATTGCTTGCTGGCTGCCTGTCTTACACCACTCTTAGACACGATTTTATATTACAGTGTGAGGATGAGAGGTTTTAAACAGCAAGCCGAGTTGCACGCGCGATTTTAACCAATCAGCGCGTGCAGCTGCGGGGGCATCGCGTATATAAACGCGACTGCCACTTGCTTCCTCAGCTCAGTCAGTTAGCAGATGTGGTGTGAGCCATCTCTAGCTGTACAGAGCTCTCTGCCGAGCCTTACTGATGAGTCCTAGGTAAAGGACGAAACCGGTCTAAGGCAAAGAGTAAGTCTGATGCTGTTTTATAATGTTGTGTCTTTGACGTAGTGTGAGAACGTGAGATGCTAGGCACATTGTATTTTATTTTGACACTATACCTCCATCCCTTTAACGTCTACTTTTTAACTAGCTAAAGCTAGAATATTTGATCCCTAGTCCCAATTTACTATTTAAATTAGAGAATTTTCGCGTTTTATTAATTTTCAATTCAACGTGCTCTAATCTCTACCAACTATTTTCTAAATATTTTTTTTAATTTATTAATACTAACCGCGATGGTTTTTTCCTAATACGCTTAAAAAAAATAATAATAATAAAAAAAAAAAAAAAAAAAAGGAAAGGAAAGGAAAGGAAAAGAAAAGAAAAGAAAAAGAAAAGAGTATGAGTTTTTACTATTTTATATCAACATCCAGGAATAAAGATGAAGAAACCTGGTTAACTTTTTCCCTGCTAAAGACAATACTCTAATGTTATAACAGTGGCAGAGAGCATGAAAGTGCAATTAAACTACTTCATGCTAAGAAAGAGTCAGAGCTGTGATTCTCACAAACTTTGGCAGTATTACAGCCTAAAATGTTCCTCTTTTGACTATACCTTTTGATTTGATATGTTTGTTTCTTACCTTATGAGGCCGCCCAATGAGAGGATTGTCTGCACAACGAATATTGATAACATCTCTAATTAAATGTTTCTGACCATTGTATGTGGTAAGAATGGACATTTTCTCTGCAGGATAACCCAAAAGTCTCATGTACATGTAAGTAGCCACCACATATTCAGCTTCAGCAAGATTCTAAAACAAAAACAAAAATTAACAACAGTAAGTACCATCATGCAATCATACAAATGCAGAAAATATTTAATTACCTGGTAAAAGTAAGGACTTGGTTCTGTCTCTCCAACACCATTGAAATCCTCTACATTGATAAGTTGGAAATCATAGTAGAAGCCAGGGTTGGCGACCAGATACTCATGAGAGCGTAGCACATGAGGAAGGTTGCCAAGTTTCTTGTACCTCCAGTTGTACAGGTTACAAATACTGAAACACAATCATAGGAGTGTAACACTTGTTTCAATACATTGCAGAAATAGGCATTGAAAGCGACTGAGTTCTAATAACATGACATGATAATTTTTTTTATTGCTTATTTTTTATGATCATTTATTATCACCCATTTAAAAAGCATCAGGTGATATCCATTATTTTGTGTTCTGGAGCATAGAAAACAGGGTTTACAAACAAGCTGTATGTACACATGATTTTGCTGGTAAATTTTACCGTTCAAAAATGTATGCTAAATTTTTAATGATATTCTCATGAGAAAAACATACACTAAATTTGAATGGCAAATACATTTTCACAATCCAGTGTACCGATACTGTCATTGTCCATAGTAAAGTTTTATGTAACATTGTCTGTACCTAAGTTAGAAGTAAATCAATAATATGTAAAAATATCAGGGTTTCAAAAATAAAAATATTTTTTATTTTTTTATATTTTTTAAAGCTCGCAGGTAGTGGGTTTTTTAAAAACAGACATGTAAAAGCATTTTTTTAAGCGTTGTTAAAAAAGCAATTATTGGCTATTATTATTTTTTTTTTCAAATATATTTTCCATTTATATTTTGTATAAAATTAAAAATTAACAAGAACTTTTTATATTAGGACCATCATTTGTTGCACTAAAAAAAAAAATAATAAAAAAAAATAATAATAATAAAGTTTTTTTAGTGTGTTTTTTTAAGTGGGTAACCCCTGTTTTTTTTTTTTGGGGGGGGGGGGGGGGGGGGCTGGGCAAAATTCCTAAACCCTGAAAAATATAAACTATACCTTGGCCTAGACCGACCCTGTCCATCAAGATCCACGGTAGGAACTCCAAGTCGTACAATTCTTGTGAACAGAGATTGTTCCATGTTGGAATACTTCTGGAATGCCATGTTTTTAATTACAGGAGGCAACTGATGGTGATCTCCAATCATGATCCAACGTTTGAGACGACTGAATCCATCTGCAGGATTCTGGAGGAGTAGTGGAATGAAAGTTTCAATCTCCAGAATTTGTGCTGATTCTTCCATAAGAATGTTGTCATACTTGAATCCTAAACATTTGAATAATAAATTAATATGGCAATGAAAGAAATTAAACCCTTAGAAAGTAAAAGAGTCAAAATTAATAACTAATTTAATAGTAAAAGAACTTGAACTTGAAAAGCACAAATAATAATTTAACAATAAATAAATACTGTAAACAAAAATAAAAAGGAGTACAGAACTGAACAGTTTCTAAATATATTTAAAAAAAGAAAAGCTAATAAAAAAATGATTACCTAAATCTACTAGTTCTCGACGTTTGAGGGCAGCATGTGTACAAGTCATGGCAATGATTTTAGCTTCCTTCACTAATAAGTACTTAGAACGATCCAGACCACTACGAAGCAGCTCAAATGCTCTGAATTCTTCAAGTTGAGTAAATATCTTTTCAATGTACCTGTTAAAAATATACATATTAAATTTCTGCAATGACATTTTTTTTTTAATTTATTTATTACTGTACCTATAATTATCAATGATAAAGAAAAGGATAGAAAAACCAGCAAGGGCCTTACCACAGTAGAAGTTCTATGGAGAGGTCGAGGTCTTGCATGGCACAGTATAATGTTATAAAAGTTTCTTTATAACTGAGAGCTTTCGTCATATGATAATGACATTATCAATCAAAAGAGAAAATTACTTGAGCACATCACTGAGCAGTGTCTTGTCTTGTACTTGTCTTGTACAAGACAAGACACTGCTCAGTGATTTGCTCAAGTAATTTTCTCTTTTGATTGATAATGTCATTATCATATGACGAAAGCTGTCAGTTATAAAGAAACTGTTATAACATTATACTGTGCCATGCAAGACCTCAACCTCTCCATAGAACTTCTACTGTGGTAAGGCCCTTGCTGGTTTTTCTATCCTTTTCTTTATCATTGATCCTAACCGCGATGGTTTTTTCCTTAAATTGATTGTACCTATAATTATTATTATTTTTACATACCTAAAGCAACCATCAGCAATATCCATGTCTTCCTCGTATGAGTTTTCTTTGAATAGAGGTTGAGGAGCATTTTCAAAGAAACGATTGAATGGGAATTCTTCTTTTACAGATGACACAGGAATGATCTATGAGAAGAAATTCAGTTTAGCACAAAATACAGATAAAAAATTACATGGTACATATTATGTAGTACATGGTAATAAATCATTGTCATTGGATATGATAAAGTTAAAAGAAAAAGACATAGGAAACCAGCATGGACCTTTCCATAATGAAGAGATGCCTATGATCCATTGAAAATCTCTCTAGCAAATTTAATTAACACATAGGTAGATTTTGGAACTATACTTCAAGAGATGTCTAGGAGTATTATGCCAAAAGCTACCAGTATTTATTATCTCTGTGCTAGCAAGAGTTTCACCAAATTATAAGACATCTCTTCACTATGGCATTTACTTTTAATTTAATCTGTTACTTCATCTTCATACAATTTAAATTACTGTACTGAATTTTGTTACCTTGCCAGGAGCAGGTTTGGTCTTGCTGAGAAACTGTTCCCAACGTGCCAGCACATGGTAAAGGAAGAAGTGACCTGCTGTTTCACATGTGTATGCCACATCACCTCCAACCTCAAGACTTTCTTGTAGTCTCTGGACCTCTGATAGAAGTTCTAAGCGTTTGGCCAACACAAAATTGACACGACCATATCTGTAATATTGGATATAAAATAATATTATTTATTACTATTATACAATCTCAATGATGTAATTAATAAGGAAAGGTTAAAACCATTTTGGTTTAAACTAATAATCAAAGAAAAGGATAGGAGAAACCAACAAGCGCCTTACCACAATGAGGTCTGTAGCTTGGTGAAAATCTTGGTGGCACAGGTTACACAAATATTAATATGTAACCTGTGCCACCAAGATTTTCACCAAGCTACGGACCTCATCAAGGTAAGGCTCTTATTATCCCTTTCTTTGATTATAATATATAATAATAATAATAATAATAAAGATTTTATTGAGCAAATATATTACAATACAAACATTGCACATAGTCAAAAAGGTTGCTCAACAGGAGATCAAAAAAGGCAAAGCCCATACAAAATTTGATATCCAAAAATAGAAAAGAGAAAGAGATAAATATAATGCAAAGATATATAACTAGATACTAGTTTTATACAATCTCAATGAGTGTGATATTATCCTTCATGATCTTAAAAAAGTAAAATTTTATGAAATTAATGTGCTTTATGTTTAGAAAGAAAAGGATAGAATAACCAGCAAGGGCCTTACCACAGTAGAAGTTCTATGGAGAGGTCGAATTCTCGCATGGCACAGTGTTTTGTTATAAAAAAGTTCATTTTATAACTGAGAGCTTTCGTCATATATTAATGACATTATCAATCTTTGATTGATAATTGATTGATAATGTCATTAATATATGACGAAAGCTCTCAGTTATAAAATGAACTTTTTTATAACAAAACACTGTGCCATGCGAGACTTCGACCTCTCCATAGAACTTCTACTGTGGTAAGGCCCTTGCTGGTTATTCTATCCTTTTCTTTAATATTGATCCTAACCACGATGGTTTTTTCTTTAAATTGATTTATGTTTAGAAATAAATATAAAAACTTTAATGGCCTATACTATGAAAGCAATAAGGCAAATTTTTGCTTTTTTGAGATCACAAGGGATCAGAATATTGCAGATTAAGACATCACCTGCTGAAGTCCTTCTCAGTCTCGAGAGCTTCTTCTCCGTGACCCAGACGTAAGAGATGTCTCTCGTCAATGTCTAGTGCCATGATCTTCTCAAAGAGCTGATTGAGAGCCTGGTTAGAGTGGGTCACAATCAAGGTACGCTGAGCAGGGAAGTTGTGGTAGATGTTAGAGATGATCTGGACAGCAACGTCAGTCTTGCCTGTACCTGGAGGTCCTACTACCAGAGTCAAACCAGGCTGCATACCTGCGCGAATAGCTTCGACTTGAGTCTGAGTAAATGGTATCGCATTCCTGTACGAAGAAAACAGAACAACATTCTCAGTCAAATTTGTAATCACAAATTTAAAGTTGGTTTTCAAAGTAAGGCAATTTTCCTTCCTGATAAATCTGATTAACCTGTGTATAATAATTTGAACTTAATTGGCAAGTAGATTCAACTACCTTTGGAAACATAAATTTATAAAGTAGAAATGTGACTTACTTTTTAGGTTGATTGAATAGATATGGTCCACGATTAGGTATGGTATGTGGTTCTACTAAGATTGCTTTCTCGGCATCTTTGGGAGGACTGGTATCATTATCTAATGCTTCTCTCTTCTTCATGACTTCTTCAAATGTGAGTCTGTAAGTAGAATTAACGTGGTGTTAGAGCATGAAGTAATTAAGAGGGTAAGTTCAGTACTTGAACTACATACCTGAAAGGTGGTACCAATTTCTTTGGATCATCAGTTTTTACTTTGATTTGATGGTCTGGAAAACTTGCTCTTAAATGGTCCATATCAAGGAAGGTATCATTGAAATCTAAAGTTGGTATTTCATTTGGCATCCTAAAAATAAAATATATAAAAGTGGTTATGTTTGATTAGGTATAATTAATATAAATAGACCATTTTCTTGATTTTGTGAATACAAAACACGAACCCCCTCCCCCCCCCCCAAATCAAGAGGCAAAATGAAGAAAGTAATTTGTGAAGTTTAGTTTACTTTAATTTTAAGAATTAATAAGCAAAAATCTAACACAATTAAAATAAGATAAAAATTTAAAACTGTTCTAAATATTAAACAGAGTAAAACAATAGGAGATGCTACTGAACATAACATATGATTAAGAAAGCAATAGATTACCTTGAGTAGTGAGCAGCACCCGGATCTCCATAGCCAAGAATGATATCGTGCAGCCAGTCTGGCACGACACACTCGGTGTTCATTAACTCACGTATGGTCTCCAAGACAGCTTTGAAGTTGTTCTCTTTGGGTTTACGTCTCATCAGGATATTGAAGCCTTCGTAAACATCCTAACAAACACACAATCACAACATTGTTACAAAATAAATTGCATGACTATTAATTGGTATTAAACTGGTTATCAAAAATAAAGCTAAATAGTTAAATGCATTTACACAAGTCTGCATTATGTTCAAATTATTAATCAAAGGAAAGGATAGTAGAAACCAACAGGCGCCTTACCACGATGAGGTCCGTAGCTTGGTGAAAATCTTGATGGCACAGTTTACACAAATATATTTACAAGTTTTAAGACGTTTTGAGGGCAACAGCCCTCTTCTTCAGTTGCTTTCAAAGTTTTCACCAAGCTATGATACGGACCTCATCGTGGTAAGGCGCCTGTTGGTTTCTCCTATCCTTTCCTTTGATTATTAATTCAAAATATATTTATTCATTTCTTTCATCCTACAATCAAAATACACAAAAGTGTAAACCGAAATGGTTTTTACCTTTCCTTATTAATTACATTATGTTCAAATTATGTAATAACTTTAACTTAAAATACATAAAGTGTGCCTGGTATCCCTCACTTAAAAAAATCCTCACTCTGTAAAGTAGTTATATATATATATATATATATATATATATATATATATATATATATATATATATATATATAATATATAAAAGCTAAAAACATGGTTTTGCAAAGCTATACGATAGGAAATTAGATTTTTTTTTCTTCATTTTCCTATGCTCTCTGTGATTTGCCATCGCATTCCACCAATTAGCTGTAAACTATAACAGCTTTATTATTGAAGAGCTTTATTAAACTTCAAAATAGCAAATTCAAATGTTATACTATTTAAAAATAATCAGATACAATATTAATAACAAGTTTACAAGTAAAAGATAAAAAAGGTAAAATTATTATAAATCTATTTCACTGAAGCTCTCTCATATTTGTTAATCACATGTTTTGCTTTGCTTCCCCTCCCCCTGTATTGATTTTAATTTGAGTTACCTCCTGTCCCTGTGCTGCCTGGTCCATGTCAGTGCGATACTGGTTGCAATCCAACCACACTCTGAATGTCCTCTTTTCACCAGGTAGTTCTGGCTTTGGCTCTGGTCCTTCCTCAATGACACGACCATTCTGATCCAACATGCCCTCAATCTCACAGCCTCGTACACTTCTCAGACCTACTTGGGGTATGAATGGCTGGTTGTGCATGATTTTTGTACCTACACAAGAAAAATATAACATTTCAACTATAAATTCAGGAATGGAACAAAAAAGAAAGAGGGGGGAGAATGTATAATTTATGTAAATTAATTTTTCCAGAGTGTGAATATGGTTTCAAAGTTTAATAAAGTCAACTAGGGTTTAAAAGGATGTTAAAAGTAAGAATGGTTGAATGTAGGAGATAAAATGAAAAAAAGAAGTTATAAAGAGTTATAAAATGAATAATATTCAACAATTAGTAATATTTATCCCATTAAAATTATGTACAGTTTCAAATTCAATAATACACCAAAACAAACTATTTATTTTATTTTCAGAGTTAGACCTTTCACAATAAAGATTTAAAGTATTTTTTAAGACATCAGTACTAGAGCTGTGACAAATTATCCGGATATAAATTATCCGGATAATTTTTTATCCGTTTATCCGGTTTTGAGAAAGTTTGTTATCCGGATAACGGATAATTTTTATCCGGATAAAAAACGGATAATTTTTATCCGGTTTTAAAACGGATAATTTTTATCCGGATATAAAACGGACAATTTTTATCCGTTTTACAAACGGATAATTTTTATCCATTTAACAAACAGATAATTTTTTTCCGTTTCACAAACGGATAATTTTTATCTGTTTCAAAAACGAATAATTTTTATCCATTTCACGCAAACGGATGATTTTACCCGTTTCTCAAACAAACGTTTATTCATCCATTTCAGTAACAAAACGTATTATTTCACAAATGGATAATTTATATCAGTTTCTTGCTTCTGAAGTTGAAAATTATTTGATTATGCGTTACGTAAAAAGAAATAATGATAATAATTTTTAAAAAATGCGTTCTATAAACAAATTGATAAAAAATTTAAAACTTCTATTTTAAATATTATTTTAAGAATAAAGGTATATCGACGTCGGCCATTTGACTTAAACTTATTTTATCGTCAAAACAATCTGACATTTTACACAATGATACTTCAGCTTGAGACAATTTCAAATATAAAAAAATTTGGGGGGGTTACCGTGCAAATTAATTTTATATGATTTATTAAAATAAAAAGCCCATAAGGCCTGATGTTAATTTCATTATTTTTTTTTTCTTTTTCGGGACGGTCAAACATCTTTTGAAATTTTAATTACGGCTAGGTGTGACCCTTTAGCTACACAATGACACCAAATTTAGACCCAAAACACTTCTAATTTTTTAGATATAATATCGGTGCCCTACTCCCTTATGTTACGTAATATATATTTATATATTTTTACAAACATATATTCCGCATGTGCCAGCCACGGAAAGAATAAAAAATAATACACTGTATAACTCGCCACAGGCCCTGCACAGGCCACAGCACAAAAATGGGGTTTCCCCAAATTAAATCTCCCAAAAAACAGATGGCAAAAACAAAACACAACATCACGCAGCAGCAGCACGCCGTGCTACGCACAGCGTCGCAACGTCGCAAATTGTAATTTATTTCTCGAGTTTCGCATCCTCATAAAGTCAAAGTACGTGCTAAATTCTAATTATTGTGTGCTATCGCTATCTAATAGCAAAACGACAGTCGCTTTCTATTGTATCAAAAAGATTTTTCAATTAATATATGTCAACATTCAGGATAAGTCGTTTGATTTTTCATATTTACAATTTACAACGCATTAATATATGAATTTTTATCCTTTTATGAAACAGAAAAAAATTATCCATTTATCCGTTTGTGAAACGGATAAAAATTATCCGTTTCTGAAACGGATAAAAATTATCCGTTTATCCGTTTCACAAACGGATAATTTTTATCCGTTTGTGAAACGGATAAAAATTATCCGTTTTTGAAACGGATAAAAATTATCCGTTTTTGAAACGGATAAAAATTATCCGTTTCTAAAACGGATAAAAATTATCCGTTTCTAAAACGGATAAAAATTATCCGTTTGTGAAACGGATAAAAATTATCCGTTTATCCGGATATCCGGATAACGGATAATCGGATAAAAAATTATCCGTTTATCCGGATAAAAAATTATCCGGTTTTGCCCAGCTCTAATCAGTACGTAACTATTAATTTCATTACTGATGTATTAGTGACAGTTAGGTGACCCACCTATGGAGATTGTAGGTCTGACTGTGATGAGGAAGCAGGCGTCATGTTTACGTAAGTTCTCCCACTCATTCTTGATCTCCTGCCTCACACTCAGGCTCACAGTCACATCTGCTCGTACTCGGGATGGTCTCTTCTCACCTGCAATCACATCAACATTAAAATTACATGCAGTGTAAAGACTTGTTCATAATACGAAATCAAATTATGCAAACATAAAAAAATGAACTGCCAAATATTTCATGAAATATTTCTGCACTTAAAATTTTATTAAGGTTGACACCAGTCAACACTTTTTTGAGGGTTTTATTGATTTTTTTTTTTAATAACAGACACGTAAAAGCTTTTTTTTTAAAGCGTTGTTAGAAAAGCAATTATATTTTTTCTTTCAAATATTTTTTCCATTTATATTTTGTATGAAATTAAAAATAAACAAGAATTTTTTATATTGGGACAGTTTTTTTTTTTTTTTTTTTTTTTTTTTTTACAGTTATGTTTTGTTGTAAATTATTTTATATAAATTACATGCTTTGAGAAATGCACTTTCTTACAAACAAGTTTTTTGTTAATTATTTTTTAATCAGTCATAATTTGTTTTGGTTTTTATAGTTATTTCCTAAAATAAGTTGTGAATTTTTTCTATACAATAATAAAGTTGAAAAGTTTTTACATTGTTACATTTTTTTTTTTTTTTTTTTTTTTACGGAAATGTATTTTTATTAACCTAATATTATAATAAAATATATAGGAAAAAACCATCGCGGTTGGTATTAATTACGTTTAAAAAAAATAATTAGAAAATAGTTGGTAGAGATTAGAGCACGTTGAATTGAAAATTAATAAAACGCGAAAATTCTCTAATTTAAATAGTAAATTGGGACAAGGGATCAAATATTCTAGCTTTAGCTAGTTAAAAAGTAGACGTTAAAGGGATGGAGGTATAGTGTCAAAATAAAATACGATGTGCCTAGCATCTCACGTTCTGTGAGAACGTGAGATGTTAGGTATATCGTATTTTACATTGACACTGTACCCCTCATTCCTTTTAACGTCTATTTTTATCTAGCGCAAGCTAGAATGATTTGCATCCCTAGTCCCAATTTACTATTTAAATTAGAGAATTTTCGCGTTTTATTAATTTTCAATTCAACGTGCTCTAATCTCTACCAACTATTTTCTAATTATTTTTTTTAAACGTAATTCATACCAACCGCGATGGTTTTTTCCTATATATTATATTTATCGCAATGTCGATCTTTTTGTTTTAATATTTAAGCTTTTGTAAATAAGATTCTTTCATTTATATTGTATTCTCGGCCCTTTTTACTTGCCAACGCCAATAAGAGCACGTACTAAATTAATTAAATTCAAAATATGCCAAAGCGCATATATTTTTATCCTATCTCTCCTATTTCTATCATCTTTTTTAATTTTCCTACCCCGGTGTCAATATATTAAACGATGTAACTAGCTTAATCACGATACAGGCGGCCGGCAGGCGCATTGCTCTCGCGAACTTTCTGGAGTTGGGGAACTCTAGGAAGTGAGGGAGGGCACATGTGGCTTGCTGGCAGCCAGTCTTGCATCCCTCTTAGTGCACAATATTATATTACAGTGTGAGGATGAGAGGTTTTAAACAGCAAGCCGGGTTTGCGCACGCGATTGTTCAACCAATCAGCGCGAGCAGCTGCGGGGGCATCGCGTATAAAAACGCGGCTGCCACTTGCTTCCTCAGCTCAGTCAGTTAGCAGATGTGTTGTGAGCCATCTCTAGCTGTACAGAGCTCTCTGCCGAGCCTTACTGATGAGTCCTAGGTAAAGGACGAAACCGGTCTAAGGCCAAGAGTAAGTCTGATGCTGTTTTATAATGTTGTGCCTTTGATGTAGTGTGAGAACGTGAGATGTTAGGTATATCGTATTTTACATTGACACTGTACCCCTCATCCCTTTTAACGTCTATTTTTATCTAGCGCAAGCTAGAATGATTTGCATCCCTAGTCCCAATTTACTATTTAAATTAGAGAATTTTCGCGTTTTATTAATTTTCAATTCAACGTGCTCTAATCTCTACCAACTATTTTCTAATTATTTTTTTTAAACGTAATATTATAATAATATATACAATATTTTATTGTTCATACGTGTAGCAAATTGAGTGGCAAGTAAACATAATCTCAACTAAAAAAAATTACAATTTATTATTATTTTAAAGAAAAAACTTAATATGTTTCAAATCATATATTTCAATAATTCAAATATCAATATTTTCTTCAGAAATAGCATTGGGGGGGGGGGGGGGGGGAGGGTTCCAAAACCCTGGTTTTTCACCAAATAATTAATTTCTCAATTAAACTGACAACGATTAATTATAATTTCTCACTAAATATACCTAACAGCTTAAAGCTTACTATCTCCCAATACCCAGTTTTCCCTTGTGTACTTAGTATTATCTGCTTTTTAGGCTGGAGGTAGGTCAAGGGGTTCTTTCTCCTTGCTATGCTGATGAGTCGTAATAAAGACAAAACAGTTGTCCATGGCTAGAGATGGTGTGCTAAAAATGACTGGTATGCTATGCTCAATGCACATGCAGGCTAAACATAATGCAAGCCAAAGTTCCCTTAATATAAAGCTCACTTTCTATATGGGCAATAAGAGAGGCTGGTAACAAGACCATGATAAGAATTTTTACCATTCAAAAACTCATGCTAAATTTGAAAATTTGCAATATTATTCTTATGAGAAAGACACGCGCTGGATTTAAATGGTAAAATATCTTATCGCGGTCCTGTGTACATGCGTTCAATGAATTAATGGTCTATTCGTTAAGATTTTTTGGCCTGGATTAGAAATTATTTTCTTTACCACAGCGTCCCTGTCAGTGAAACTGATTACTATCTCCTATTTCCCACTTTTTCCTAACGTATCTGTGGGTTAATATAAAATATTTTAATCATCAAATGATGTCAGATCTTTCTTCAACTGCTGGAGGCCCATGTCCAGAAAAATTCCCTCTTTAAATTCTTCCCTTTCTAGTTGATATAAAATGTCTGACTAAATTAATATACTTTGCAGTTTGTTTACTAAACTGATAGTCCATACTCACCAATATTTGGTTTGGCCACTTCTACAACAGCAAAACTGACAATTGGTTGAGCCATACGAGCCCAGCCTCCAAAGTACACTCCTCCATCCTCAGATTGCCTGGATAAATAATACATTTTAAGTGGTTTACGGATATAATTAAGGAACAAACAAAAACAATGTGGTCGTTATATATATGAAAGTTTAAAAAAAATGTTACAATTTTATTAATATTATTTTTAAACATTTATATATGTATTTCAATTAATTCATCCAATACACATTCTTACCATGGACTAAGCCTGGTCACTGCATCTTCAATATCTTGTCTGATTTCATCTAAAAGCAAAGAAAACAGTAAAAAATTCATTAGTTGACCAGATAATAAAATACTTCAACCAATTTCATGCACATACTATAATTAGTAAATCTAATATAATAATTTGGCAATTAAAATTTAAAAGCTGCATGGTTCTCAATAGTAAAACTATTTTCTTTGCATTATTTGTTTTGTATACATTAAACCAGGATGATAACATACATGTAGACTCTAGTCTGAAGAGGTTGAAGTTACGCAGTAGGTAGTCATGAAGAGTAAGAAACTGCAGATTAAGCTTAGGAAGAGCTAGACAACCCTCTCCTGAAAAGTACTCTGTGGGGACGATATTTTCATTCCAGATAACTTCCTCAGTGGGGTACAGAGGCATCTCATTCAAAACTTCCAGCTGTGAGGCTCGTTTCTCATGGCGAGACACCTGTATAAACAAATTAATAGATAAAAATCATTGACTTGAATGTAGTTGAGCTGAAGCAAGGTACACAGATGATCTGCTTACCAAGAGTTCTAAGAGAAATTCTTGGTCTAGTCTGCACCAGGACTCAGAGTCTTCTTTGTCTGAAGGTGGAGTCAGGTTGAGGTAAGTTGCAATTTGATGTAACTTTTCCTGACTGAAATCAGAAATAAATTTGGCTTAGCTCGTGTGATTTTCTCAAAATACTAAATTTTGCTATTAACATTACAAGTTTATATCAATCCAAATATGTGCACTTTTTTCTATGCATATGTTTATTATTTTTTATTTATTAAACACAATGCGTCTACAACATACATCTAAACATTTAATATATTAAAAAGGCATACTTATAAACATTACATATAATAATATCAAAATCAAATAACAGCATTATACATGCTGATCGGTGCCCTCGGCATAATAGCCCATACTTAAATGTCTCTTAGTTCCTAGTACATGTGAGGAGATGATACTGATCACATGACATCCCCACATAAGGAGCGTTTGTCAAAACATTTAATAATATTTTACTTGTTTTATGAGTAAAATAAATAGTTGTAGTAGTAGTAGCAATATAAATATAATCACTCCTAATTTTGTGAAATTGCAAGGTTCACTAAAAATAGGCGATTTACAAATTAGAGAGGTATTAGAGAGGCATGCTGTGACAGGCATTTCACAGAATTCAGAAATTTAAAAATGACATTTTCTGTATTTTTACTATCCCAACAACTGCAATTAAATAACAAAATAACTTTAAACACACGTTTCCTTGACTGACTGATTGATAATTATTTGACACTAGTAAGGTCTAGCTAAACCTCACAAGTCTTACCTGAGTGGCTTGAAGTGTTTGAGCAGAGCCTCCCGAGTGTCCACACTGGCTACATTGGCAAGAGAGAAACTGCGCAAGTCAGGGAACTTGGCAAAGGCTGCTTTCTGTAGACAGAACAGAATTTATAGGTTAAAATTTCACTTATTGACTGATAAAGGAACAACTGTATTGAGGCTGACTATAAGCGATTTTGCTCACATCCACTTCTGTTTTGACTTACTATGCATGAGCAGCACGTCAAAACGGAAGAGGATATAAGCAAAATCACTTAAAGTCAGCCTCAAAATAGATGTTCCTTTATTAGTCAATATCTAAATACAGAACAACTATTTGTGAAATTACAAACTCTGTGCTCTTATCACTGTGGTATGTTATTATTGCTTGGTAAAGTGGGTCCTATACTTGAAAAAAATAATTTTAGAGAATCAAAAGATTTAAAATGTAAACCTCTCTCTCTCTCTCTCTCTCTCTCTCTCTCTCTCTCTCTCTCTCTCTCTCTCTCTCTCTCTCTCTCTCTCTCTCTCTTCTATTGCATTAAAACATTCCATCTAAAGTTTTAATAAGTGTGTGTGGCAAGTGCTCCACTTACAGCTCATAAAGACTAAAGATGAAATTTTATGACATAGTAGAGATTAGAGATGGTATGTTGTTGGCGTCTGTGGACCTACTGAGCAACTCACAATTCAAGAATACCACAAAATTAAAATGTTATTGCACTCATTATAAATTTAAAATGCATCATTACAGAAAATTATTATTATTATAGAATGTTTAATTTATCTAGCACTTGTTTGCGGTAGAACATTTGGTCCAAAGTCCCAACTTACTATACATATAAATTAGAGAATCCTTATAATTTATCTATTTTCTATTTAACATCTATGAATCTATTTGAATCTTTGTGAACTATTTTCTATTATTATTTGTTTTTATTATTATTGAAGAGTAGCAAACAAATTATATTTCAATATTGAGCAATATATTTACACTTATCTATTATTGAAATAATATTGTCACAGAAACATAATCTCATTTGCTCATTAACTTCACAACCCAGTAACCCCATAACCCAGCTGTGACATATTATTAATGAGATTATATTATTTGCCATAAAAACAGTACCAAAATATGCTATAAAATGCTACAAGTATTACATTTTTTTTTTTTTTTTTTTTTTTTACCTGCAGTGAGGTGATCTTGGAGTAATGTATTTGTGTCATATCATGGTCAGTCAGAGGGTCTCCTGTCTCATCATTGATCTCAAACCTCGAGTAGAACTTCAGCATGTCCAGCAACTGCAATCACATATCAAACAACACTCATCAGTAACTCACTTCATCATCACAAATTACTCACTACTTTTGGCTGCAATTAAAATTGAATTCTCGGCTCGGAAATTCAAAAGTTACTTTCAATGTCATTTGAAAGTCAATAGTAGAGTACTCTACTAGTACTACTACTACTACTAGTAGTACCCTTCTAGAGTACTCTAGTCAATAGTAACAATAACCTACGGAAAAAAAATCAGGACCTGTGACTATCAGATGAAGGAGAAATAAGCTATTGAAATTAATTGGCTATTTGAAATAACATTTCAAAAATTCAAAATTCTGCATTCACATATTTTAAGTTTTCTTATCTATAAATATCATTGAGCTGGAAAAAAAAAATCTTATTACAACTTTAAGTCAAATCACCTTAGTGCATCATAAACATAATTAGAATTAGCCTTTTATAAATATTTTTTCAAAGTTGCCTTTGTAAATCGCCCCTCAAGTCAATTAACTATAGAATTAATTAACATTTTTATTTTCAACACATTTTCTATTGTGGTTTTATTTATGTTGTAAATCTTTATATTACTATAGTCTTGTCAGTTCTTTGCTTCTTGAAACTGGTCTTATTGAGTATACTGTAGTACAGTTAAGAGTCATACTCGTTTTCAACTTTTTTTTTTTCCCCCAAACAAGAACTAATATTTTATTACAACTAACCTATTTAAATATTATTAAATAACATTTGTTTGTTATACATGAATTACATGCTTATAGTTATATTTAAAAAAATAAAAATAAAAAAATATTTTCGTCTATAAAACTATTTATATAAAATAATATATTTAATTGTAAAGAGGAAGGATTGTATTATTTATATACATATTTTAAATAAAGAGTTGACTGACAAAGTATAGACACTAATAAAAATTTGTATTCTACTGCTTTATGTAGTAATATGAAGCATTATTGTGTTAAATTTAGACTTTAAAAATAATGCATGGCATTGCCATATAAGGTAATAGAATAAAAATTTATATCACAGTACATATAACAATTTATTATAAATATAATATTAGGCCCTTTTGTCTCCGTCTCTTTTTTTCGTCTATATAATATGTAAGAACTTTCAGTACTATATACTTAAATATTATTGCTTATTCCTCCCACCTTCCTCCACCCACAATATAAATAGCAAAAATAAAAAAAGATGCAATGTAATATCATTACAATTTATCTTAAGTTGAAAAGAGCATGTTATATTTTAAGACGTTAGTCATTTTAACTGACCCACATCTTATTTCGCAGACAACCAGTAAAAGTATAGTAAATGAAGCTTGCATTTTTCTAAACTATGACTGCCTTTCTTTCATAAGCATGGTATTTTTCAACAACTGTAAAACTGAAAACAGAATTCTATTTGAGTCTTTTCTAAAGTATAATAACAAGTAGTATTATAACTGCTTTTAAAAACTTTTCTGTGTTATTTCAAAAGTTAAATATATTTAAATATTTATCTATAGCTCTCAAATACTTCAATTATTTACAGCACTATAATATACTATACACTATACGCTCTGGTAGAGAGAGAGAGAGAGAGAGAGAGAGAGAGAGAGAGAGAGAGAGAGAGAGAGAGAGAGAGAGAGAGAGAGAGAAAATCTATGTAGAAATTATTTTCGCCAGTATGCTCTAATACGAATATTAAATTTATTAATACTTTTTATGGTATATTATGTAAAAAAAATTATATATATTTTTCACACATCGTTTTCAATAACAGTTTAAATATTTGGATAACTATACAAGCAAAATTTAATATCATGAATATGTATTTTATTTCTTTAAATAAACGTATTGAAAACAAGGAACAAAACTGAAGTCGTTTTCCTTTAACTGTTTTAAAACTTTTCTTGTCATAAATGTTAAGTATATAGATATTAATTATAATAATAAAAGTCGCACATAAAAGAGACAAAAATTAAGAGCCTTACTTTCCATTTCTTCAATTTTGATGGATTATGCTATAATTTCACTTGCATTCGTGCGGCCATACAATACAAGAAATACATTTTGTATGTGCGTATTTCATAATAATTAAAACTGTATTAAAGAGTTTTAAGGACTTTGATAACCCTATTGCACAAAACTTTGCTGAGAAATTTATATTTTTACACATCATGAAAGTAACATGTAATATAGAAAAAGAAAATATGGGAGGATGGAAGGGGGTATTTAGCCTTCAGTTCAATAAAAATCAAAAGAATTCGTTCAGTAATTTTATTATTATATATTGTTGAATTCTTGAGGGCAGTAATAAATCTTTTCCAGACTGAAAGAATTTCATTATTTCTGCTTTTGTAACTCAAGAAACACGCAATATATACTGTATTGGCGCCAAGTATAACTACTCGATCATGACAAATCGATCACTTTAATACTAAAGAATGGCAAGCAAGCATTATAGGCATAATTTCTGCGATTTATCGATTGTGTTATAAAATTATGAATGTACATCAGATTACATTGATATAATATGGAAATTATGTTATTTTATACATTTATTTTTACTTCTGAGAATGCTTCAATTACAATTTTTATTTGATTGCATCATAAAAATATAATTAGCTCATTGCATAATGTAGTAGAAAAACAAGTTTCAAGTTGCTTTTATAAAAATAAATTAATTTAACAAGCTCTAGCATAATATAGAAATACTATAGTTTACATCGTATAAAAGAAGATCATGGTTTACGTACAGTACAGTAAAAATGAGATAAAATATTTCAAGAAAAAAAAAAAAAAAAAAAAAAAAAAGGACAAATCTTTTTACGATGTGCAAATATGAGCTGCCGTGTTGTAAATTTTGCAACTTGTATGCCAAAGTTATACATAACAGTAAAGTAAGTGCGTGATATTAAGTTGTAAAAATATGTTTCACGCAGCTTCTAAGAACTATCCTTAAACTTTTCCCAGAAAAATTATGCCTTAAATTCTGCTTAAAATTTTAATCATAAGTACTAAAAAGGAAGGGATTTTCTTTAAATTTGAAAAGTCATTCAGTCGCATATTAACGAACACTCCTATACAATTTAATTTAACCCCCTTCTCTCTCTCTCTCTCTCTCTTCTCATGAGGAGATTTTCATTGAAGGAATACGACACCTCACATCCAAAAATGTAACGTTTATCAATACGGATTTTGATGAATTTCCATTCTATTACACACACACACACACACACACACACACACACACACACACACACACACACACACACACACACACACACACACACATTATATATGTATATATATATATATATATATATATAACGCACACACACACACACACATACATATGTATAATCTCCTTTCCTGGGCAACAGGGATTTGGGGTTGCAGGTCATTTAACCTATATAGATGTTAGATGTTCATATATTTCACCCCAAAATTTCAGATCCCAGGGTCAAGAATCTATGGATTTTTAGGCATGGCACTTTTTAACTCGATACAGAGACCTATTCAGTAAGCCTTATTACACTCATCACGTATCACGTACAATCTAATTTGTTTATATTTCGAATCATAATCATGCACGATGTTTTTCAACAGAGTACTTTATATAAATATTATAACAGTAGTGGGGGATTTTCGCTTCTCGGCCAGCCGTCTCTTTATTTCCATTCAGTTAGTGACGGTTACACCGCCAGAGAAGTGGCACGACTGCGGCACAATACTCACTCAGCAAAAAATGTTTGATATACGCGTTTTATTATTATTTTTGTGTACTTCACAAGTATTAGCTTTTTCATCTCAATGTTGTGAAGAAGGTGGACTTTTGATTAATTCAAAATGTGAAGGACCACAAGATAAGGTTGACAAAATACAATTACAATGTGAATCGGGAATGTATATTATAGATCCTAATGAAGAACCAAGTGATACATTTCAAGAAGTCAAAGATACTGGAGAACTTAGTATTGATGAATTTGAAAATTTCCTTGCAACTGGAACGTAAGTTTATATTCGACTATAATTAATTGAAATAATATTTTTCTTCAGCTTTTTTTTTTTTTTTTTTTTTTTTTTTGATAAGATACGAATATGATAAAAAAAAACTTATCAAAAAATTGAGTTCTTTGTAAATTATAAAAAATATGATATGAATTTCTATTTATAGAGTAATGAAATATAAGTACGAGTATATAATTAAAGTACAATCACTGTTTCTTCTTTTCACGTCACACATTTTTTTTTTTTTTTTTTTTAGTGTATTAAAATCTATTAAAAAATATAAGTATCAATTTATATTAATTAAATATTACATTTTATTCGAAATTACTAAATCACAGTATTCTATTTCAAGCATATAGATCAATTTAATTAACATCTAATAAAAGAACTTATATATATATATATATATATATATATATATATATATATATATATATTTATGTATTTATTATTTAAATTTGATTATCTGTTATTTTTATAACACTATACAATACGCTTGTCACGATAACTGCGTGCATTTAAAATTGGCATCTCAATGCACCTTTGACAATGGAAAATGTGCTAATGTTGAATGAATAACTTAAAAGCTGAC
The DNA here is from genome assembly GCA_949318235.1 of Ecdyonurus torrentis. Classification (NCBI taxonomy): domain Eukaryota; kingdom Metazoa; phylum Arthropoda; class Insecta; order Ephemeroptera; family Heptageniidae; genus Ecdyonurus; species Ecdyonurus torrentis. The sequence continues at coordinate 33,627,885 of OX439129.1, read as the reverse complement.
GTTAGGAATATAATTATAGAAACATAAGAATTCGCAAAGGAATTTTTATTGTTTTTTTTTTTTTTTTTTTTTTGTTCATTTTTTATATATATTTTTTATTATTATTTTTTTTTTTTACAATAAAACATGAGAACAAAATATTTTGAAGTACATACACGTAGGAGGTGCAATGTATGCAAGGCACCTTTATTTGTTATTTTTTATGATGTATTATTTTCTTTGATTATTTATGATGACTTTCATGTCTACTTAATATTATTATATTATTTTTCTTCTTTTCTTTAACATACAAAAAATAAAAATATATAATAAAACAAAAAATGAAACACCCTTTATGGTACCAATATAATACGTTCAGTTTATGTATAACTTTAAAAAGTTGAAAATATAAAAATCATAAAGCATTATAATATTCACTATATTATAGACGTCAAGTATGAATAATTTACAATTTGGGCTTTTAAAAAAAATATTAGTGATATTACTTTTATTGAGACTATAACCACTCAATGAGGCTTATAGCATGCCAATTTTAGTTCTCCATGAATGCAATTTAATATAATTTCATAGTAAAACACAATAGGACGCCAACGGCTGTATTAGTTTGAATATCAGTTACCGCCCTCATTGCCATTGATATATATAAAAAAAATTAAAAAAAGAAAAAACGAGAACAGAGAGTTGAATGGTTGCAAAAGCAAAAAAAACGATCTATTATACAGGTTATACATTCAAAGAAAAATATATGCATGTATACGGTGTATCGTATTATGTATAAACATATTGAGGATTTCCCGCATAGGAAAAGAAATAGTTAATTAACAATAAAGTGCAAAATAATTGAGAAGGGAAAAAATACGATAGAAACAAGGATAAAACTTTCACTATATTATACTACAAATTAAATATCAAGAGCATTAACACAATTAAGTTGTTGACTATGCTAATAACTATATATACTATACAGATAGATAGATATATGTCAAAATTATTATGTTTCAAATAGCTATATTTACAGTTAACACACAAGATTAAATAATACTTTATATATACCGCTATCATTTTACTCTTGCACTACATAATAATGTTCAATGACCTTTTTGCATATTATATAATTATATATTTTAAGTAAAATAAGTAACTTTTCATTTTCCTCGATTGTATAAGATTAACTGGCCCATTAACTTTAACATTTTATCAAGGTTATAAATAATATTTTATCGATTTTTCCCCAACGCTTTTTATTCTTATACGTTTATAATAATGATGCTTTCATACATTTAATTGTTAGTTCATATATTATAATATATATTATAATGTAAATAAGTATTCGCGACTACTTAAGATCACTAGGAATACGATACTTTATAAACTTTTGCGACACAAAGGAAAAATATTACCACAATTATACTATATACGTGAAACCACAACTGTACCTATGGTGTCAATATACAAAAAAAATATCAAATTTTATTTATTTTAATTATAGAAACCTTGTATTTTTCAGTATATGTATTCTCAAATATTTTTATAATTTCTACAATTTTTATAATTAAATGTAAATTGAAATTACTTAATATTCCTTCAGCGTTAATACAATTTAAATTTACCATGTATAACATGATATGGCTATATGTACTTTTCTTGTAGTAAATGATGTATAAGACAGTTCGTGACTCCACAAAAGGAGTACCATTAAATATCAACGTCGAACTAAATTATAAGTTTTAACGAAAACACAATCAATCCCTCTGAGCTCAAAATTTATACATTTATATATCTGAACTGAATTATTTTGTATGAAAACTTCAACACATTGGATCATTTTGTATAACTTTGACGCTTAAAAAAAAAAAAAAACAATAATAAATTATTATTTAACTTGATTGATTAAAATACGACAACATCCATGATTACAGATGGTGCGTAGCACGAAAAGACAACAACTCCAAAGAAGTAGCCCTCGCATGTTTCTCTGATGACACGGGAGCAGAGTCTCCAATAGTACAACACGTGTACGGTGTTCTCATGTTAATATCATGTGCTTTCCTTACGGCTACCCTCACCATGTATGCATTACTCCCTGAACTTCGAGACCTTCAAGGGAAATGTCTCATGGCCAATGTTTTGTCATTAGCACTAGGCTTCTTACCTCTCGCACTCATCCAGTTCTACGGATCAACTATATCGGAAGAACTATGTATCACCAAAGGTAACATAATTTCACATCAGATAATAATATATTGTAATTAGTAACTACACGTGGAGTCAGTCTTACGAGGCATAAAATCAGAACTCATACGTTCATTTGACATACGGTACACACATTTGCAGGAACTATAGTAGTTTTCTGTATCAATTCAATAATTAAAAAAAAGGCTCAAGAATTTCTCTTCATCATTACGTCAACGAAAAAAAAAAATCCTTTTACATAATGTACACATCACTGGAAGCTTAAATATAATTATGTTCTGTGGTTATCTACTGAAGTGTTCGTTTATACTTTAAGACTCTCACATATTGAAATTCTTAATATTTTCTCTCAAGGAAGTATATTATGACCGGTTGATATCTCACAAACTGAACGGTCAAAGAAATATAAAATTAACATCAAGTAAAGATGAAATATTAAAAGTTTAGTTACGTCACATACATGCAAAAACGAGCAAATATTAAAGATATTCACTTTAAAGATAACATGTAAATGTTCAAATACAATTTTTAGCGCTAACTTTTAAGTCAAATTAGACACTTTTTTTAAATTAAAATATTAAACAATTTTCGGAACAAAAAATCTATTTAAATTCATTCAATTTCATTAGAAAATTAAAGCATTAGCTTTGCTGGATATAAATAACGTACAAAGAATTATTGTGAAAATAAAGTCTCTCTTTTGACTATTTCCGCACCAAAGTCAGTCACTCTCTTCGTTATTACAAATATTGCAATACGTTCTGTGTTTGTGTATTTATTTCAATGTAAAATATTATCTAAAACGCTGAAAAGTCAGACATGAAAAAAAAAAAAAAAAAAAAAAAAAATTTTGACTTGACTTGACGCCAATTTAAAAGAAACTACTTTTTAGCAAATCAGCAAAGCTACAGGAAAGACAGAGACGACGATATTCCGTTGTATCATCAGCAAAATTACACTCGTATCGTTATACTTCCAAATTCCCACGTAAAAAAATAATTAAAATATGACGGAAAAATTATGAATACATTACAGTATAATCAATTTTAGTGCTAAAAAAAATAAAAAAAAAAAAAAAAAAAAAACAACAACTAAAAGCCATAATGAAATTCATTTTTCTGCTTCAATACTTTTAAATCTTGTTTTCTAATTATACACAAAAATTCGATTATAAATATATTTATTTAACCATACTGTCATTTTGAATACATTATAATTTATTATTTAAATTATTTGAAACAAATGCAATAATTAAAAAATAATAATAAATAAAATTCTCTCTATATATAATTATAAATCTGAAAGTGAGCTTATTCATAATTAAATACAAACTGTAATTACTGTTACTGAACAGATATTATTACTATATTACAAAACGAAAGAAAAAAAAAATACATGATTGCATAATATTGTATTCTATGTTTCAAGCAGCTGCAAATGTTTTTAATTTCTATACAACTCGTCTTTTTTGCATAATATAATATAATACAAAAATACGAACCTCCGAGTATCAAATAATATATTTTATAATATACGTTCAGTACACGAGTATGCATTATACATATGCTCGTACTTTTTTTTTTTTTTTTTTTTTTAGCTCATATCCAACATGTGCATTTAACTACTTTCGCATGCAAAACATAACGATGATGCAAGCAAAAAAAACTTGACCATGTTATAACTTACATAGTGTAAAAAAAATTTCAATCAATTACTATAACAGCTATAAATTAAAAAGAATATATATCTATATATAAAGCTGCAGACTTTCTCGGTATAATACAGTATATTATATTTTCGTACAGTAAGTTGATCTTGTATAATCTGAGTTACAATATTTTTTTATAGATTGTGACTCAATGATACGGTTGATTTGTACACATAAAACTGTTGATATGGGAAACAGTTATACTATATTGTCACTCGCTATATACGTAGTGATTAAACTTATTTAGATTCAAAGAAAACATAAAAAAGACAACGAGTATTATAAAACATGATATAATAAAATGTTTTTTTACTATATAATAGTAATTAGAACAAATGAAACTTAAGTCAAAAGAGTCAATGAGATCAAATAAACAATGTAATGATGATATGACGGAATATATATTAATAAAATTCTATACTATATATAATAATTAACTTCTATTAAAAACTTTCTTGTTCATAAATAATAGTTTTAAGTGTTTCATTAAAGTTGAGAGAACGTAATGATCCCTTATCTCTACAGGACTAAAAGCATTTTTTTTTTTTTTTAAATGAGCGATTTATAATATTTTGTTTCATATATTATTATTATGTATTGAGTTTCAGCAAAATATAGATACTTGGCATAATGTCACTTACATACTATATACTTAATAAAATTTCATGAGTTAAAAAAAAAAAAATAATAATAATAATAATTATAAAGTTATAACAAAATTTAATTGGAAATAGAATTCAGTATCGTGAAAGTAGTTCTACAAAATGACGATATGGTAAAAAGTACAAACACTTTTCTATCTTTTCCCCATTCATTTGAATAATACAATAAGCATCACTGAAGCAAATTAAATATGCATAATTTTAACCTATTCTATTAAATTATTTGCTTTCCAAGTTATAATAACTATGCAAAAACCATGGGTAATTCCAAAGATGCTTTCACTAAGGAAGAGGCAAATTTGTTCAAAAATATTTGCATTGGGGGCGTATATATATAATAATATTTTATCGCATCACACATATAATTCATACTGAGTTAGATAATATATAGCTAAAACTAAAATATAATGTTAAATAGATTAATAATATGGTGTCAATATAACTATATAGTCTGTGCTTGTAAGATATGCAAATTCAATATCTCAAATATAGAAATAAACACAATTTGGTAACACTGTTCAATATAGCACATTATGATATGTATTAATATTGATCATATACATATTGATAAATAGTACGGATAATGTTGATCCATATTTTGCATTAAACATCTAAGATCTTTTAAGGGGGTAGGTGACCGACTGATATCTCGCAAATTAGGACGGTTGCGAATAATAATAATAACACAAAGTAATGAGGAAATGTTACTTAAAAATTAAGTTATATGTCAAACATGTGAAATCACGATCAAATATTTAAGTTATTACACTTTAAAGATAACATGTAAATGTGGAAATTTAAATTTGAGCGGGAAATTTTAGTCAAATTAGAAACTTTTTTACAATTAAAAATATCATTAAAAAAATTTTTTTTTTGATATTTTTTTTTTTTAATTTACTTTATTTTATTTGAAAATTATAGTGTTTGTTTTATTGGAATTAAATCATGTACAAAAAAATATTGGGAAAATATAGTTCTTTTTTTTTTTAGCGATTTCCAGTCCAAGTCGGTCCCCCACCGCCTTAATCTATATAATTGTTTTGTGTGTTTCAGCATTTTTCCTGTATTTCTGGCTCCTGTCGTCATTTTTCTGGCTAAACGTGGTTTCATTCAATGTTTGGTGCTCAGTAATGTAAGTAAAATGATTTTACTAAGCAAAATTCTTATAATTTTGACAAAAAGTAAAGTAAAGGTTCCTTTAAATATAGCAAAGATTAAATACTTATTATTTTACAACCGGCATCTCCCCCCCCCCCCCCCCCAAGTTTTACTTGATGCAGGTCAAGTATTACGTATACTTATACAGCATGTTATAAAAAAATAAAATTAAAGTAAATTATCCTCCAAGAAACGCCAACTTACACTTGTTAGTACAGAATGATATCAGCACTCTGTTGTGTAATGAATATTATGTACCATATATAATAATATAGAGTATACTAGTGGGAAAAACAACAATAATTAAACAATATACCAACAAGAGTATTATTAAAAACATTCTCTTAATTGTCGCGCATTGGGTGTGTTCCGTGTGCATGCATATGTTTCATACCAGTCACGAGTATTGTTTCGCACCTGTAATTTAGAATGACGTATAGTACAATTCTCATTGTCTTTAATGTTGTTAATTAATAATAATCCTTTCTTATTATAATACAAGGATGACGTATTTCTATTTGACGGAAGAGAATAGATTTGTCATTTCTATTAGGGTTTGAATGTCAAACTTTGTCTCCCCCCCCCCCCCCCTCTCTCTCTCTCTGTGACCTGTGACCTCATTGACCGCTCGTGCCATTTTGTGAATGGAAAATAAATTAGAAATCAATGACTCCGGACAAATCAACGTTGATTTTCAAGTTTGTTGGGATATTACAAAACTTTTTGTTCAAGGTGTTCTACACCTTTAATTGATCATCATTATTATAACAACAAAATAAAAACCTAATAATTTATTTTGTTTACAGATTACATGGCAAACTACGATTTAAAGATGACTCGCTGTTCCTCATATTTTGCGCTTACGCATGGGGTATCCCAGCATTATTTCTTATCACAGCTCTTATCATACATTTTGCTCCTGCAGATCTGCAACTACTTCGACCTTATTTCGGACGTTCAAGGTGCTGGTTTCATGGTAAGAAACAATTGAATCACACTGTATTATACATTCCTCTAACTATATTTTACAGCTCCAAAATAAGTTGCTAAATTTAAAAATATCAATATGTGAAATGAAATCCCACTCTTATTATAAGATACAAGAGTTTATGGATAAAAGTGTGTTCTTTATTTATATTTTTCTGCTGTCTATAATATACAGAAGCACCTATAATAAAAAGTAAGTCTAAAAGTTTATGTTAAACCGTCTGCAAACAATATGTAACTTACTCAATTGTATAAAACTACTCATGATACGTATATTTTTTTAGGCGAATAAAAACAGTCGTGTATTTAGTTAAAAATGAAGGTTATAAAGCTTATAATACACGTCCACCTTCAAGCAATCTCAAAAACTAGAGGCCTGAAGTGTCTTTTTAAATTAATTTTATGATATATACAAACTTTGTTTTATTACAACATACACGCGGACATATTTATATTTTGTTATATAGCGTTGATATCTTTGCAATGGCTCCAGTCGGGCGCCTACAAGTGGTGCTAAAATTACTCCCTACTGCTAAATTATTTTCTATATGAGAAGCAAAGTGATTCTATATTGAGATCTCTGATCAACACAGTTGGAAGAACAGAACATTAATATAGTCAATGACGTCAAAGTATATATCTACGATCGGAAGTAAAATTATTAGTAATTGAATTTTCAACTTTATTGTTGGCTACTAAATGTATAGGTACTTTACTATATGTAACACAAACTATATATTGCTATAATATATACATACTCAGCTAAATTTAATTAATTCTTTTTTGATGGGTAATAATAACAATTCACAAGTTGAATGAAAATTGTCGATTTATTTGTGATTTTTTTAGAGGGTAAAAACAAGGCAGGAAAATAATATTAATTCTTAAGGGAGTAGGGTACCGACCTTATATCTAAAAAACTAGAAGTGTTTTGGGTCTAAATTTAGTGTCATTGTGTAGTTAAGGGTCACACCTAGCCTTGATAAAAATTTCATGATGTTTGACCGTCTCGAAAAAAAGAAAACAATTAATGAAATTAACATTGGGCCTTATTGGCTTAAAATTTCAAAAAATCATATTAGATTAATTTGCACGGCGACCCCCCAAAACTTTTATATATTTGAAATTATCTCAAGCTGAAGTATCATTGAGCAAGATTTCAGATATTTTTGACGAGAAAAGTTTGAGTCTAATGGCCGACGTCGGTCCCCTACTCCCTTAATTAATATTATTATTGTTTCCCTTCACAAAATTCACTTTATATTATCTTTCACAGTTTCACTTAAAGTTAATTCTATTTAATTTTAAAAAAAAATTGCCGTGTGTCGAGGCCAAAGTGTATATAGATTTAAAACTTTAAATAATTAGCATACACTCACTAGTATTACGTCAATAGAACTATAAGCATACACAGGAAAATTATTAAGGAAAATGATAACAATATTTGCAACATTACAGCAATTAAAGAACTTTATATGATTCAATATTTGCTAGTAGCAAAATTACGACGGTTACAATATCAACTATAAAAGTATGTACATACATACGCAGAGGCTAATTAATATACAAGTGCGAGTAAAGAGTTTGTAAACATTTCAATGATTATAAACATAAATATTTCAAAATTACAGCCAGCTCTACTAAAGACTTGCGTCAACACAGGAGTATTCACAAGCGCTTTCATCCATGTGTGAGAGTTATTTTAGTAAACTAATAAATCTCAATATCTTACTCGTAACTATAATTTAAAACTTCTATACTGTATGTACATCTTAATGCAGTGTATATATGAAAGAACGTTGTTGTTGTTGTTGTATTTGTTTTGTTTTTTTAAGAAATTAAGTTTTTAAGATTTGAAAAAAATAATAATAAAATTCAATTTTCAAAAATTTTATTCAATTTTCCATTAATTTAGGTAAAGTTTTCAGATTTTTGTCAAGCACTGTAGTTTTTTTTTTTTTTTTTTTTTTTTTACCCTATAGTTACGAGACGAGACGATAAAAATCACTTGTCAATATTTTATAAGCATGAGCAAATTATCACTTTTTAGATTTACGTTTCTAAAGTAGTAAAGTTTATTATAGTCTCGAAGAAAAAAATAATAATAATATGAAAACTTAAAGTTTATTAGAAGAAACAATACAATTTTTTTTTCTTGTTTTAATTTTAGGACTTAATTATGATATTATATGCTAATAAATTTTCAACAATAATAAATCAATGTAATATATATGCTCTGTCATAGAAAATTTTATACTATAAAGCAATATAGAGTAAAATTTTATAAATATGACAGATATGTGAACTAAATGAGTTAATTGACATTTTATTCCAGGACCTGAGGAGACCTGGGCTTATTTCTACGGACCCGTGGCTATTCTCATCACAATAAATATGATATTTTTTGCTACTACGGCGTGGAGATTGTGGCGTAGTGAATCAAATGGTTCTTCAGCAAGACTTAGATCCCACCGTTTTAAGTAAGTTTTAATTGTTATTTTAGTACGCAGTAGCTAAATATTATATTTTAGATCATATATAATGCACCATATTATATATTTCAGCGATTTATAATACACCTAACTTACATTAATGAATTTATGATGCATAATTATATTATTCCATTTATTTTTAAATTTATAATCTTATAGTTCAAAATTTTGCTTCAACGTGCGTTTTTTTTTTTTTTTTTTTTTTTTTTTTTTTTTTTATGTATAAAATGAACAATATTTTATTATTTTTTTAAGATTTTTAGTAGAATTCAAATCTATTCAAAAATATGTTTTCTAATATAAATTCACTTGCAAGATTGTTCCTTCTATCATTTTTTTCTCCATATTTTTGCGTAGTTTCTGTGCAAAGGGGCCAAGGACGTTATCGACGTATTAACCATGCGATTATATATTTGTTTTAGAAATAATCAAAGAAAAATAAATAATATTTACTTAAAGAACCCTAATGATACTTTATTTAATCCTCTTGTATACATATTTAAATTTAAATATGCATCATCATTTGATATGCAAATAAATTCAATTTATTTACAATTTACATGATTCTCTTAAATGCTTTGATGACACGTATGCTTTGAACTCATACGTATACGTAATTTTTATTTACGGAACTTACACTATGCAAAAACTTGAATTATAACATATTAATAACACGTATAATGTTATGATGTGTGTGGTGTAAAAGTATCGTAAGGTTAAAAATCAACAAGTTTTTATTTTTTATTTTTTATTTTAGTACCGGTTTTAGTTTATGGCGTTACATGACCTTTCAATGTCTTTAAATCAATTTTTTATGCTAAGTAAACCCAAAGTATAAGTATAATACTTATACTATGGAATAAATCCTTACAATTTTTAGATTTAAGTAAAGAATAAATTTAAGACTTATGCGAAAAACCAATTTGGTTATTAAAATAAATGAAGCAAGCCATTTCTTTTACCTTTCACCCAATTTCTTATTAAAAAAAAATATATATACATACAGTACTTAAAACATTTTTTTTTTTTTTTTTTTTTTTTTTGCCTCACTTTTTTGCACATTAAAGTTTCCTTGCCGAGAAATTACAATTTTGTTTAATTATATTTGACAAAGTCTATATTACATTGTAGCAAGCATTATACTTAAAATAATATTGAAATGTTATGAATTTTAAATTTGTTTTCTTGATTGATATTTCGATTGTACAGATGCCAATTATATATGAAGCTGTTCGTTGTGATGGGACTGAGCTGGATGTTTGAAGTAATTTCATACGCAGCGGGTGAAATGAACTGGTTCTGGTGAGTATATTATGTCAACATAAAAAAATCTTTAACCTTCTATTCAAGCAACATTTGTACTATATCAGTGACCTTTATATTATATTTATCACAAATAATATATTTTTGGGCATTCCGATTTTATATGTTTCTTCTTTGCTAAGAGGTGTGCTTTCATTTGCATCCATATGCCACCGCAATACTCTAATAAACAAAGCATAATATCCACGTAAATAAAACTTAACGAACAGCTCTTTTTTTATATATATTATATGATCTGTCATACTATTTTTGTAACCAATTTTTCAAATTACTTTTCTTTCTTTTTTTACCTTGAACATGTTTGACTTTGAAATTGAAGGAATATGTTAAATTTTTATTTTACTATTTTTTTTTTAATTAACTCAGCATCATAGCATGAGATATTTGAAAAGATATACCTATAATACTATAACATATAGGCTCAATCCTCCAACCTCCAATACATATTATTATTTGTTACAACAGTTCCTTATTAGAACAAAAAGAAGAGAACAGGTGATGATAAAATGGCAAATTACCTTAAAACTTTCTGATCTCATCTCACATCATAAATCAGACTGCTTCGTTCAACATAAGCACTTTGTTCAACGTTATACGAAGACAGAGCTTGCAATTGAATAAGAAAATAACAATAATAATATATTAATAAAAACAACAAATAACAGTAACAGAAATAACATAATACGAGTAAAATATAAAAGATATTATAAGAAATATCGGTATAATAATATTGCTAATATGAGTTATATTATGTATGTTGACAGGTATCTGTGTGACGCCCTGAATTGCTTGCAAGGTGTCCTGATATTCGTCATTCTGATCTGTCGTAAACGTACTATGCGAGCGATTGCGAGCCGCAAGTGGGGCTCTGCTTTGTGTCCACGCTATAAACAGTTTGAAGACGTGGATGAGGAGGACGAGTCTGGAGCGATGTTGCAAGAAGATCTCGAACTGTCAAGACCTACAGTCTCATGATCTCCAAGCGTGCCCATGGACTCAATCTGGAGACCCACTTGTACAGGACTGCTAGTCAGGGTCTTTGGTCCACGATGGACCGAAAGAAAAAAAAAAGAACGTGTGGAAACTACAGCTTTATATGATGGCTAAATTAGTTTACGAAATTGAGCTATTTTATATCGATTTTCAATTATTGGATACTCTATATAAAAAGTTTAAACTCTTATCGGGGGGGGGGGGGGTCGCATTTTTAAATGTATGGGCGAGGGGGGGGGGGGGGAGAGGGGCCGTAGTTTCCGGGCTAACTTTTATGGATTATCTGTCCCTGGCTGCGAGTCCTGCTGGACGTTTACACTCAAGCAAAATGGAATTTTAACCATTTAAACCCCGCGTGTGCTTCTATTATACGAAGAAAATTTGAAGCGAACATTAGAATGGCAATGTTTTCAGTCCTGGTCATGAGTATACTGAACATTTAGCAAAGAAACATAATAAATTATTTCCCATCTTTCTTAAAAGTATCCACACTAATTAATTACAATATACGCATTTTTCGGAGTTTGGTGAAAACTTCTAAATATTTTCCAAAAGAATCATATTTTTAATCACGCAACAAAGGCTATCAGTTTTTTTTTCCTTTCTTCCTTACTTTACCGTAAATTAATACCATACTTATATTATGTAATTAAAGTGCTTGCTAACCAAAGTTTAAAGTAAATCAAAATATAATTTAAAATTTATAAAAATTACTATATACGAAATAAAATTAAGTGAATAAAAGGCTAACATGATATTACTTCGTGTTCGTCCTTGTCTTTTTTTTTTTTTTTTTTTTTTTTTTTTTTTTTTTGCTTTCTTATATTTATTTAATGATAAATATATAGCATAAATTTATGTATGTGTTCATTTTAGTTCGACTGTTTAATGCAAGGTCTGTAGAGTTTGTTCTACAAAATGTATAAATATAAGCTAACTCTTAGTTTTATATAACACGTAATATTATGTAAATAAACAATTTTATTGTTTAAGTTAATTAACAATTAATAACGTCTAGGCTATAAAAAATAAATATAGTAATGTTGTAACATTGTATAGTAATAAAATAATAACAACAAAGTGTTATTCTTTTATTCATGAATCATCCTCACTGTCAGTATTATTATCAACTAAATTTCTTTTAATAATCTTGTCATACTTTTTTTGCTCACAATTGGTCGATTAATCGCGATATTTTTCATTGAATTGAGATCATGTGTCACTTAGAAAATATTTATTATAACAACAACAAAAAAGTCATGCCGATTACGAATCATATAAGATGTTTTAAATCTACGAAATACGGTCTAAAAATTTCCTTTAAAAATTCACATGCATCAAAGGAAAATTAGTACACGGAAATACACCTTGTTATCATCCTTCCTTATGCAACTTCCTGTATTTTTTTTTTTATTAATATATATATATATATATATATATATATATATATATATATTTTGAAGTCAAAACGTCACTGAATCATCAATAAGAATTAAAACAGCATCATTTTCTACAAAATATACGGGAAGTAAAATAAATATAATTATCTTATACTTATATATATGCTCTACCTACACATCATATTCTTTACCTTATGTGTGTTGTTCAATACACATTACTCAAATATTATGTCACCTCTGATAATACCAACATCAATATTAACATATTATTAAACAGTCACGCCCGTACACACAGACAAACAGGAAGTACGAGGCCAAATTGGAATTTGCGTAGCTGACCACGCTTATACACCCAAATTTATGCAATAAGCCTTCACTCTATTAGTGTCAAAACAAAACGAATGTAATATTATTATTATTAAATTTTTTGTTCCTGATTTAATTATTATTTACTATATATACCATTATTTTTTAAGATTTATGTTAATTCAGTAGGTGTCAAAAGGATTACACATAAAATTATGCATATTTAGTTTTATTGCACAATATGTTAATTTTATTGACATATTCATTGGAGTCAATGAATTAATGACCAATAAAATAAATTGCAGATATTTCTTCGGTTACAAATATTAATTTTACCACCGTTGAAGTCTTTACACGACTTGGATAATATATTTTACCATTTAAATTCATCAACTTTTTTTTTTTTTTTTTTTTTTTACTTCTCCATTATAATAATAATATTGCAAAATTTACGCAAGATTTTGAATGATAAAATATATTATACAAATGCGTGTACAGCATCATAATGCATTTCGTATAGTCCATTTTTAGAATATAATAAAATTTGAGTTGATTTAAATTAATTGACGAGTAGTATACTGTAAAATATATAATTTTAAATACTTATATTATATGTACACTATAAAATTATATAGTATTTTAATAATAAAGTTATTATACCGTAAATTACTGTATGTTTAGTACTTAAAAATTTGATTGTAAATTCTACTTTCAATAATAATTTGACCGTAAGTTTTACTTTTGTTAATCTCTCTCTCCCTCTCTTTCTTTCTCTCAAAATTAAAACCATGCATTTAAAAGATGCAATAACCTTTGAAGTGAACTAACAAGTATAAGTTATTAAGTTAATTATAGTTCAGCATAAAAACACTCAACTTTTTGAACTCGAGGTAAATTTGAAATACAAACGTTTGGTATCAAGTATGATAGACAAGAAGAACTAACTGTGTGTGCAAAATAAAAGAGCATGAGCTCTTGTTCATTGATGCTTGAATGACATGTCTATAAATACAAGCAGCAAAATGTTAGGCTTTGGTGCTCACATGGTGCACCAGTGTTGCAGGCACTGCTCATTAAACACGCGATATTTACATTAAAATCAACAAGACTTTTGTTGTTTTGTCTCTGCTTAAAACTAACTTTGTAATTATAGACATGCACAAATAGTTAAAACTATGTAGTAATGATGAAAACGTTAAGTTTGGAAACAACGTGTCATTATTTCTTATTTTAACTTTAAAGGAATAGACCAGAGAAAAACAAAAGCATTTATATCACAAAACACATGATGGGACTAACATAAATAACTTTAGTTTGTCTCAAAACTCAAAGCCGTAGCAGTGATCAGAAATATCGATTTATGCAACCCGCACAACATTTTCATACTAATTTTTGCATGTTTCTGACGTCATAAACATGAATAGTCACGCAAATTGCATACTTTACAGTATTTTCACGCTCTCTCGTGGAGCTACATTAACATTCTGGTAAAAATTGTCATCAGTTTTCAAGATCCCATTTTGTGTTTATTCATTTTAAAAAGCACATGTTGTTTTATGTGGTCTATGGCTTTAACACATCATAGCACTTCTGCTTTATTAATTATTATTTATAAAAAAATTAATTTAAATCAACGCATTCAAAATAAATGACTATAGCGATATAGACATAAAATGAGAGCGCATCCTTTCAAAAATGCAGTTTGAAGTTAAAAACTTTTTTTCTCCTAATCTTGGTTTATACTGTATGTATCAATATTTGAATTTTAATATAGTTTTAATTGTTTTTATATTATTTTTTTCTGTATGTGTAGTGTATGCATATTATTATTTTCTCTCGTATTTCTTCTTTATTTGTATGTATTATTTTGGGGGTGGGGTTAAGTGTGGTGTAAGAGTAGTCCAGACATATAGTCCAGGTCTAAACCTTGACCTTTCAAAAGTATATTTCTTTTTCTGTTTTTTCAATAAAGATGATTATTTAAAAACGATATTGAACGATAAATTTCAATTCAATTAATTATTTCTAATTTGAAATAGATAATCATACGACCAAATTAACTTATAAGATAAATATTTGAGACCACAAATGGACATTGAAGGTGATAACAGAAAATGAAGTAAGAAAGCAAGGTCGTTTAGTGACTTAAATGTCATAATTAATGCCTTGGGTGCTGCTACAATTTACGCCACACATTTCTGAAATTCCAACTTTCGCTTCAAGCGTCAAGAGGAAAAATTTAATGAAAATCAACGACTAAAAATTGCATTCCATAGAAAAAAAGGCATTGATTTTCTTTTAATTTATATGCTATGCCAAAACTAATAACTTTTTCGAAAAGCCTTTATCTGCGCTGCATTTGCGACAATTTAACCAAGTCATCCAGAGTGATCCAGAGTCACTAACGGAGATTTAAATGATTTTGTTTAGAAAATACATGTCACCAAAAGAATACCAAAACGCTGAACTTATAAGGTAAGATGAGGAACCAAATGTGATGTGTTTGTAAAGGTGGGACGCTGTTTCGTGTGGTTTACACTAGAGGTCTGCACGTGTTAGCATAAGGTAACGGAGATTTCAACGACGTACGTGGCCGTGAGCAGCCGCCGCCGCCGCCGCTACCTCCCTCCTCGCCTCGCGCTCTCTCGCTGACTCGCTCGCTTACTCTTTCGCGTACTTCACAAACATCTGCCGACACACAGTTTGTTCGCTTGCTTGGGCGTCACAGACTATATTTCATTAGTCTCCAATTGCATAATTTCTATTTCAAGTAATTAAATCAATATCTATATAGTTAGGCAGTGTGGTGTACATATATATCGTGATGTTATAAAAAGGACGATATTATTATGGCAGCAATGAGTAGAGGTGTGTTAGTGTTGTTTTTGGTGGTGATATCATTTGTTCAAGCGGAAACAGAACCTGCACTTGAAGTAAACAAATGTTGCGCCCTAGGTGAGCTGATGGTGGAAACAGACAAAGAAGCAGCTCGATGTACAGAAGATAATGCAACATTACCATGGGCACCTTTATTTAGCAGTGAAGATGGACTTAGGAGTAACGTTCCACTGCGAGGAGGGTTTAACATAGTTTACGCCGCCTTACCAAATTGTGGAGCGAGACAACAATGGCCAATATACCACTATGCGGACTCTGCTGATCGCCTTGTGCTTATGGAGAACGGATGGTTAAGACATTTCGTGCATTCCAAACATGATGAAAGACATTATGATTATGAACCACGCCTATTTTGTATGGACCGAGTACGTTTACCTGCAGGGGAAGAGGCCCAATTTGCAGTAGTGTGTAGTCCAGAGACAATTGATGAAGAAACAGAGGCTAGATTTTTAGTTTTATATATTTTAAATCCAGTATTTCACGCACTCTCAATGACCTTCTTACTTGCTACAGCAGTTGTTTATTTTATTGTTCCTCAACTTCGAGACCTACTGGGGAACATGGTGACCACTTTGTCTATTTGTTTGGTCGTCGTTTATGCTGCTGATTTAGTACGACTTTTCCGAGGGTTTAGTGAGCACGTCAGTTTCCTCGCAGCAGGTATAAATGTATTTTAATTGTAAAGTCTACAAGTAATATTCAAATTATGTACTACAACAAACATAACAAAATTAATTTAAACATAAATTAAAAATAATTATACCCTTTTTTTTTTTTTTTTTTTTTTTTTACAAGCTGATAAAAGAAGTACACAAAACTTTACTGTATATCATCAATTTTTATGCCCGTAAAAATTAAGGTAGCAGACTTTTTTTTTTTTTTTTTTTTTTCTTGTTTTCCTCGCACTTACATCTGGCTTCCGTACGTGACTTTTTGAAAGTTTTCTTTCCCCTAACTCATAAACGACCGGAAGCGGGTGATTCATTATTTGAAGGGTCAAAATCCTTTTGGTCCACGGCATCTCAAATGTCGCTAAAATGAGGGGAAGTGCGCCAGACGTTCACAATATAAACGCCAGTCAATCTTGGAGAGGAGGGAGGGTAAACTAGTCTGCCTACCTAAACATTGAATATGCCCACATCATTCAAGTAAACAAAAAAAAAAAACTTCTTTCTTTTTTTATTCCAGACATTGTACTGCACATTAGCTTACTTGCTACCTTCTTCTGGTTAAACAGCATGGGATACTATATTTGGAGAACCTTCAGGTAAAATTATTAAATTCTAAGAAAAACGGTTTAAAAAAAACATATAAACTGTTAACTCACTCACAACAAATACTAGTTTTATGATTGTGCAAACATTAATAATTAATGAATTTAATGACAGTATAAATTCCAGAAATATAATTTTGTAGCCATTATCTTTATGAAATTGTAATACACATTCTTATATAATTACTTTGAAAATTTTTAGACGATTCAAATTCCTTGTGCAGTAAAATATTTAATAATAATAATAATGAACTTTCTTTATTAATGTTGTTGTTTTTCTCCTTAGATCACGAAATGTATTTTTACGTGTTACGGACAAACGTAAATACTGCTATTACTCATGTTATGCATGGGGTTGCACCTTGTGTTTGGCAGCCATTGCTCTCTTTTCACATTTCATGCTTGACGCAGACACCAAACGTTCAAGAATTCCACCTAATCTGCGATCCCTAGGTGAGTGCCATTTTAACATTCAGTTAATTTTCAATGATTAACATGAATGTGTTTCCGCAGGTTGGCTGGGACTCGCAATGTTTTTCACCCCCATTGCCTTCACCATACTAGTCAATATATTCTTCTACTTGACCACTGGACAAGCCATCAGTCGTATGTCTACTTATGGACGTATTCACCATAAGATGAAGTTCAAGTGAGTACACTGGCCATCATAAGAGCCATAACCAATTAATTAGTTACATAAATTACCCACTGTATGCTCACGATTTTTTTTTTTTTTTTTTTTAATGTTGTCTTACTGAAAATAAATACTCAGGTACTTAAGGGTGGGTGGTATGGGTGGTGCATCCAATGATGACATCATTTCCCTAATATACAGTATGAACTGTAAACGCCTAAATGTTATAATCTTGAATAAAAAAAAGAGTCTTATAAAGTTTATTAACTAAAATGTGCTTTAATTTAATCAGAAATACCAACATTGACTGTACCTATTTTATTTCTTTAGCATGCAATTCACAAAATCACAATAAATCAAACGTCAATAGATTTATATTATACAAAATAATGATAGATAAACTTTGATTTTTTTTTTTAAAGGCATCTCTATTTTTCTAGCAATTTAATATAATGATAATATTTTTGTTTTAGTTTTGAGATGTTTCTGAAGTTATTCCTGGTGCTGGGAGCTACATGGTTATGTATGCTAATGTCCTGGTTACGTTACGGAGTACTCATCTACATCTACATAGGAGCGATGGCTTTGCAAGGACCACTTGTGTTCTACATCTGCGTATGTCAGCGCAGAGTACTGTTTCTCCTGCGCAAGTCCTTCTGTTCTGAGACTTGCATCAGTCCCTGTTGCAGACCCCCTACTGATACTACTGGAGAAGAGGGGGACTGGGGAGAAGAGATGCTTAACATGAACACTTAATGTAACTTACTTTTAAATTCAGCACTGAACCTCAGAGATTAACAAATAATTCATGTATCATGCATTTTTGTAGTATTTAGTTTTTTTATTTTTAAAAAATAAATAAAACTTTAAATTGTGTTAAAGAAAAAAATATGTACTATTTTAGTTATGATTTTCCAGTTCATATAGTAGTTATAACTTCAACTTTAAAAGTCCGCGCTGAAGGTAGGTAACATTGTACAAAAAGGTAGGGCCTTATTTGATTTTGAGGGTCTTACCTGACTTTAACAGGTAACCAGAAGTTGATCAGTGATTCAGTTAACGAAATATGGGTATATGCTCAGAATACTATTATTTATAGCTTTGGAAACATTTTTGCAATCAGTAACAAAAATGTAGCCTAGTCTTAGACATATAATTTTAAGACTGTTTATTTTTTACAAACTGAGTACTGTACTCTTTTTCTTTCTTCATTGTATTTATGTAAATGTCGACTGATTTTTACTTATCAGCTTATACTGTATTTATTTATAAGTAGATGCCTACAGATACCAATCATGAATTAGGTGTAGCATAATCCGCAATGCATAGTGATTTGTTGCAACCGTTGCAACTTAACTTATCAGTGTTTTAGTGTCTAACAAGACTGGAAATATATTTTCCTGAGTTATGCTGATTTTAGGTTGCAATGTAAATTTTCTAATAACTAAAAAAATTGTCGTTTTATCTAAATTAGCATCATGATAAACAACCTCTCGCACATAAAAAGGGTGGGGGAAGGAAGATGATTCATGCACCCTGACAGTGTATACAAAGTAAATAAGACAAGCTAGGAGACATGCAAGAAACAGACCTGAGTGAAGAGCTGTCCATCCTCTCGCTGACTGAGACCTGACAGGTGACACCTCACTACGAAGTGACAGTCGTCAAGCACAGTATTGAAGAATCTGCGTGTGGGCAACAAAGCCTCCAAGTCAATCATCAACTCAAGGAATCTCTCACAATAGTGGACCTTATCTGAGTCTATGTCACCTGGAACACAAAGTCAAGTTTAAAATTGCATTCAATGTGCTCTAATTGCTACCTACTATTTACAATTTAAAATAATAATAATAATAACATTATACATCAACAGCAATGTTTTTTTCCTAATGTATAAATTAGTTATAAAAGAAAATAATAGAGGAAACCAGCAAGGGCCTTATCATAGTGAAGAGAGTCCCATAGTTCTATGAAAATATTGCTAGCACAGAGATAAAAAACTAACACATGTTGGATAGCATCGGCACTAAAATCCAAGAGGAAATATAGTGTATGTGCGAGTACCTTCTTCAGTCCTTATTCTCCGAGTCTGAAAAGACTGTAGAAGGTACACACATACAATTCATTTTCTCTTAAATTTTAGTGCCGAAAGCTATCCTATATGAGTTAGTTTTTTATCTCTGTGCTAGCAATATTTTCGTACAACTATGGGACACTCTTTACTATGGTAAGGCCCTTGCTGGTTTCTTCTATTCTATTCTTTTCTTTTAAATCATCAACCTAATCAGGATGGTTTATTTTCCTTCGTTTTGCACATATATTAGTTACATTAATAAATATTAAAGAAAATTTGACTATGGGATGATTGATAATATATCAAATCTTGTAAGTTACATTAAGATAAGAATACGATGTTGTCTGCTAACAATTTTTTAGCCTTGTTGGGCTCAAGAGTTACTCATGTTACCCACATTTTTAAAGTCATCTATGGATAATTATTGCATACATACAGTGCTGAAGAAATGTGAACCACATGAGCTTTCTTCAACAGCAAAAATTACCTCATTCAGTATGGGGGCACATTTTAAACTAGTATGGATGTCTTTGTTTTAATGACTTTAGAGCTGAGCATTGGGGTAAAAACTGAAATTGTTATTAGAGTATTACCGTATTATTATTATTTATTTTTTTATCATTAATTTTTTTGACCTTTTTTAAATGTGAGCATATGTTACATAGCCTTACAAAAGTTCTAAGAAAAACTCAAAAGCATTAAAAAAAACTTGAAAAAGCCTAGATAAGATTCAGAAACTTAAAAACTCATCATAAAATAATAGCTATAAAGTTTTTACAAAATCTTATGTTAAAAATAACATAGATAACTAACATAATAACTAGATTTTAACATAATTTTAAAAAGTTCATACAATTTAAGTTATTAAAGCTAGCTGAAATATTTTAAGCTGGGAAGAGATTTTCAGCCATTTGTGGCTATTATTACTATTCTCTCACACCCAAATTACTGAGCTTGCATTGAAAAAGACAATAAATCAAGTCTTACCTTCTAGAGGAATGGTCTCCAAGACATTCATACACTTGACCATGAGTTTCTGCAGACATGTGCGCTCCCACTCAAGTTTGGCACGTAACTCCGCACTTTCTTTCTTCTGCAAGATCTTCCAATACTTGCGCCACTTGGGAACAGCCTTCAGCTCTTGCTCTCGACGACCCTAACAAATTATATATCAAGTTAATTGTGCATACAAAAATAAACAATACATCAGTGAAGAAGGAGAGAAATCATAGGATGAATATCAATATCAATCTATGTTTTTATATTAAATCATTTTTATCAATCAAGTATCGCAAAGTCAATTGTTCCTCAATTAGTAGGTATCTATTAATAAGTGGACATTTTAATAACATAATATCTACCTAACAACATTAACACCTACCTAACTACATGCCTTTAATTAAGATGTATAATCTGGGAAGGTGGTGTAGTTTGCCTAGGTTGCACCATGTATGAAACGTCATACAAGGTGAATCATAACAAAAGCGGAAATTTCAAGCACCTCATCCTTGGCTAGGCTGACCATCCGTCCCGGATTAGCCGGGACAGTCCCGGTTTCAACACAAAAGTCTCGGCAAGATTTTGCAAAAATCGTCAATGTCCCGGTTTTATATTTTGCAGGAAAACCAATAAAAAGTATACAATTTAAAGCTCGCGGAAAAAAAAAAGAAAAAAAAACTCAAAAGATAGTTGATGCATTTTTGTAATATTTTTCGTAGCATATTAAATTATACACCATAGTTACGCCAAATTTTTAGTTTTTTTTTTTTTTTGGGGGGGGGGGAGCGGGTGTTTCAGCTCAAATAGAACGTACTCGTACTGTACGTTACTTATGTTATTTGTGATATAACTATTATTAATTTATTTAATTACTGTATTTATTGAAAAATTGTTTCATAGATTTTTTTATTTTATTATTATTATTTGCAGTGAAAAGTTAAAAATAGATGGCAGAAAGCACTGAAAGAAATCAATGTACTTTTAAATAAACTCTTGCAAAAAGACACAAAAATGATGAAATTTCGGAGGCCCTTTTCTGAAAATTTTTCGCCTCCGGCAGGGACCCCTGGCCGCATTTTGTGCGGGGCTCTCGGTCTCTTATGTGCATTGCTATGCAGTGTCCCGGTTTGCAAACTTTTAATTATGGTCAGCCTATCCTTGGCATAAGAGGGGAAATTTTTTGTCACTCCTCCTCTTCCAGGTACATACTGTATTGTACCTGAGAGACCACATGGGTCTGTTGTAAATCACCTTGTATGGCGTATGTCAAAATTTGAAGTTTTACAAAGGGAACCGAGTTCTGACAACAATAAAAAAAAGTGTATTATATCACCTTATACTTCCATACATCTTGCTTTTATTTATTTATCTATTTTCTTTCCTTTCTTTTTCATATATAGAGCATTAGTGTGATATAAAATAAGAGATGAAAACAACTTCTATTTGTAACTACAATGAAGACTAATGTACAGAAGATGACTAGAAATAAGTGCAAACCCATGAAGTATGGTGACTACAAATAAAATATCAAAGTTTCTAATCAGTGCTGTATCCAGCGCTCTGAGAGCACGTTGTAGTTATGACGTAGGTTCTATTGCCTTTGTTGGTTGACTTTGTTGACAAGAAATTTTCAATTGTGTACAACATCAATGTTCAAACTTCTAAGCCAAATTGCAAGCCTACATATAAAGTAAAAGGCTGAGAAATAGCAGAATAAAATAGAGTAGTAAAGATGGACAACAATGACAAGGGAGAATAAAGTGACTTTGGACTGGTTAAGGAAAAATCTGCTGTGGTAGTCAATTTTTCCTTAAATAATAACTAAATCTGTTAATGTATAATTGAAATAATTTTTCATTGTAATACATGAATTTTATGCATTAGCAGAAACTGTGTTCTGGGGGTCGGTTCCGTAAGTCCTCACGAGAAACTCGGTACCGAGAAAATGGGGGCGTGACTCACGAGTTCTCTATAGTAAACAAGTGAGTTACGCCCACTGATCTATATAATAACCGTAAGGATATAGCATTGCTTAACTCCCGCTATAAGCACCGTGAAGAGAAAGTTGGTTGCAGCGCATTCTTCAATTTTTATCGCAGGCGGCAGAATTGCGGGAACTGTAAGGGTAGTAAAAAAAAATCAAAATCCACCCTGGCAGCCGGATTGGTGGCATGAACGGGTAGATTGGCTAGAGGGTAGCTCAGGGTGAACAAGGGGAGGGAAAAACGCTGCCAGATTGACGATTTTGACAGCCCTAATTTTGTTAAGCATCTGGCAACATTGCAATTGGGCGCCTGCGATTTTCTTCCAGCTGACTATAATTTTTTTCAAGCAGCAAGAGCCTGTATCTCCCCCTGGTTACGCCCCCTTTCTGGATACCGAGTTTCTCATGAGGACTTACGGAACAGCCCCCCTGTATAGATAACAAGTGTAATAAACACTCAATAATGACAAATATGACTAGTATTTACCTGCTGCAAGGAGACCCACATGGAGAGAGAGACAAGTCTCTTGACCTGGTCTCTGATCAATTCTACCTCCATGCTGTTGAAACAATGGTTGAGGAACACCAGCAGAGCAGTCTGTTCTCGCAGTGAACTCTGAGGACCCTCCTCTAGACATACTCGCATCACATGGTGGAAGAAACCAGGGAAGTGATCAGGACGTTTCTTGAAAGGCTGAAATTGTTTTTACTCATTAGTAATGTGAATGACTAATTTATTAACTAAACTTACATTTTATTACAACTATACTAGTAAATATATAATACCGGTATGTTAAAATATTAAAAATAAACTAATAGTATGTAGAGAGATTAGAGCATGTTGAATTGAATAATAATAAAATGCAATGATTTTTTAATTTATAGCTAATATCAATATCTACAATATCTAATTACAGTCAACCGGGGTGAAATTAATAATGCTGTTTGTAAACCCTGTTCTCTTGCACCAAAAAATGCGCATTCCATTTGAATAACCATAGGCGATCGTCATTTTTGGTGCAGAGAACAGGGTTTACGAACAGCATTATTGAAACTCCAACCATGTGCAAGCTTTCAATAATCCCTATCTCACTAGACGCAGAGCACTTTGAAAATGGTTTTGTGATTGGCTTTCAATTTCACCCCGGGTTTTCAATTTCACCCTGGTTGATTGTTTGTTGATTTGAAACTTCCTGACAAGTGCATCCTTAAAGGCATAGAACACATTGAACAATAAACTTGTTTAATACTGTATCCTAACATACCAGAATATCAACGTTGATTTGGCCGGAGTCATTGATTTCTAATTTATTTTCCATTCAAGGAATGGCAAATGCGGACTCTGACGTCACAGTCCTGATCCACCTTTTTGTGAATAGAAAATAATTTAGGAATCAATGACTCCGACCAAATTAATGTAGATATTCAGATATGTTCGGAGGCAAGTTTTTTTGTTCAATGTGTTCTATACCTTTCAGAGCCCTTAGAAGTTTGTTTGAAGCTGTTAGATCTACCAGAAGACGAGCAATGAGCCCCAAATAAAAGGGCAAAACTAACATATAAAATACATTGAAACTTATGGTGCTCCCAATGTTAAAAGAAATCTTGAATTTTTCAAACATACCACTTGACTAGTAGAGGAACAAGTGTTTTGAGGTGACTATAAGCAATTTCGGTCAATCCGCTTCCATTTCTACTCACTACTCATGTGCAGTACATCGAAACGGAAACAGGTGTGAGTAAAATCGCTTATAGTCGGCCTTAAAACTGTGTTAACTGTGTTTGAATGTCAAGAAAGTTACCTAAAGCGGAAGATTATTATTATGTTTTCCCTTAAAGCCTAGGATAGCAGTCCTTTCTTAGCAATTTAATTAGTGCAGCGATAAAGTTTGGACCATGCTAACTTTATGAATGCTATTGCATGGGCGGGATAAGAATAGGCTGACCATCCGTCCCGGATTAGCCGGGACAGTCCCGGTTTCAACACTAAAGTCCCGGCAAGATTTTGCAAAAATCGTCAATGTCCCGGTTTTATATTTTGCAGGAATTTTAATAAAAAGTATACAATTAAAAGCTCGCGGAGAAAAAAAAAAGAAAAAAACGTCAAAAGATAGTCGATGCTTTTTCGTAATATTTTTCGTAGCATATTAAAATTATACACCATATTTACGCCAAATTTTTATTTATTTATTTTATTATTTTTTTTTTTGAGAGTGGGTGTTTCGGCTCAAATAGGACGTACACATCACATACCATACGTTACGTCGGTTACGTATGTTATTTGTGATATAACTATTATTAATTATAAAAAAATTGTTTCATACTTTTTTATTATTATTATTATTATTATTATTATTTTTTTTTTTTTGCAGGGAAAAGTTTAAAAATAGACGACAGAAAGCATTGAAAAAAATCCATGTACTTTTAAATAAACTGTTGCAAAAAGACACAAAACTGATGAAATTTCGGAGGCCACGCCCCCTTTTCTGAAAAATTTTCACCTCCGGCGGGGACCACCGGCCGCGCTTCGCGCGGGCCTCTTGGTCTCTTCTGTGCATTGCTCTGCAGTGTCCCGGGTTGCACACTTTTAATTATGGTCAGCCTAGATAAGAAGTGCGATACGTTTTGACCTGTCCTAGGCTTAACATAAGTCTAAATAGAGGTTTAACATTACATATACAGAGATGTGTTACAGAATGTTTTGTGTATGTACCTCCCAAGCTGGCACCCTCTCTCGGAACTTCTCGTTGATCATTACAACAATAGACATCATGTGTGCATGGGAAGATTTGTCAGTAATGTAGTTGGGCCACAAGTAGTTCTCGACATACTGGCTGAACTCCAGCATCATAATGCGGCGTACAGCAAAACTGAAGACAGGAATTTTAAATTAATGTTATGTGTTGGATATGCAAATATATGTACAGCTCTGGCCAAAAGTTCCGGAACAATTTGTATAGGCAACCCGCAACCACACTATGTTATCTTTATGAGAAATCACAATGGCCGCCGCTGCCCCGTTCGGAAAATTTGGCCAGAGCTGTACAGTTTCGATCAAATGAATAGTTACCATTTAAACTCGATGTTTTTTACCGCGTTAAATTTTGTTCAATTTTGCAACCTTGTTTATGATTATTCATTGAACTCTATATTCTCAATCACATCTATATTCAAATTCATTGAGTCTATATATTGTAATAGTTGACAAATACACCACAAGAAGTCACCTGTGATGCACTCAGGTAGACAATCCGGCGGGTAAATATTTTGCTTGCTTGCTTGCTCATTCTCTCTCTCTCTCTCTCTCTCTCTCTCTCTCTCTCTCTCTCTCTTCTAAGAAATGCATTTAATGTTTTTTTTTATGTTTCAAAATAACTGCTGACTTACCGATTTGCCCGATTAAGAGATTAAAATTAAGATTTTTTTTTTATCATTTATATCAATATGATTTGTAATGACAGCAATTTGGTAAGAAAATAGTTCGAAACTTGTTATCAAACAAATACTTGAAAGCATTTCTCACGAGAGAGAGAGAGAGAGAGAGAGAGAGAGAGAGAGAGAGAGAGAGAGAGAGAGAGAGAGAGAGAGAGAGAGAATGAGCAAGCAAGCAAGCAAAATATTTACCCGCCAGATTGTCTACCTGAGTGCATCACAGGTGACTTCTTGTGGTGTCTTTGTCAACTATTACAATATATAGACTCAATGAATTTGAATATAGATGTGATTGAGAATATAGAGTTCAATGAATAATCATAAACAAGGTTGCAAAATTGAACGAAATTTAACGCGGTAAAAAACATCGAGTTTAAATGGTAACTATTCATTTGATCGAAACTGTACATTACTGTACTTCCAATTAAATATGACTGGTTGCATTTAAATTTCCCAAATTTATTAATATTTGGAGACACGAACGCTGCGGTTAGATTTATTTGGGAGGAATGTACATACATATGACATACATAGTACATACATACACACCACACACGATTGAAAATATGTATATGTAGTAATATGATTTTATCAATTAAATTAAATATCAGTATGTTTTCTCATAAGAATGAAATTGGGTATGTATGATGTTATTTTACCAGAACATCATTGACTAAAATTGCAAAATTTGAAAGATAAAAGGTAAAATATATTAATCCAATCGACGACGTACCGGTACATAATTATGTAAACAGAGAAGTGAAAATCAAACTTACTTCGACCCTCTAATTTCCTTGATGTAGATGTCATCTATTACTTTACCATCAAATGGTACGTGCTTTTCTGCGGTGTACGGTGCCCAGTACTGATTCGCAAGCTGAAAAAATAAATTATTAAAAAGTGCATAAGTACAATATTTAAAATTTAAAGCATGCAACAAAAATAATAAAATAAATAAAGTTAAAATGTAAACATGAAATGTCTGGTGTGTACATACCTGCGTGATTCTATCTGCATTTATTTGTTCTACAGTTGGTGCAGGACCTTTAACTTTAGCTGGAGGTCCAGCAGGAGCTCCAGACTGTGTAGCAGTCATGATTAATTTAAGTTGAACAATATTAATTCACAAATATATAGGAAAAAATAAAACGTTTATGAGACGAAATGCATTTTTATAACACCGGTATAGATGACTACACGCTTAAAAACAAAAAACAAGCATTATACGCTGTTCTGCAAGCTTGTGCCCTCTATTGGATATAAAATATACTAAATAACTTTTTGCTGACTTGTGCTGCTTGTAGAAAATGTTTGAACTAAAAAATTTTAGAGCGGAAAAAAGTCGACAAAATTCTTGATAAACTCTCAGAATGCACCGTACCAGCGGTTCATCAATTCAATGCCCAATAAATAATAAATCCAAATAGAAATTAACAAATAGCACATTAATAAACTTAATAATTTTTATGGCGTTATTTTATTATTTGCAAAACAAAATCATATATTTGAATTATTAATTATTTTATTTTGATAATAAATAGTTTTTATTACAGTTTCAATATATCTTTAATTATTTATACGTATATAGTTGCATGATCTCCACCGATGACAGCTGATCCTGATCTACGGAAAAAATGTTATTTAGGCAATCTTTCACTATAATCTTTCATAGAAAAAAGAAACTAAGTCCAATTCTTGCTCATATTTCACGGACTGCATTCCACATTTTATTACACGTGCATTATTTGCTCATACATTAAATTATTATGCATAAAATACGCGCAGTTGATTTTTGACATAATGGAAGTAAGGTGTGAAGAAAAATAGTATTTTTAAAATACATAATTATGCATATGCGTAATAAATTATAATTTTTATTATAATAAATAAATACTAAAATATATGCAAAAAATATAAATATTAAGTAGTTTGAAAAATAAAACAAATAAAAAATTTATTTAAATATATTTTAAATTTTAAACAATATTATAGTGGCCGGTTACTTTTTTTTTTTTTTTTTTTTTTTTTCTAATTGCTTTTTTGTTGTAAAAAGTATGTGCTACACGTGAAAGGTGTCTTTATTATTTTTATTAATGAAAAGAATGTTCTAAAATAATTGCCAACACTTCTTCTGTGTTTTGCTTCACAGAATTAAAGCAACAAAAAAAAAAAAAGTTCTATAACAAAATCAACAAATGATAGCATACTGCAGCTCACTTGTCAGCTTATTGTCATGAACTTCAGCTTAATTTCTATCTGTGCATTTTCTAAAAACACGTATATTATTAATTAAATATAGTTTACAACGACTGCAGCTTATAATACAGTCTATGCCCATATATACTCGCCAGTGCAACATTTTTATACTTTATTGTTTGGTATGGTATACATATTATATTAGCAAGCAAACTTAATGATTTTTAATCATAGAAATTGCATACAGCAATCAAATTTATTTAATATTAGAAATATTACACTCTATAAGAAAAATTTATTAATTTATTATAGGAGGCACTACTTTCAATAACTTCACTGTTACAAATAAAACAGATATAAATTGTATTTGAAATATGTTAATTTATGGGAGCGTATATATGATAATAATTGGATTGCCCAAAGAACAATTGTTTTTGTAAAGATTAGTCAATGAAGGAGACTAAAAAAAATAGGGGGGTAACTTTATTGCGCATATTCTAAAAGAGGAGATCGTCCTGAAGCGATACATATGCAAATTTCTAATTTTTTAGTTTATTAATTATTTTTAATTAATTTTTAAAAATTACGGAATAACGTCAAGCCCGCGGTAACTTTTTCTTAAGTCCTGAGAATGCATGTTACCGACCGTGGCGTCATTTTTCGATTTTCAAAAATTAAACTAAAAATATACGTAATGAACTCATAAATTATAGAAATTCACGTATCATAATTGATTCACGACGATGTCCTAATCACGACGATTAGAATAGGATATAAAATTGCCCTCTAAAATTTTTGTTATCACTACTGATTTTTTTAATGTGTTTACATCGTGCAATAAGTTTACAATATTAAAACTGATTGTATGCAAATTTAATTTAATAATGCAAATGTATTGCACATCTTGAATATTGCACCGTGAGATCAGGTATTTAAAAAAACATAATATATGATCCTGAAATTTAAAACGTTTTTTAATTATTTTTATTATAGAATATTTTTTTCCCCATAACTTAAAATGATAATATTTAATTTTGATTTTCAATTCATGTACTGTTTACCGTTAAAAATCGCTGATCGAAAACTCTTTTTTTAGTATGGACAATCAGAGCGCTAAAAAACAAAACAATGATCTTCATATTTATATAGCGTAATAATTTATAAATATTATTATTTTTATTTATTTGCTTCATTCTCATTTTGAAATAAATACAGAACCAAAAGTGACAAGAAATGATATGTTGCTATTTTACAAACAACGAGTTTAACTTGAATAGCGTCATAATTAATTAGCAATTGTGCAGGTGATCATGATTTTAAATAAATAATATTTAGTTTTGGTTTTGTTGTTTATATTATAATGTCACATAAAGTGTCATCTCTTGAGTGTTTCTTATAAATAACTAATGCAATTCAATCTCTTTCTCAAAGACATTTATATATAATATTATTGTTTATTATGTTTAAGTTCTATACAGAAACTTCTTTGAATAAATAATTCTGATGAGTTCATCATTTTCCAGGATTAGTATGTGATCATGCGTGATCATTTTCATATTAACTCGTATAAAAAAATCATTTTGCTTTTGCAGCAAAATATTTTTTTAAATATATAGAATACTTAGAATTGCTAACTTATACAGTTATATTATATATACAAAATAAGGATAATATTTCAAGCAAGAAAATAATGCAAATTCTTTTTAAATCTAATAAGAGTATCAAATGACAATTTCAAAATAAAAGCAATTATTGTTAGTTATATATTTATATTATATGACTACAATACTGTATTATCGTTAAAAATGAGCTATTGAACTCAACGCTAATATATATTTAATTAAAAATACTATATATAATATAACATTTATAAAATTACAATTAGTTTACATAAAGAAAACAAATAATAATGCGGGATATTATAGATATTAAATATTAAATGTTTTTATAAGAAATATAATACAAATTTTGTGTAATAATCGTAAAAATATCTTTTCATTTATTTGTGAAGAAGTATTTTAAAAGTATACTTTTTACAATATAAATGTAAATATAATTTAATAAAGTGTAAAATTGTATTTATTGAAATTATTATGAAATACACTCTGGCTATAAAATATTGTTTATATAAAAGAAGTCAGAAGACCGCAATAAAAATAATTTTTTAATTCGTATATTTATATGGCATTTAAGCTATTAATTGGTTTGTATTTTTTTTTTTTTTTTTTTGTTCTAAATAAAAACCATTTATTAGTCAAAGAAATTCAATAATAATAATATCACAAATAATTACGCAGTCTTACAATATAATATCTTAATTTTTAAGTTTTATATTTTGGTCACCTTTATTTCCACTTTATTTAAATTTATGAACTTCCTATATGCTTATATATAGAGTCTTAGGATTTATAAGATGACCTAATTGCTTTTGATAAATCGCACCCTATACTTATCGATTTTGAAGAAAACGCGACGCATGATTGTAAAAGAAAAACAAATAGACTCTGCTTACATTATGTCAGAGTGCATTATATTTTTCGTTTAAGGCAAGAAATAAAAATTTATATATGCATGCATCTTCAACTATATATATATATATATATATATATATATATATATATATATATATATATATATAAATATATGACAGAGTCTGTGCATTTTTAGGTTTTTAATATTTTTAAATATACATTTTGAGGAAGAGGTATGGATAAAGTCTCGTACATAATTAACAAAAAAAAAATTAAAATATATTATAATATAATATAGATTATTACTATGAAATATATCATATTTTTATTATATAGTGAGACTGCAGTCATCTTACCTAGAGGCATTAAGTTTCAAATATCCTTTTACAGTTTTAGTCATTATAAGTGATTTATGCAATTAATTCAGGTAATATCACATGCATAAGATTAAAAGACTGTATTATAAAATAAGAATATATAATAACTTTTTCAAAACACAATACAATTTTGTCCTTCATTAAACTTTTGGGTGTTCCACTTATATATTTTTTCAATTTTCTGTAACATAATATTAAAATACAATTTTTTACCATACTATTATAAAATCTGGCACATAAGTAAAAATTGATATAGGGTTGAAAAAAAATTAAGGAGTGCCTTTTCATAATATTCACGCAACTTATAAACTGTTTGCAATAATCTTCTCTCTCTCTCTCTCTCTCTCTCTCACTATTTTCAACTTGAAGGGCGGGTTTTAACTGTGAACCAATTGATTTATTTGACGTAAATTACGACGATCGCCTTGTTGGCCGTACAGACAAGTTCGCTGCTCTGTAATTTGCCTCGCGCGAGGCTATTTTCCTCCCTGGTGCTCAAAAAAAATCATCTCTCATTTTCTCAGCTTTATGCTTTATACAAAATCTAAACATCTGTCCAATATGAAAAAAAAAAAAAAAAAAAAAAAAAAAGAGGTAAAAGAGTTAGATTAAAAAAAAAAGGAGCAACATGCAGTTATTAAATCCTGACACTGCAACCACAAAACGTGCAACAAAAAAAAACAAAAGAAGAGAGAGAGAGGTCAACTTTAGAGGTTACGAGAGCTTGCACTTAACTTTCTCATCAACTCAATTCATCATCATATATACTAGCTGACTTCTCTCTCACTCCTTTTGTATATAAAAGTAGTAATTGAATTGGTTCCGAATCTAATTACTAACTATTATAGTGCTCAACAAGAGCGGATTGTTTCTCTCTCTCTCTCTCTCTCTCTCTCTCTCTTCACGCCGGTGCATCAAGCAAGCTATATAGCAGTCGCGCATACCCGCAACAAACAAAATACAAAATTTAATGTTCCATTCTGTGTTATTATAACACCTCCATTGTCTTACAAGCACCATTATTATGTACGGTTCTAGTTATAATTTAGATTCTATATTTTATATATACTTGCCTCCTCTTTCTTTTTATTAATATACTTTCAAAAATATATGTATTTATATATATATAATAATTTTTACTATACTGTATATTTCATGAAATAAGATTTGAAACTTGGATATAATGATTTTTTTTAACTCATTATATTTTAATAATAATAAGAAATTTAATTTAATTTTTAATATCATTGTTTTATATAATAAAATATGCTTGTCATTATTTTTTAAATTAAATATATATATATAAGTATATTGAATTTATATATATCTGTTTATCTTTTATATAAGTTAATAAATTATTTTATTAATTGCATGTTTAAAAAAAAACTATATTGTATTTTATAAAATAGGCTATATAATATATGAAAAGATGATTTAAGTTGTAACAATTAATTTATAATCGGTGTAAGTTATATTTGATCTTAAATAAGATAATAGATTAGTTGATTTGAAAGAACAAAAATATATATATACGAAAAATCTTATTAGAAAGATGAAATATTATATTATACATATATAAAAAAAAATATTAATAATAAAAAGGGCGTGTATCATAATATTGATTACTAAAGGTGTGAGATATCACTAAATACTATTAACTGAATGACAGCAGCAGGTATATAAATATTATTTTAATTTTTTTTCTTCTTCTTTAGATGCAACGATATCTTCCCCCGTCATCACGCTTTTAGCTCTATGCAATGTAATATTGTATCTCAGTAGAACGAATTAACTTTGTTCCGCCATTTGCACCGCTTCGATTTAATTGGAAGGTGTATAGTATACCTATATATATATCTATATAATATAATATTAAAAAAACGTGTATTATTCTTTATATATAAAGTAAACGTAAGCATCGATAGTCAAACACTATAATATTTAATATAATATATATATAAAATATCTTTTTGAAAAATCTTTTTTCTTGATAGAAAAAAAAGGAAGAAGAAAATAAGAATAATATATAAGAAGAAGAAGAAAAAATTGGTGATGAAATTGTAGGTTTGATGAACAGGTTTTAATGTGATAAGACACCTTTAGTGCGAGAATACAAGACACATACAAGAGGGAGTAAAAATATAACAATAATAATAAAAAACCTATATCTTTATTCTTATTTTTAGTTTAATTACCAACTAAATCCATATTTATATATAACTTTAAAAAAAAATCAAAGTTTTAGATTAAAAAAAAATAGCGTCAAGAAAAGTATATAAATAATAGTAATAATAAAGTTGCGCGGTAATATTTTATTATTAAAGAGGTCTTTATATACATAATATAATATATTTCTTTGAGATCACATCACTATATGTATATGTATGTTGTTGTTTTTTTGGTGGGAAAATCGTGGTGTGAGATGTGATCATCTCTCTTATTGTTCTAGACATGTTTGGAGTTACCGGCCTAAGGGCTGACATCACATTATATGAACCTGAAAGAGCCGCTAAAGAAGTTAAAGGATAGTATCTTATATATGTATATAATAATCGAACTACAAAATATTATACATACATATATATAGAGGTCTCGCTTCTTTTCACTTTGATATTTATTGGGATTGGGCCCGCCTCATTGTATATAAATACAACTTGAGGGAGGTCTCTGGCCTAAAAGTAATGTGTGATATAGAAAAAAAAACTAACTTGTTCTCTATTATAAGATTAAAAAAATTAAAGGATTTCATATATAAAGGGAGGACAGGGAGGGGGGGGGGGGGAAGAAAAAATATATATAAAATACTTGAAGAAAAATTATATATATGATTTTCACTTCTTCTTCTTCTTAATAATATTAAATATAGCAATAAATGTATATAAATTTTGATAATTAGAATATAAAATATAACCCTTTAATATGAAAGGTCAAAATCGTGGACACATTAAACAATTTTAACAACACCATATTATAATATATAATAAACCAGACTCGATAAATTTTACTTTATGTGCGATTTTCTTTGTATAATTATATTTTTTAATACTTAAAAGAATGATTTACAACTTAAACTGCACATCTTTTTTTATTATTATTATTTTTTTTTTCACTTTATTATAAATTAATTATATTAAGTTTAAAAAGAAAAAGTTTCTTTTTTTTTCTTGTATATCTAAAACAAAACAAAAAATGTGATAAGAAATCTCAGTAGCAAATGCCATGTCAAAAAGATAAGAGAAAAGTTTTTTTGAAATTTAAGATACCTACTGTTTAAAGCTTTCATTCTATCTCTGTGTTTTTTTTTTTTTTTTTAATTACCATGAAACTTTATTCACCTATCATGATATACAGCACTATAAGTAAGCATGATAAAATGAAATATGCTTTAAGGCATATATGTTCGTCACTTATTTAAAATAAAATATTATGATTGTATTTATAATAAATACTTTATTTTTATCTATTTTGAAAAGCATTAAAAAAAAAAAGTAGGCGTATCTTCCACAATGTATATAATATGAGAAGTCATAATATGAAGTTTGTAAAAATATTTATATATATTTATTATATATGAGTGGGGAGTTTATAAATAAATCATGGCTTATATAGTAATGAACGCGTGTTAATTGATTTCTAAGGTTCAAAGCTACCGTTCCTTTGCACGCAAAGATATAATACCACCTCATCCTCTCTCCTTTTATTTTATTTTTCATGATTTTTATCAGCACACCTTACATTGGAAATGTAATAAATTTTCTTTTCTATTGTTTCTTATTTTTATATTCACACTAACAGAAGTTCATTTCTTTTGTACCCCTGCAGAGTTATTGGTTAGTTTTTTAATCAGTTGGCGCCTGAAACGATTATTTAATAAGTCGACCTCCCATGTAGGGATGGGTACTTCTCTATATAATATACCTCACACCTCGTTGGTGTTTTTATATATTTTTTTTTCTTTCCCTCAAGGGCCGATACTTTAGCTTGTTTTCTTGTTTAGGTTCCTTCATTCTATTCAAATTGAATTAGAGATGCAAGCTCAAGCGTTAGTTATATGTTCTTATATGCCTACCGCTGACAGTATACTTTTCTCAGGTAAAATAGTATCAAACAAACCTATTATTATAAATCTTAAGTATATTACATATGTTTAGCAAATATGTTTTAAGCATGTTTTAAATGTTTATATAAAATAGTATGTGGAGAGAGAGAGAGAGAGAGAGAGAGAGAGAGAGAGAGAGAGAGAGAGAGAGAGAGAGAGAGAGAGAGAGAGAGAGAGAGAGAGAGAGAGGGTGGAGAACTCGGAGATCATATAGAGCCCTAAAGCAAATTTTGTACATATCTGTATACTTTATTTCCATACACATCTGATTAAAAAAAAATTAATTAATCTTCATGCCATAATTAAAATAAAATAATATTAACTTAATATATTAATATAACATGATACTAAATACATTATATTATATGGTTCATACGTCAAATTAATTCCTCCTGCAGTCGCTTTAAACATTGCAGTCCCACAGATCTTGCTTTTTATTACGATAAGTTATTATTTCCATTTGAAATAGAAAATTTGTGTTTCATTTTTTTTTTCTTCATATAATTATATGTAATAAAAATTGTTCTTTCAAGATATGGAAAGGTAACTTATTCAGCAATTCAGTTTTACAAAGTAAATTTTAATAATAAATAAATGAATAAAAGTATACGCAATAATAGTATTTTTTTTTTCTGTTGACCAGTCTTAATATACAGAGTGTGAAAATTATCTTTCATGTCCCTCCCTAATCAATAAGGAAAAAAAAAAATGTTAGACTGATGAATACTTTTAATAGCCAGTATAATATTATTACAGGTAATTAATCATTTGAAAATCGTTATTTAAATCCCATTATTAATATTACTAAAGTGTTAAAATATAAATTAAAAAAGAGAAATTATGTAAATATAAATAATATTCAAGCATTTATTATAATATAATTATGTTTTTTTTTTCTTCAAATTTTAACTTATACAAAATAATAATAATTTACACACACTATATTAATAATATAATAATTATTTCAAGAAACTAGGGACGGAAAACAACAACTAGTATAATATACTATGAATATTTGACCCCTCTATAAGACTATAACACAGAGAATATAAGTAAAAAAAAATAATAATAAATAAATAAATAAACCTTTCCTGAATGTTTTTCTAGACTCTATAATTTTGTGTAATATATTATATATTTTCATTATATATATATATATATATATATATATATATATATATATATATATATATATATATATATATATATATATATATATATATATATATATTTATATGTATCTATGTATGTATATAAAGTATAAATTTTTATTTTATCATTTATACATTGGTGTATATTATATACCTCGTTAAAACAGTGATTTACGCTAAAAGCAATTGAATTGTAACACGTATAATTGATTGCCTCAAGGAGGATTTAACTAAGAGAGAAAATATGCAAAAGAATCGCTTTGGTGTCAGAATTTGTTATATAATTATTCCTCACACTAGCGGCGCCTTCGTAAGTAATTATCTACTCGCTTGTTCACGCCTCTCTCTCTCTCTCTCTCTCTCTTCTCAAAATGAACAACTTTGCAATATTAAACAGAAAGGACTTATATATACATATATAAGATAATAAATTAAATTCAATATATCATATTATATATTATAAACATGTCTATAATAATATTTTTCTTTTAAAAACATAATACATTATTAAATTGCATATATTATACTTTTTGTATTATAAGGTAATTAAATAATGAAAATAGATTTTTATTGTCTTGTTATTATTATAATTTAAAATATATTATATTATAAAAGCTTGTTGTTATTTTATTTTATGTATATGATAATATATACCATCGAATGGCGGCGTTGATGGGATACAAATGAATTATGGTTTGCGTATATATTATATACTATAAGGCCAAGTATGTATATGGTGTTGTTAATAGAATTTCGTGTGCTATGCTAATGTTGCAGCTGTATATTAACGTGTGTTGTTGATGATTGCGAGATAGGACTCTTCTTCTCACGCGAGAGAGAGAGAGAGAGAGAGAGAGAGAGAGAGAGAGAGAGAGCTAAGAAGTCAGGAAACATTTGCCCTGATAACTGATCACAAATTACATTCAACCCTCACCTCTCTCTCTCTCTCTCTCTCTCTCTCTCTCTCTCTCTCTCTCTCTCTCTATATATATATATATATATATATATATATATATATATATATATATATATATATATATATATATATATATATATATATATATATATTCAATAACAAAAGACTAGGTGGTATATATATCCCAGCATGACGAAGCTGCAAACTGATAAAGAAAATAATAATAATATGTCTTTCCAATTGTTATTAATGATTTAAAAATTTTAATTCAATTCAGCACCTATATATTATATAATATAACATGATATATAATATAATATATGGCTGATGGTAATTTAATCTAGATTTTTATATATACTTGTTTTTTCACTTATATAATTAGTATTAAATATGGCGTTTTTTTTATATGTATAATTATTAATAGTTTTTAATTTAAATAAAAAGTATAAAAATGATGTATTTTATTGCAACATATTATTATATTAGATTTATATAATATATATTAACACACACACACACACACACACACACACACACACACACACACACACACACACACACACACACACACACACACACAAATAATAATAACTTAAAAGATATATACCTCATTTAATAATATACTTAATGATCAAATTAAATCTGAGCTTTATTATAGGTTTTTGATAGGACGCAGTTGCATAATTTGGATATGGTATTATTGAATATTAGACCTAATAATTTTATATGAACAGATTATTTTAATTGGCTTATTATCATAGTTATATATATATTATACATATAAATTGCTTGCTTAGATATTAATTGCAAAAAAAAAAAAAAAAAAAAAAAAAAAGTTTGATATTTAAAACCCAAAAATTTTCACACGTATATGTTGAAAAATTTTGGTATATTAAAAAAAATCATCATGCTATTATTTATTTACAGCTATATATAATAATCAATTATATTCCATTAGCTTAAACACTTAAGATGTATTATAATAATTATGCCTAGCTAAATTCTTAGAGTAAAGACGTTTCTTTTATATAAGATTCAGGATTTAAAAGCCTCAAATCTATAATAATAATCATAATTGTAAACAACATAAAAATTACTATATAAATTATAAATAACTATTGTAATTCGATTGTTATGTGGTCTTTTTCATTATTGTATAATTAAACAATAATTATGCACAATTACAAACAAATATCAAAACATTAAATAAACATTACCAATTTAAAAAAAAAGTCTATTTATATATAATAGAAAGATACTTAAAATCAAATATTATAATAAAGATATCAAATATAAGAATAGATATACTAACGCAAAAGCTTATGAAGTCTTTTCATTTTGATGTCTGTATCATTTTCAAAATATCAATGAAAACTATATATTATATATATATAAGTATATATAATCCGTACCATGTACTATACGACGACACGCGTTTCTATGTTGAAATGAGGGGATAAATTTCAGT
Source organism: Ecdyonurus torrentis (assembly GCA_949318235.1). Classification (NCBI taxonomy): domain Eukaryota; kingdom Metazoa; phylum Arthropoda; class Insecta; order Ephemeroptera; family Heptageniidae; genus Ecdyonurus; species Ecdyonurus torrentis. The sequence continues at coordinate 33,588,691 of OX439129.1, read as the reverse complement.
GTAAATGAATATCCGTAAAAAAAGAGCATTTGATGCGGGTATTACACAGCGGGGGTTGCCGCTGGCATTGGTAACGAGATGAGCTATAATCCCAGGTAAGCAACAATGAAGCATTGTGCAGGTATTGTTGCAGCTCCCTGCATGCGGTGGTTGAGAGTAGCAAGCAGGAGAACGAGGGCGTCGTCAGTTCGTATAATATGTGACTCATTCATTATTGTAATATACAGCACGTGTGCGCGCCCGTGATTATTTTAGACTTATGTGTGAAATGCAAAACCTCAAAAATATATATATATTATATATATATATATATATATATATATATATATATATATATATATATATATATATATATATATATATATAACATATATATATATATATATATATACGTATAATTTATAATATATTATACTTAATTACTGTCTTATGTTGTTATAAAAATTACGATAAATATAGATCATTATGTTTAAAGGAATAGACCAGAGAAAAACATTAGCATTTGTATCACAAAACACTTGATGGGATTTACATAAATAGCGTTAGTTTGTCTCAAAACCCAACTGTATAGCTTCGTAGCAGTGATCAGAAATTTTGATTTATGCAACTTGCACAACATTTTCATACTAATTTTTGCATGTTTCTGACGTCATAAACATAAATAGTCACTTAATTTGCATACTTTACAGTATTTTCACACTCTCTCGTGGGGCTATATACATTAACATTCTGGTAAAAATTGTCAACAGTTTTGAAGACCCCATTTCATATATGTTTATAAATAAGCACAATACATGTTGTTTTATGTGGTCTATGGCTTTAACTTAAATTCAAATTCAAGATAGGCTTTATTGAAAAACAAAATACTATACATATAATGATGTTTTGATTTTGGAATTTGCTTAACGCCTAAAAATTCAGATTGTATGCAACATGCGCTACAGTGTGGTCCGACAATAAGCCTAACCTGCAGGATGACTTTTTTAATTTTTTTTTTTATTTACAGCACTTCATAATATTTATAAACATTATTTACTCTATATACTTTCTTGTACAGTACTTTACATATATGACATAAGCGTAGCATATTATATTACGTATTCATGCAAATATTATTACTGCAAAGTGCAAATGAAATAATAAAACATTATTTTTTACATTAAAAAAGTTGTTATTATGTATATAATAATAATAATAAATGGTTTTTATTACGAGGCCAAAAAGGGTACATACCCACTTACATACCCACTTACATGTAAGTGGCTATGTACCCTTTTTGGCCTCGTAATAAAAACCATTTATTATTATTATTATATCACCATATATATAATGATGCTATTGATATAATGGTTCAAATCAAATAATTTAAAACAAGATTTTAAAATATTAATTATTTTCATAAATATACTTTATATATGCCACACATATAAGAAATCTATAAAATGATTTTTATAAACTCAAAACACAAACTATTAAGTTGTTTGAATTGCAACCAAATTATTTATGATAATAATATGAAATTTATGTATTTCCCATGCGTATATAAATAAGATATTTTTGCAGCAAGTGGAAAAAATATACTATAAATACTAAATGTGCAGCAATAATTTATCATGATATAAAAAAAAAAAAAAAGAATTATACTGAAACTGTCTTCATAATTTTTGTAATGTAAAGTTATATAGAAACTTTTGTAATAAGAATTTTTTGTAAGATAAATATCTTATGATAATGCGCATATTATTATATATATAAACTTCTTGTCAAAAACTTATATTATTATGTTTTATAATAAGGATAATATAAACTTTTTTCTTATATGGGATTACCGCACTATATAGTTCATCATAAGTTAAGATATAAAAGAGAGGGTGGATATAAAATTTCAAGCATTTATTTTGAGCATGCATATCTGAAGTAACCATCTCCGCATATACAACATTTTTCTGCGGGTATTGTTTTTAAAATTTACAATCAAATCATTGAACAATAGTTAAATATTATTATTATTTATTTAAGAATTAATTGAAATGCTCATTTAAAAAAATGTGTATGTATATTAACTTTTCACATTAACTTAAAATACATAAAATAACAATAAATGAATACTGAATAAACTGTTGCTGCAGTAAACAAAAAAATAAAAAAAGGTATTATATACATTTTTTTTTTAAAGTTAAAAGAAATTCATTGCAAAATCATATGTTTTAAATAACAAATTTAATATAATATTCGTTCTAATTAAATCACATTAAAAAATAAATGGGTTTTATATTTTCCAAAATATCCATAAATTTAAATATTATTAAATTATACATAAAATATATAATAAATTATAATAATTAATGTTATACACATTTATTAAATATAGGTGATTTATTATATAACAAGAATTTTAATGTAATCAAATTTACTCTCATAAACAAATTTTAAATATAAAAATATTTTCTTGCTTTGAGAAAAATTATATTTAATTTGAATATATTAATATAAAAGTTTATATATATATATATATATATATATATATATATATATATATATATATATATATATATATATATATATATATATATATATATCATAATAATAATAATATAAAAACAGATCATTTTTATAATATGTAGCGTGATGATAGAAATCAGTGTATTATTATAATATTCCATATAGCAGGGTCTCTATTTTCTTCAGTTTTGTATAAATGTGTTGTATGGCGTGCCTACTTGCAATAAGACTATAAGAAACTCCTTTTGGCTTATTGCGCATATGTCATCGCAATTTTCCGTGCCGCACACAGAACGGGTTCAAATAATATATATATATATATATATACCTTTTTTTTTTTGGGTCCATCAATGCCGCGCCCTTTTAAGATTACAAAGAAAAAAAAATAGCAACTAAAGAAGATTAAAAAAAATATATAATATATTTCTTATTTGCCTTATCTTTTTGTTAAATATTAAAAGAAAACGTAAGAAAAAAGTCTTTATCCTATATATTTTAATAGTTGAGTTTAGCTGCAATCGGCGCGCTGTTTCCTGCTAAATTGGATGAAAGCATGGCACGCGAGCTTTCAGTTAATTCACAAGTATTAAAATAAAATATAAAGAGAGAAAAAAGCAATGTCTATATATATATACATATATATGAACACTAATCTCTCGTTTTTATAACGAATTTTTTATTACATAATAAAAATGTTGAATGGTAATAAATTACTTAATAACTAACAAGTTTTTAACAGTTGTCATAAATGAAATGAAGCGTGATTTTTTTTTTATTTAATTGTGTGTGTGCGTGATTTTTTTATGAATACATAATAATGATAATTTAAAAATAATTACATTTAGACAACGTAGTTAATTATCGATTATATTTGTTATCCAAATGTATAAATAAAATAAATAATAAAATTTCAACTTTTATTATATTATATAGCTCTAATTTGAGTTCTCTCTCTCTCTCTCTCTCTCTCTCTCTCTCTCTCTCTCTCTCTCTCTCTCTCTCTCTCTCTCTCTCTCTCTCTCTCTCTCTCTCTCTCTCTCTCTCTCTCTCTCTCTCTCTCTCTCTCCTGATCTGTTTCATCCATCATTACATGTGCAATAAAAACATTTTTATTACATTAATGGATTTTAATAGCTTTATAATGCAAATAAAAGTTCATATAGAATGTCATAAATATAAGAAAAATTATATATACAAAATTCGTTTACTTCCTCTTATTTTTTTTTATTTTTTTTTTCTCTCTGTGCTTATCTATTTTAACAATAATGCAAAATGTTAATTTAAGATAATAATTTTTGATGTACAATAATAAAATTATAAACAAAAAGAGAAAAGTGTTAATATACAACACTTTCGTGTCAATATATATATATATTTTTTTTTTATGAAGTGTTACAATGTGTGTGCAAGTAATGTAACATTTTTATAAAACAATAGAAATAGTAAAAAGTAATTTTAAACAATACAAAATAATTAATCATATACGTTTGAGAAAATATTATTACATATAGAATATTACAAAAGATGATATATTACCAAAAAACCACCCCCCACTCTAACATATATACACTCACATTAAAAGAAAAAAAAAAAGATAAAGATAAGTCGAGTAGGCCGACAAGTAGGCCGAATAATATGTGTATATAATAAAAGAAAAGATAGGGAACATTTTGTGATGCTAATGGAGTATAGAGAGACGAGAGATATGATGCCTACAGCATTTCGTGTATTTTTGAATATATCATATTCATATCTTAAGTTTATGAAGTAAATAGAAAATATCTCAAACCTGCCGTATATAACACTTATTAACACTTAAGAGAAGTTTAGAAAAAAATATATTATATTTGTAAAAAAAAAAAATAATAAATAAAAAAATAAAAACTATATATTTTCGCACCTGAGTAAAATATAATATATAAAAAATAATATGTGTACTAGGTGTGATGATTAAAGACTGATGGTTATAGAAAAGTTTATGAAAAACAGGACAAGATATGTATGAAAATTTAGCGATAATCTTTGGTTAACTGACATAACATCCATCATAGTTAAAAAGGCCCCGCAAACATTTTATATTATACTGTATATGTCTCGCCCTCTTCATATGTTGCAGTATAAGTGAAAGAACCTATATTCAAGTCTTTAGGGCAGTAAAAATATATATATATGTATATATATTTTTATATATTTATACTTCTAAAAATTGTTTGTAAGAGGGCGAGGTGTTTTGCTGATTAGAGAGCAGACCCCGCGATGATTGCTACGACCTACCATGACCCGAGGCAAACCTTCAAGCCAATAAACATTCAAAAATATTAAAATCCTACGTAAATATTATTTATTATTATTGAATCTATCATATAATGATAATGTATAAGTTATTTTTTATAATATATATCAAAAACCATAAGGTTGAATGTTTCTTTATAGGGCACACATTAAAAATTAACTTTGAAATATTAAAAAAAAAAATGTATAATTTTGGTTATAGGGTATATATTTTTAAATTAATTTTTATATATTATATGAATTATGGTTTTGTTTTATTGATTTATTAGTATTTTTTAATCTGGAGTTATTGATAAGCTATATATATATATATATATATATATATATATATATATATATATATATATATATATATATATATATATATATATATATATATATATATATATATATATATATATATACAATATACATATATTAACAGAAGCTTGAATTTTTTTAACAATTTTAAAAAGAGGAGAATAAGAATAATAACAAAATAATAATATTCAATTCTTAGTGTCAGAAAAAAAAAAAGAGAGAGAAATTAATTTTCTTATTTTTATATTCATTAACGTCAAAACAATGTCAAAGCCAAAAGGCTTGTAATATTTAGACAGTGAGGATGTAAATGTGAGTAATTTTCAAAAGTTTAATATGATGCTAATGTCAGTTTTACATGCAATGCCTTGAGGTGACCTGCATCACGGGTCGTATGAATGCTCAACGTGCTAAGGAAGCTTTTACGGTTTTCCAAAAATAATAATAATAATAATAATCTGCATGGCATAATCTGCACATCAAGTTGCAAGCAAGACGGAGGGGGGGGGGGGGCAGGTGAAGTGAAGCACCGTGACATGAGGCCAAGTACTCAGTTTGACCACACACACATTTTCTATTCAAATACACATAAGTAAGTTATAGCCACTCCACCTGGTAAGCAAGTGTATATATTATTATATATACAAAGACGAAAATTAATTGAAAAAAATATAAGGTGTAATAAATGTGGTGTTAGGTGTTATCTATAGTGTTTCATTAATATTTGTCAAATTTTTTAACTAAAACATTTTACGTACACTGAATTATATGAAGAAATAAATGTATACTAATATGTATATATATTATATAAAATATCCGTCAAAGTTTTTGTCTTTTTTATTATATAATTGGATTAGTGATCAGGTCAGGTGTAGAAGTAGGCACAGAAGGGTATACTTATATTCAAATCTATAAAATTAAAATTGTATAAAAAAAATAATAAGGCTTGCATGAAATATTGGACCCACGATATTTCTTATATATTATTAGCACTCATCACATTGTGCATTTCTTAATTTTAGTGTGTAAATCTGACTATAATTTCTCATTGTTTTGTTAAACAAGAACCTGCTGATACAATGTTTTGTATATATAATTGTAGGACATAGAAATGAAAAAAATGCATATATTTTGAATTTGGATTTGAATTTATATTTTAGCACAAAGATGATTATTTATTTGTTTATTTATATGATTTTTATCAAATTTTTAACTTTAATAAACGTGCAATAACTTAATTTTACATTATACAATACAAATTTAAGTATATAGAACTTAGCTCTCAATTGTGTTGTTACATTTGGTCAAGCCCTCCTTGCAAAGAGACTGTATTGATGTAAAACAATGTTGAATTGTTGAATACTCATAATTCCTTCCCAAATATGTAAAGTTTTAATGAGTTAAGCTCAATAAGTATAATTTCGCGCAGGAGGATGAGAGGATTCTCAAATGTTCATCTCATTGCTGAACCACGCCATATAGTCTTTTGTTTTCTGATTTGTCACCTGACAAGGAAAATTAAAAGGAGAGGAGAGGAGGGGGCTAAATCCCTTGGCAAGAGCTCGCCGCGGGGTTCTTTACAAGGAGCGCCCTGCCCTGTATTGTCTCTGATTCTCAATGACCCTCTCAGCAACTTTGTGTGGGGGCACTTCTCTGTGCGCATAGTAAATAATATTTATTTACTTCATTATGTTTACACACTTTTTGTTTGAATTTCGTATGAGAAAGCTATATCCCAGCCCCAGCACATCCACAGAATTGTTGTGAGTTAATTCTTTATATATTTGCAAACATTTGAGCTAAGCTGATGTTCATGAATCTAAGATTTATTAAAAGACATAATATGGATTTGAAACGTTTTGTAGAGTATACCTTATTTTTATAATTAATTATCTAAATATATTTTAAAAAATTAAGTTACCATTTACATTGAAAGTAATTGCATTATTTAATCATAAAACTTTTTTACAATGCAATGCAAGCATTGTTTTATGTGGAAAGTTATTAAAATGATCGATTATTGTTATCGTTCTTTAAATGCTTGTAATATAGTCAAAAGATAAAATGATTTGTTGCTGTATAGCAAAAAGGATTTATATATTTAATTTTAGAACAGCCGCAAAATCGGGCGCGGTTACAGTTTTACCACATTTGTAACGGCAAAAATAAGAGCAACACCTTTCTGCCAAACTTGAGACAATAATATGATGAATATAGATTGTTTGACAGTATGGAATTAAGGTGGAGATACTTAATAATATATGTGTATATGAAACTAAAGTAACAAACATTATAGTCAAAAAGGCTTTATTTTCTACAACGAGGACTTTTTAGTATATAATATATATCATGAAATGTAAATAACAATAAAGAAAGTTAATTTTTAGTATATAGCATAAAACATCCGGTATGATATATTATATTTATATAAAAATAAAAGAGAGTGAGGTGATGACTTTTGATAATAACAATAATATATATCGGCACGCTAAACAATAGAAGTATAATGAGAAGTTATATAACGACAAGAAGAGAGAGAGGGGTTCATTTGAGCACCCTGGGGAGTTTTTATATCGACGTCATGCAATGTTCCCGCAATATAGCGACATCGCGAGATGTCCCCTCAAGGGGGGTGAAGTTTTTATATAAGGGAAAAGTGGGGAGCAGAGTTCTCTCTCCCATGTCAACTATATTGTCGCCAAATCATTTGCTTTATCATTTTTCTATTTTCTTATTGGTTATTTTCAAATATTATATGTATACATATAAATATATTTTTCATGATGGCTTCAAAAGATTTATTTAACTTTTTATGTAATTAATAATATTTATACTAAAAAAATATATACAAACAAATTTATTTTACATGTAAACAAAACTTTGGAACATGGAATGTATGTAAAATATGGAGAATTATTTTAATGTTACGTGATAAGGCTTTTTATGTAAATAAAATATAATAAAGTACGCCAAAATAACCGCATTATATTTTATATTTTTGCTTGTGTAATATATTTAGGTACATTTGATTTGACAGGGGAAGGGGTATATATAGACTGCAGTAAAAAAAAAAAAAAAAGTTACAATATGGTTAGACGAGATTTTTCTTGGATGTGTAATTGTTGCGAGAAAAACTCTATTTATATATGAAGCAAAAGCTTTACAAAGCAAAATTAATTATTGGGTATAATTTAGAACAATTTTATTTCCAAAAAGAACAAAACAAATTGGATTGTTATGGCAAAGAAGTTTTTTGAGTTGCTAAAAAAAAAAGTAAATAAAATTCAAACATCAATAATGTTTCTATACTTTTATATAGAAGTCGATAACTAAATAAAACAAAAATGTTGAAAAACAATTAGCATATAATATACACAAATATCACCAACAAAGCTCTTATTATAAAATGCTTTATAGTAGTAATTTCCTTTGATTTTTTGACGCGAGGAAAGACTGATTATGGCATTATATAACGTTACATATCCGCAATTTATTTTAAATATTTTGATTGGGCATTGATAACAATGTATCAGATTCATAAAAATCAATCTTCATTATATAAATTTAGTATAATATACATATTATGTATACCTCCTCCTCCATTTCGTATAACGTAAACAAGTTTTGGTATGTATGAGATTTCACATGACACGAAATATAGCAATCACACATAAGCTTACAAACAATATTATTATGTGGATCACATATACACAATACTCAACGGTTGTATTTATATCAAACAGGGGACATAACAAGGGCTTGATTGCAAGTATTCTTCATACGTACACCGCGGCTGTCATTCGTCCCGGCCACTACCGCGTTACCTGCCGCCATCGCTCTTACCGTGAGAACCGCGGAGCACAGTAATAATAATAATAATAACTGCCCAGTGTTAGAAATAATAGGCCTGGCTGAATATCAAATACAAGATTTTTTTATTTTTTTATAAACTGATGTTCTCATTCGTAAATAGAAAATTGTAAGGGCGATTTTAAATATGTATATGGTTTTAAATTTTAATAGGATCTGAGTTTATTTTTTTAATTATATTATTTTCATTATCTTAATACTTCTCTTAAAATATGTATAATATTTAACTATCAATTCCACTTTATTAAATTTATTACTTTAAGCAAGCATCGTAACTTGCTCAAAACCTTATAGCATGCCATGCGTAAAATTTACTTAAAAAATGTGCTATTTTGTAAAGAAGAGAGAGACAGAGAGAGATAGAGAGATAGAGAGAGAGAGAGAGAGAGAGAGAGAGAAATAATAAAAATCTGAAAGGAATTACTTTATGGGTATGGTATACAAGAAAAGGATCGAGTTACAAAAGAATTTTCAATCATCATTCTCTTTTATTCAGTATATATAATTAAGATTTTAATTACTATTCTATCGAAAATAAATAAAGCATAAAAGAACATTTTCTTTTTTTTTTTTTTGTGTCTTGACAGGTACTTTTAAATTTGATTTAACAAGATGCAAAGGACGAAATTAAATCCTCGTGTTATGTTCTCTCCCCTATATTATATACATTGAAAGTTTATACACTTCTAAAGACAGGAGAAGTTGATATTAAGGTGAATGAGAATATTATTATATAGAGTATAGAGTAGATACTAAACGTTACCTTTTAAATGTGATAAATGATATGATATAGCATTTAATCAATAGCGTTAATCATTGATTCAAAAATACTATTATAATATAACGAATTATAATATTATATATATATATATATATATATATATACACACACACACATTTATATTTAAATATGACTTAGCATATCTGTATTACGAACCGTTATAGTTTAAATTAAACCGTGTATTGTTTGTTGTAATAAAAATGAGCGTGTGTCTTTGGCATGACCAATGGTCAATATAATAAAAAAAAATAATAGAAATAGTTTTTTCTTTTCTGCATTACTTTCAGCTGCTAGATGGTTGCATTTTGTTAGTGCATTGTTGTTTTGTCTTTTACGGAAATACGCTGGTCTTTTTTTTTTTCTTTTAGTGTAATGCGTTGCAGCTGTATAATATAGTATAAGTTACGACAAAAGTTGTATACGCAATGTTTGATGGATCACCTGTCCACCCGCGACTTGAACCCACGGGGGAGGACAAGAAAATGAAAACAAATTTCTTGGTGCCGATTCATGTTTGAGATATTTATTATGTTTGAGAATATATAGAAAAATAGTTTCATAAAAAAGCAGGCCAAACAGAATTTTTGGTCAGTTTGCTCTTTCTTGACCTAAAGATATTAATTGAAAATAAAATAAATGAAGATTTTTGAAGTTGATCTTAAAATTCCATTATATAAAGTATCGTACACAAAATATTTTGTTACGTAAAATTGTATAAAATAAACTAAATGTTATTTGAAAGTTCATTAATAATATATTATATTTATTATACACAACTTACAGTGAATGTTTTCTCATTCCACATAAAAGTATTCATTTTTAAATCTCGTTTATATTGAACATTTCTTGTCTTTTCTCAGGAATTTTAGTAATGTTATAATATACGCATTATATATACAAACTATTTATTTCCTTCTATATATACTAATTATTATATACATATTTTAACAATCTATATGTAAGACAAATTATGCATTTTATTAATTATAAAGTAATCGGAATGATTTATTTTATATTATATTAATATAGAAACCTCCTCATTTCTCTTATTTGCAAAATAATCATGTGCTTTTCTATATAAATAATATGAAGCGCATAAAGTTATAATAACAGTAGCGAGAAAGTCGTATATATAAGCCATGAAGTGACATGACAACCTTTTACCAGAGATATTAATTACACGACGGATTGTGACTTGATTTTATGCGCACTCACAGTGGGAAATAATACTTGCACAGTTATAGTTTAAAAACATTCAGCTATATCTTTCTTTTTTTAAACAAAATATTATTCGCTAAATTTCATATTGAAATGCGATTTCACTTTTAAACAGGGAATTTCATCTCTATATCACACACACATAATACACATACTGTACATATTTATACATTATATTATAAAAAATATATTATATATATAATATTATTTTACACATCGTATTAATTTTTAGAACATCAAAAGACTTTAAAATTATATATGAAATAAAAGTAATATGTATAATACACCTTTATTTTATAATGATTGATGTTTAACTTGATCAAAAGATTTTTTTTTTTTTTTTTTTTTTTTTGCGGTGCGTGTTTCATTGCATGATATGATTTTGATCTTACATGGTATAAGATATGTCATTATAAAATAATAATGAGTATAGTAGTAAAATATACATAAGTCTTATGGTATCAAAAATGTTCGTGATACTTGACACTCATCACAAGCGTAATACTACGCAGAGCGTGTTACACAGTAATGACATACTTCGTGTCTGATTAATCTAATTATATATATATATATATATATATATCCATCAAATATTTTAATTTTAATTTTTTTTCTATTTATTCATAAGAGGAATCTTGCTTGTTATATATTTGTAAAAATTAGACCTATACTCTATAATATTTGTTTTCTGCTAATAACCAATAACGATATTTACTTTTATGAAACACGTGACACTATATAGACCAATTACCAAAATAAGAAGAGAGGTTATTACAACCGGATGCACCCCTTTTTTCTGTAACAATTTTCCCCAGATAAACAAGAAAATTTTTCAGGTGATCAATGTAATATTGAAGTTAATACGTGTTAAATTTTATTTCTATAAATTGATTAGAATCCGACAAAGGGGGGTGCATCCGGTATTGTAATAACCTCTCTTCTTATTTTAGTAATGGTGTATATAATATACTATTATAATTTATAATATACTTGTAAGATCTTTCTTTTTTTTTCTATAGTTTCTATGATACAACCTTCCTTTATGCTCACAATTTGTATGCATAAATAATAAATAAAACTGTATAATGTGCATTTTTATTCCACTCATAGTTTTGTTTATTATATTACCTAATTTTATTTGAATTGGGATTTTTCTCATGTTGCTGAACGTACATAAATAATTTGAATTTCAATTACTCTCTAATACCATATAATAAAGAATATACTAATACTTAATACTTTTATACTGATACTAAAAAAAAAGTATAAGATGAAAAGCTTAACATCAAACTCAAACCGTTCTGTATATATTTTTTTTATTAAAAAAGTATTTTATATTTTGAAGCTGCATATTATCATCGTTAGATTAATTAGTTTTCAGGTTATTAATTAAAATGAGCTATATATACGTATAATATAGAAGAGAAGCGACAGAAATCTTAATGTCTGAGCATATTATGTATATTATAATAATTGTCTTTTGTAATTTATATTATACTGTATTATTTTCGTTATACAATAATAACTTGATGCACGCTATATATATATAATTATATTACTATATCATGCATGATCATGCACAGCTTTATTCGCATCTTTATTATTTTAACGTTTAATATATATATTTAATTTCAGAAGCTTCTAATTGTTGTGCATCATGCAAATTTATAGACATACCAAGCGCAACTTACTGTTTTTTTTTTTTTTTTTTTTTTATGAAAAGTACAAATTTAATCATGTCACCAATAATACTATAAAAGAAAAAGAAAAGTGAGACAATGTGATTCTAGATGTCTGATACACACCTAATACAATACATTGCAACACGATCTACATGAGCCACTAGAATTTAGCGTGGACCACCCATGGACCACCCACTATGCAAAGAAGCTTCTAAGAAAAAAAAAAGAAAAAAAAACATTATGTTAAAAATTTAAAATTAATATTTCAACCTTCATTATAATATACGTTTTCTTTCTTTTTTATATATAAAAACAACATAGGAGGATATTATTACATATGAAAGTGATAGATTTATTGTTTAAGGTTCATTTAAATAATAGTGGCTATATAATTGTAATGTAATGTATGACACTAGGGAATTAGGCGGGAAAAAAATAAATTTAAATTATATTATTCTCTTGGGAGCAACACGTTGTTTAGATTAAAACCTAAGTATGTGATGTACCATAAGAGGGGGCGTATTTAGGGAGGCGTATCAAAACCACTAGAAATTTGATCTCTGGAAATTTGAGACCAAGTCAAGTTGTCATCTCTCAGCCGGAAATATGCGTCACAACAAATCAGCGCATGCGCAAGATCATACCTGAATAAATTTTATTGAATTTTTTGACAATCGACTTCAAAATCACACATTGTTACAGTATCAAATTCATTACCTGACTTTTTATACCCTTAAAATTTTGTTATGTTTGGGTGGTCAATAGTCTGTGACTTTTTTTTTTTTTTTTTTTTTTTTTGCCTCTAATTTTTTTTAATGGAATCAGATCTTTTATCAGATACTTTAGATTTCATATTTTACACGTATTAATCTAATTCAAAACATATACTAGTATATAGTGTAATATACATGTATGTATTTATAGTTATGTATAATATAGACCGCTGACTCCGTTTACGACTTATTTGAAATATACGAAAAATTAAAGTATAAATGGGCAAATGTAGCCCATGGAAATGTAGCTCAAATACGCTACTAAACACTTAAAATATATAAAAAAAATAGCAGCAATGATGCAACTTTATGATATAACAGGCAACAACAAAATCCATATAGCTACACAAAATTATAATTTTGTAATTTCATACTTTTATATTTCTAACAAGCTATATATTGTAATCAAAAACTTTTATTGACATCCCTTTTGGATAATGCAGTTGTGATGATTTCAGCATTCTCCCCCCGTACTCCCACCCAATCCACACAGACACACAGTGCACAAGCCTATTAATTATTATTTGTTTATCGTACGAAATATTATTAATGTGGTATTTATTATGTATAAAACTTTGTATACATACAGTATAGCAAATTTTTATTGGCTTGATCACATAATCACAATTTGTTGAAAATTTTGACTAAATTGCGAATTGGGCAAGTATTTAAATACATTGATTTATTCAAATTTCATATATTTATATTATATCCTCATGGCCAAAAAAAAATTGTATTATTATTAAATATTTGGCAAATATTCATCCATGCAACAAAAAATTGTATAATATTATCAAAAATTATCATTGTTCATAATGGTATGACGTTTTGAATTTTGCACCTAAAACTCACAAAAATGGTTCGATTAGACTTAAACTTGATATTTAGCCTTCCAATATAGTTCTTTGCTCCAGATAAAAATTTCATAAAAATCGAACCTTTTTTTCAATAACTTTTTGTTCATGCATTTTTTTTTTTTTTTTTTTTTTTTTTTTTTTTAGTTCTTTTTTTGTAGCTTGATGTAATTAAATTAGGCATTTCAACTCTTGAGTATCATATCCCCTTTGCTCATATAAAGTCGCGGGATTCTGAATGCATGCAGAACTGCTATAAGCAAGTTGTGGTTTTTGCAGCGATCACATTTCGTTTTATTGGCCGGGACATCTGGGACGTGAAATATGATGAGAGCAATAAGGGGGAGGATTTGTTTGTCGCGTACTTATGCAGCTCAACTCTATATATCTGCACACTATTATTATATACGTAGGACAAAAAATCTGTATCACACATATGATGTCAATGATGTGTAATGTAATTTATAGTTGTTATTGAGAATATCTAATAACTATTAAATTAAATATAAATACAAACCAAAAAATTGTACAGTATATAATTTAAACTCTTCTCGTCCTTATTTTTTTATTTTAAAGTTAATTTCATAAAATTATATCTTTAAGTTATCAAATTTGATTAGGTGATATAACTTATATATAAATGCCTTCCAGTGCTAGAGTCTTGTTTTGCAAGTGTGTTTTTGACTCAGAAATTTGATCTGCGTCGTATATATACGCAGACAGGTTCACACTAAAATATTTTTGGATTATGAACTCAACAGAAATGTCATGACTTTTATTTTGTAATGACAATTTTTGCTATAACTGTTTGAGATATATCAATTAAATATATTTGAATTCCCAAGCTTATTTTTTTTATTATTATTTTTTTATCCAGATGATACAAAATTACGTGAATTTTCAATTAAACATAGAAATGTAGTGAAGATGATCTTCAGGTACACCCAAAAATTGTCACCATAGTTTTAAGGTTACTTGGTGTAGTATACAGTAAATATATTATGCACTTCTACTCGACGATATCTCGCAATCTTTCTCTATAGTATAAGTGCAAGTATTCATATTATACTGTACAGCAAACGAGCGGTCTGATTACATCACAATTTTTTTTTCTTTCTTCTAGCCAAGCTTAATGAATGCATGGGAATCGTGGCATGAATGAAACTTAATAATCTGAATGTCATTTACATTATATACTTCTGTCTGTATATATAATATAATAGTCAAAAGTATTGCAGAAATTTATCACTTTCTATTTCTAGAAATAATTTTTAACTCATATAAAAATATTTCTGTTGTATATATGATTTATTTTGCAACTATTTTTATTTTTTAATCCATCGATTTTTTTTTCATGCAGTCTTTCTTATTTCAGTATAACATTCAAGAACAAAGTATTTAATTTACCACAACAATTTTTAAGAGAAAGAGAGAAAGATAGAGAGAAAGAGAGAGAGAGAGAGAGAAAGAGAGAGAGAGAGAAAGAGAGAGCCATGATTTTCTTTTTAATTATTAATAAAATTTACAGCAGAGAGGGAGATTGCTACAATATTTTGCTCCATATAATTTATCGTTTTCAATAATGCAAATGCATACAGATCTTGTGGAGCTGTGGACTCAAATGCGAGTTGTGGAACTAACCTTGAATGGGGGTTAATTTAACCCTCTAGTTTATATCCAAAACAATGTAGAACATTTATAAGACGTCTATATACCATTTATTGGGTGCATTTTTCATAACAATGCAATATTTGTTTATATAATGAAGTGTAGCTGTTAGCTGTACTGTTTGTTTTATTACGGCAGCCATGCAACTCTATGACGTGGATGTTGCGTCTCGTCTCGTCTCTCTCTCTCTCTCTCTCTCTCTCTCTCTCTCTCTCTCTCTCTCTCTCTCTCTCTCTCTCTCTCTCTCTCTCTCTCTCGCTCTCTCGCTCTCTTTCGCTGTACACGCGGGCGGGGGCGGCCAGGGGGGAGGCTTACATCTCAGGTTTCACTCACTCGCTCTCTATCTCTGTTATAGCAAGCAAGACAAGCACAGCCGGCAGCTGTTTTCTTTCTGAACCACACAAATGGGAGCGAACGATGCAAGCAAGAGAGTATAGAAAAAAATATATGAGATGGGAAAAAGATAAAAAAAAAAAAAAAAAAAAAAAAAGCGAAAGATGTGGAACACAAGTCTTGATGAACAGAAAAAAAGACACTTGGACTTTTGAGAAAATAAAAAGAGAGAGAGAGAAATGACACTCCTGTCCCCTTGGATACTTGACTGAGACGTACACACCCCTCTTTCTTTCTCTCTCTTGTTTTAATAGTTATAGTACTTTGTTTGTTTTTCATATTCATGCTTATTATGTTAACAATATAATGATACACTTCTTATTTTTTTATACGGAAATTACCTTAATTGATGTTTAGGTGGAACCTTTAGCGGTGGGTTTACTTTTTATTAGCATTATTATAGAATTTTGTTAGCAGAGTGAGTCAGCCCACCTGCGACTCTGCATAGAACAACACACGTGAGGGCGGTTGTCCTAGGAGGGTATTAGAGAGAGAAAGAGAGAGAGAGAGAGAGAGTATATCATAACGTATTCCAATCAAATATGCCAATTAAAAATAATAATGGAGATGATATACTCATTAATGAAAAGTCCATTTGAAATATTGTATGGTTAATATATATATACAAAGATTTTTTCATTCATTTATTAAATAAAATATAAAAAAAGTATACTATGTCCCATTAAAAAATCTCATTAGTTTATAATGAGAAATTGCAGCAAAATATTTTCTTAGCTTTCTTATATATTTTTTTTCCTCCTTTCTGTATATAATGAATTGGAAGTATAATCGTCTTCGTAAAAAAAGGATTTTAAAATTATATAAGAATCTATAAGTTTACATTGAATTTTTTCTTGCTGCTATTTTATATATATATATGATTTATCTTTATACTTATATTTCATTACTAAAGTGATATTTATTAGCTTGGTTATTTTATGTGAACAATATATAGCTTGAAAATTATTAAAGTTCCTCTCTAATGGACGGTGGCTTTGCAAGAGTTGTTTTTAGATAAGAGCACATAGCACACACACAGTCAAGGCATTTATATATATAATAAAAACACTGTAAAGTTTTCCCAGCAAAACGATATAAAGCAATTTATTAACATGTTAATAGTTTCTACCACATTAATCTTTTAGATAAGAAAAATTTTCTTCTTTTTCCTATATATATATAATATAAAACAATTGTATATGAATAAAGAAAGTATTTTTTTAACACAAAGTTATGTTAAGTATATATAAAGGTCAATTTAAATATGACCTTATGAAATGGTAGTTTCTTGTATAAAAGTGTGTAAAAAAATATATTATATTATACTTAAATGTTTTTTGTATAATATATAAATATATACTCTCGATATATAGAAAAAAGATAAAAGTATAATACAAGTTGTCTTATGCTTATCTATATATATATATATATATATATATATATATATATATATATATATATATATATATATATATATATATATTAAACTAAATACCTATGCTAAGGTAGCCGATGTTGGAGGTAGATAGATGGCAAGCTTTTGATTGATAACGCCATTACCACAAGCTTGGACAAAAGTTGTGTATAATGTCGCGCGTGGACCGTGGGGTCACATTCGAGGTATTTGCTAAAAGCGATTCCATGTCTTGTGTATATGCGGTGGCCGCTCCTGTCCTGTACTGTGTGCACTCACTATCTTTTTTTTTTGTTATCCTTCTTTTTCTTCGTGAAGTTTTGTTCTATAAAGCCTTTTCCACTCCTCGATCCTCATCTCATCAGCATCTGTGAATAAACTCAGAGAGAGAGATAGAGAGAGAGAGAGAGAATGAGCGGAAGTCATGCTGACCGCAACATACATAGTCAAGTGCCTCATATGTAAGAGAGAAAGAGAGCTGCATCTACATAGGGGAAGAAATTCATTCAAACACATATGCACGCTTCTTAAATCTGTTATAATAATACATACAGATGTGTAAAATAACAAGAGAAATGAGTTTTCTTGACATTTTTTTTTGTACAGTGTGTTTGTGTGTGCTTTGTAAAAAAAAATACTCAATCAATAATAATTAACTGATTTTAGAATTACATACTTTTCTATTGCTACCATATGTTTTTTTATTTCTATTGTTACTTAACAGGAAACATTATTTATAATTATTTTTTAACTTATAGCCATTCATTATTGATTGAAGTTTTTTTAGGCACATGTTTATTTAAGAATTACTATTTACTTTATTATTATTTTGTTATACTGCGATCACAATTTATCTTGAAATGTTTTAAACTTTAATCCAATTTAAAATTAATTATGATTTTATCAACAGTAGCTTTTACTTAAGATTAATTTCCAACGATACACATACCTTCTCCTATGTCGTTGGTTGCTAATAAAAAAAAAATGCGGTAAGCATATGTCTGTTTTTGAGTTAAAAAAAAAAAAAAAAACTAACAAAACTACTTTATTTAAAATCATAGCAGGCAAAGATTAATATTATAACATTGTATTTTATATGGACCTCCTCAAATATTAAAAAACCTCAAATTGTTATATACCTGCCTTTAGGGCGTGAGAAGGTTTACATTTTTAAACCAAACTTCTTTTTTTTTTTTATGCGTAAATTTTGTGTAACAAAAGCTGATGCTAACCACTATATGTTAAGACATTTCCTTGAAAAGGTGTGAAAATAAGGTATATTGGTTTTAAAACGGTAGTATATAAAAAAATACATGTACTCAATTTTTCTTTTCTGATTCAATAAGATTTTGCGCGTGTGCCGAGTCTGACATTTGCCAGCTTTTTATTTTTATTGTTATTATTATATCTTCTTTTTTTTTACACACAAGTTTGAATACAAGTAATTGACTCTTCAACTCACACAATCAAGTTGATACATTTATTTCAATATTTGAAAAGAAAAATACATACAAAGATTTTCTGTGAAATAGCCTTCTTTCTTTTCAATTCTGTATAATAGAAGAAAAAGAAGAAGAAGAAAAAAAAATGCAAAAGGATGCTACATATATAAGGGGAGTGAAAAGAAAAAAATATTTTTACGATTTAACTTCTCGTGACGAATGTATGGGAAACATATTTTTTGCTTTTTGCAATATATAGATCAGAGTTTTGTATATAGGCTGGTGGTGTATAGCCAAAAATATGCGTTTTTTTTTTTTTTTTTTTTTTTTTTTTTTTTTACACACACACATACAGCATATAGTTACAATGCAAATTTAAGTGAATTTTTAGCATTTTTATTTTCTCCTCTTTATAATAAATATGACAATAAATTAATTTTAAATAATATTAAAAATGTTTTTAATATATTTAAATATATTAGATCATACAAGTATGTAAAAAAAAAAAAAAAAAAAAAAAAAAAAAAAAGCAAGGGCGTTGTTAAGACAATAACAGCACACACACACACACGTGTTATTTTTAATGAATGGACTTCATTGTTTGATATTCTAAATGTAAATTATATCTCTATACCTCAAAATAAAAAATAATTTAATTTTAATATATTTTGCACTTATTTCATTGCTGCATACAATATGATGTTTTGGTCCATCACAACAACATTCATCAAATGATGGACATTACGTATCATTTCGAATGTTTTAGGGGGTTGATGTTTATGTTGAATGTGTACTCACTCTCACACAGGGCTAGGGGCTTTATTGGGGGGAGGGGGGGGGGCGCTCGTTTGCTGCACGTGGGTGTCAGGTTACCTAGCCATCAACATCTCCCTCCACATTGGGGGCGTTGTGTAACCCAAGAAGATGAACCATGTTGCCAAGTTTTCAAAAACTTCTCATGACACTTTGTGTGCTACGTATATTTCACTCTCATTTCATCTCATCTCATCATATAATATAATATATTTTGCATAGTGATTGTGGTTAATGTGTAGTAAGTAATCGGATAACATTCTCCCCTCCCCCCATACTCCAACCCCATTTCCCCACCTCCTTCTATATATAGTATATAATGTTGTTTAACAATGCTTTCCTCCCTCAAATATCAAAACACCCACCCACCTACTCCCTGTTTCTTTCTCTTCTTTCTATATTACATATACCACCTTTTTAAAAGTAAAAAACAAACCAAAACAACGAAGCTAATTATTACTGTACACACTCCACTCTTTGTTAATAAAAGAAAAAAATGGGTACCTGATATGAACTACTTACATAATATATATATATATATATATATATATATATATATATATATATATATATATATATATATATATATATATATATATATATATATATTATATATATATATATATATATATATATATATATACGCACGTATGAAAATATGATCATTAAAATCGTTTCCTTTTTACGATATTTCAAATATTATTTCAAAATATAAAGTTTATAGTTTTTAATGAAGTTATTTACCTTTTTTATGTATATGTTTTGAAGATATTTCTCTTCTTTGAAAATTGATGAATGAATAAACACATATGAATGGTTCGTATTCTATTTTGTAATTTAAGTCCATATAATCCATATTACACTAATATATGAAACTGAACATGCTAATTATATATATTAAATAATTTTAACGTTGCAGTACAGTATCAAAAATAGAAAAAAAATAAAGCTGAAAGAAAATAAAAATGCTTATAGGACGTTCTATTACAGAAAATATATAATAAAATATAAATCTTTTTAATTTATTAAACACAAAAATGAATTTTCAAAAGTACAATTATTTTGTCCAAGAACCTAATTTTGATGCCCTAAACATATAATCAAAATTTCAGCGTATGCAAGCCGCACAACTTTTTCTATTAAATGTGAACAATCCTGACGTCAGAAATGTTCAAAATTTGTGCATTTTGCATACTTTACAACTTTTATACGCTCTCTTGCGGGGATATATTTGAGTAATATTAAAAAATAAAAATTGAATATGCGTTTGGGTGTCCCATTTTGTGTTTAATGAATTAAAAGAGCATGTTTTTAGGGCTGGATGGTTACTTTAAGTTATATAGTATAATGTTATAATAGTGTAAAATAAATAAATGCATAATGTAAATAAAATCAACTTTTTATTGTATAATGTTATTATTGATTCGTGCTATTTTCAGATATTCTGTATGAAGGCTGATTCACATTTTATACGTTTTGTCAATGTCAGTCAATTTGATCGAGTTACCAATAAGTTTGATCACATGTTACTAAATATTTTTAGTTTATATATAAATAGAACATATAAATCATGAAATAATATTTTTTTTATATCTATAATTCATATACAACAAAATAAATAATAATAATAATAAAACATATCAAAACATTATATAAGACCTTTTAAAATATGATATTTATTTTGATTAAATTGCTATTGATGGTTTTTATTTTATTGATGAATTATTCATCAATGTCAGATTAGATTGCATTTTATAAAAGAAATAAAAAATCTATTCAACCTGTTTTTTATGGTTGTAGAAAGCACGCATCAGGCATTTTTTATTTTCACTATATGATTTTTTTTTTTTTAGAAGTTTTGATGGTAAAAATAATATCACATGACCTCACTTTTGCAAGCAATTTAAAGTTTCAATTTATTACTGCTATGTGCTCATTTTTACTCAATTATGATGTCCAAATGCTATATTTTTATATTTCCAATTATATTTAATATGAAATATGACATAAAGTAACACCAAATTGAAACCAACATCAAACACCAATTTTCTTACAAGTAGGACGTTATAAATGAAAGAGAGAGAGAGAGAGAGAGAGAGAGAGAGCTTTGTGCAACAGAAAACAGAAATTCAGGTTGAACTTTTGTCTTTTATTTATCATATTTATCAAAAAGTGCTGATTTTTTTTAATCATAGGATCACAGAAGCTATAATATGTTTGTAAGAAAAGAGTTTGAATTTTTAGTTTGTAAAAAAAAGTCACGTGATTGGGGTGTGGCATCCAGTGGTATAAAGCAGAATAAACTTAGGGGATCGATCAAAAAGAAAGGGAAAAAAGTTCGCTATAGTAAAGTCGCCCCAATCAGGCGCCTGTGCTATAGAGGCGCACGCTTCCTTCCTAAACATTGAGACGCCCCAAGTCAATTGATGATCGTGGCGGCAAATACAACACAGATTACAAGGCGCCAAAGAAACTGCCTCGCGATTTCCGAGCAATATCGACGATTGTCATATATTCACATGTAACTACTGACTAAGCAATTTGCTCAAATTTTTTTTCCATCCATATAAATATATTATAAGTGATCAGCACCATATAGCAAAAGGCCGGAAGGGCGAGGATCGTTAGATATTATAACTATAAAGATGAAGGAGGGTTTGGTCTATATACAATAATAATAATAATATTATTATTATGTATAAAGAGAGAGGAACCAAGAACAAAAAATCGCTTATCATCTTTTTAAAAGTTATGATACATAAATGACTTAGCATAAAGACTTTTTAACTTTTTATAAAAGGTGTTGTATATATATAATGAAATCAGGGCGTTATAAATATATTATATTATAGATGTATATAATGTACAGGAAAAAAATTGATTAGCAAACGGAAATGATCTCTACTTGATGACCTCTGTAAGGTCACACCTTTTCTTATATGAGAAGGCGAGAAGAAACATTTTGGCCTGATGAGATGACAAATGTTGTCACAGCAGGGGTTAATATCTAGAGAAGAAAATGTATATTTATATACTTTGTATATTATATAATATATTTAATATTTGATGTGAGAGAGAAGAGAACTAGCTGGGAGGTGCATCAAGCACGCCTACAAATACACACCTTATACTTCTCAAATGTTGCATAAGAATATTATAAAGAAAGAAGTAGCCAAGCAAAACACATTTTAAAAAATGTGAGAAGGTAAAATTTGTATATCTCTCTACGTGACATCAAGTGTGACTCTCTCAGTCATTCACAGTGGGAAGTAAGTGTGGATCAAGATGGCAGACAGACCAAGAGAGTGAAAGAGAGAAAGAGTGAGAGAGAGAGAGAGAGAGAGAGAGAGAGAGAGGCCCGCTGAGAGGAGCTATATAGAGGATCATTCTTTCACCTTCTTGCAAACAACAGTCATACAACTCATGGAGGAAATTAAAAATATCATGCATGAGGTCATACAACTTTTTTATTTTTGTCTTAATTGTAAGACTTTTTTTTATAATATATATCATATTATGGTCATTTTTTAAATTTATGACGTATGTAAATTTATATTATGCATTATTACAGAATAAAATGCTGAATTTTAAAATTTTATTTCAAGTTGATCTATCATAATTTATTGAAATTTTATAATATAAATTGTTTATAAATATTATTATTTTTACAATAATTTTCAAGTAAAATAAAGAAAGGTGAAATATTTATTTAAAAAAGAAAAGATTTAGATAGTTTTTAAGCTTTAAAATATAATATAGCTTATAATATAGAACATTATGTTCTTATATAGTTTTAATTAATTGTTATACTTATTTATTACACACAATGAGTTATTTACTCAATTGTTTGTGCATGTTGAAACCTTAGAAAAGTAAGCTAAGTTACAACAAAACAAAATTTACACGACTTAGTTTGGCTTCTGTAAGCGCTCGCAATATGCAGCTGCATGCTTTCAGCGCGCGCTCGTGGCAGTGTATCCTGCGAGGGTAGGCAACCATTTGGTCACATGCAAGCGCAGTCGCATTGTAATAGCATAGGGAAAATTTATTTATCACGTTTTAAGCTGCATATTTAGTTATAAACTTACGTAAAACTATTAATCATTTCTTTTTAAGTCATTTTGCATTATTTTTTTTAATAATAAATATAATATGCCTTTCATTTTAATTATTCAATATTAAAAAAAAAAAAAAAAAAAAAAAAAAAAAAAAAAAAAAAAAAACTAAAGACTAAATAAAAAGACTTGATATTTTTATTTTTCATATAGTTAGATGTAAAATAACAAGTTATGGGTTACTCAGTTCTCCTTAAGGGAGTAGGGGACCGACGTCGGCCATTAGACTCAAAACTTTTCTATAGTTAAAAAAACCCTGAAATTTTGCACAATGATACTTCAGCTTAAGACAATTTCAAATTTATAAAAAAATTGGGTGGTCACCGGGCAAATTAATTTTTTATGATTTTTTGAAATTTGAAGCCCATAAGGCCCAATGTTAATTTCAATATATATTTTTGGGGGGGGGGGGACGGTTAAACATCATGAAATTTTTATCACGGCTAGGTGTGACCCTTAGCTACAAAATGACACCAAATTTAGACCCAAAACACTTCTAGTTTTTGAGGTATAAGGTCGGTACCCTACTCCCTTAATCCTTAGTTCTCTTCAATTTTTTATTTACATATAAATTTTTAGAAAATGATATTGGATTTATATATAAATAATTTTTTAGAGTCTCATACAATATAATCTCATTAGAAAATTTTTGTAATGCAAATATTCATATCCTGGTCACATTCTCTGTCATGTAAGAAAAAAAATATCGATATTTTGAGTGAAGTTGAGAATCCAACTTGACAGAGATGGATGAGTATGTCAGAGGTTGAGCTATGCGCTCTCGATGACCTAGCGCTTGGGGAACCCCCGTAGAGACAGTCAATTGCTTCTTCTCTACCACCTCATATTGACACAGGTGGGAGTCTCAAAGAATTAGTGTAATCGCTATGCTCAACCATTTATCCAAACACTTTTCAAGCTTCCACAAAAACCATTACATTTACACGCCAGATTTATTTTATGAAGAAATATATATTTTTTTTTCTCATACATTTAAATTGTGTAAATATAATTTTTAACACCTTTTTACCAATGTCAATAATAATTATAAAGGATAATAAATTATATTTTATTTAAATTATCATCATAATATAAAAATATTATTATTTTGAATTAATTTTTTTATATTTTTTTTTATACGATGATGACATCTCGTTTTAATATTTATATAAAAAAAGCTTTTTATTTGTTGTGTTGATATATACTTTGAATCGCAGAAATATATATGAATTATAAATATGAAAAAACGTCAAGCAAAGTTTCTCGTGTTGTTTGACATGTGATTTGTGGTGAGTGTGCGGGGTCGCTATATATCTGTGGACAACCACCCGCCAACCTATAGCCTGGCCACATGAAAAGTGTCTCGATCTCCGCGAGAAATGCGAGAAAGCCAGAGTGAGCGAGTGCCAGGTGTGAAGGCGATTTGTACTGGCGCCGAGTAAAAGTTCCCACCCCGCTTATTGGCTCTCACAAGAGACTCGAGGTTGCTTGGTGGTCGCGACCGCGCGAGTATCAGATATCCCGCGCGGTGGTGGTGAACCACCCTATCCCTATCAGTATGATGTATATGCAACTCTTGCCCGTAACCCGCACTACATCTGGTGCATCGTTAGCTATATACTCGTCTCGTATAGTTGCAATCATACAATCCGTGTTGTGGTTTGACTTGACTGTATCAGTATCAAATATTATAGAACAAAAAATCGTATAATTAAAAAAAATTACATCAATCAATGATCATGCAGGTACCCGATATATTAAATTGATTTAAACATTATATATACATGGTGCGAGGTGAAATGCACGTGCAACTATAAAATGCATTTTCAGTTTCTGTGTGCACTATGGTTTGGTCTAAGACTCTCGATTTATTTATTTTTATTATTTCATGTTTTCCACAAAACTTCCAGCACTGCCAATCAGTATAAGATGAAAGGTTTTGAAATTTATATTTATGATGCAATTATTTTTAATTGTCATATCACACAGAAAATTTAAAATAATCAACACATTAAAAGTAGAGTGATTTTAACGCCTGCGTGACCTTTAGAGGATACAGAAAAGTGTAATGACATTTGATTAAAAAAAGTTATACATAAAATATTTATTGGAATAATTCACTTATGCATTATGAAAAATTATATTTGTAGCCTTGCATGTAAATATATTTCAATAGATTTTACGATAGGCATAAATGTATAAAAATTACAATATACGTATCATGTCACTTGTCATGGATTTTATAATAATAAATATCAACAAGATTTTATGGAGAAAAGGAAAGAAAATAAAAAACTGTTAACATCAAAGTAATGTAAAATATTCCCCTGTTACTATTCAATTTATAACTGCATGTTACATTAGATTATTATTGTAACGTATAGTCATATGTCATATCCACATATATAGAGATATCAGTTGTACAATATGGAAATAGAGTGTATTATATTCACACATATGAAGTGTATTGAATTTTGACATTAATCGTTATGTAGCATCATTTTCATCATCATTTTCATCTCTTCTATATACACAGCATCCAAAGCCAAAGTACCACTTTGTTATTATGAAAACACACACACATGTTGAAGCTCCTCCTCTTAATAAATTGAAGCTCCGCCTTAACTAAGCTCAAGTTTCTGGCGCTCGACGCGGTTGTCATGGCAACCCTCGTTTATAGACCCCACTGCCTTGTTCACGTAACCAATAGCAAAGTGGTACCATGAGGTTACAACGCCGTGAGACAGACTGGTTTCACTAGAGAGCACACAGACGTGTGAGCTATCAAAGAGCAAGCGTGTGTTGAAAATTTTTTCTCGTGCGGTGTGATATGTTTGTTACTGTGTGGCCTCTAGGAAAGGCAAATAATATTTAAAATTCCTCAAAGTTGCACTTAAAGCTGCACGGTGGTGGCAGTACCTGGGTACACACAGCCGCTGCTCGGCGGAGCAGGAGGCTCATTTGTTGTAAGACCAAAACCATTACAAGCAATACCTGTACCTTCATCATCCCCATTATTTACATCTGATTCCTCTCTATATGTGGACTCAAATTCAAGGATCCCAATGATAGTTGGGCCCATGACGGATTCTCCTACATCTGTATCAAGTACAGCAGGAGGGCCACCACTAATGGGGCCTCAATCACCAAGTCCAATGTTACCATCATTTGGTTTTACTCAAGAGCAAGTAGCATGTGTATGTGAAGTATTACAACAATCAGGTAACATTGAAAGATTAGGACGTTTTTTATGGTCGTTACCAGCTTGTGAAAAATTACATAAAAATGAAAGTGTATTAAAAGCTAAAGCAATTGTTGCTTTTCATCGTGGTAATTTTAAAGAACTTTATAAATTACTTGAAAGTCATACATTTTCACCACATAATCATCCAAAATTACAAGCTCTATGGTTGAAAGCTCATTATATTGAGGCTGAAAAATTAAGGGGAAGACCTTTGGGTGCAGTAGGAAAATATAGAGTTCGACGTAAATTTCCATTACCTCGTACAATATGGGATGGTGAAGAAACAAGCTATTGTTTTAAAGAAAAATCTCGTTCTGTATTACGAGAATGGTATGCACACAATCCATATCCATCGCCTCGTGAAAAACGTGAATTAGCAGAGGCTACAGGATTGACAACAACTCAAGTCAGCAACTGGTTCAAAAATCGTAGACAACGAGATAGAGCTGCTGAACAGAAAGATAGGTAAGTCCATTATGCATAAAATGCAAGTAATTGTAGAACTTAAAAAAAAAAAAAGTTTGTTTACATATATAGTAAACAAAGAAAAAGGTACAATGAAATATAGGAGAAAAAAAATATTTATTCAGAAGATTTTTTTTTAAACATACAAAATATTTTAATAGTATTAAAGAAATTTTATTCGATTGAACAGACTATAAATTCAATCACGATTTAAAATTTATATAAAAAATTTAATTAGAAATTTACGTTTTTATTTATTTACATATTAACATCGTTTATGTATATAATACTCCAATTGAAAGAACTGGAACTTAAAAAAATATGTATTACACTTTAATTGTTTAAAATTATATTTATATATTTAAAAAAGAAAGAAACATATAATTTAATTATAATAATAAAAAAGGTAACTAAATCAGATTAATGTTTGAAAAATAGCTAGATGAGTGGCAGATGCTAGTTAGAAGAGATTAACGCAACAATAACAAGCTAAATATTTTTTAACTGCAAAAATATACATAAACACGTAATTAAATTTCAACTTATTATTAACGATAATTTATTTTCAAAAAATGGGAGCAAAAACTTAAATTTTCATTCAAGATCTTATAATTATATTTTAATTGAGCATATTTAATATAAATTTACTAGGCAAAAAAAAAATTAATAATAAATGATAATAATTTGAAATAACGTTTATTAAATTATTATACAAAAAATTGAATATATTAAATTTAATTTTTTTTACAGGTTTAGATGATTAAATATATTTTTTATTATATTTTAAAATAAAATGACTATATCACAAAAAAAAATATATATAATAATAATAATATTAGTATCTTATAAATGAGTATGTAACTAGCTCAAATTAGTATAAAATACATCGTTTTAACTGCTTGTATCACTCAAATTTATACTCATCTTTTATATCCTCGTTTAAATTTAATTTGATTTCTTTACTATAATCATCTTTAAAGATAAAAAACATAAAAATCCTAAGGCTATTTTCTAGCTGCCAACAAAACTCAAATGTGTTGTTTTTTTTTCTAACAAAATTAAATACCTTTTTAGATTTAGTGTTATGATAATTTTACGACAGAATGACGTGTAATTGGTAGTTTGGGGTGTCGCAAACAACCCTTCATTTACTTGTTTTATAAACGCCGGAAATGTCGCGATACGCGTGTTGCCTTATCGCTGATTTTTATTTTGACATTTAACTACCTAATTGTGGTAAACAATAATTTAATTATCAAATTATTCATATAATACGTTAACTTTTGTTATTAATTTTCACGCTTATTTTTTATACATATTTGTCATTTAAAAATAGCAATTAAATATAAATAGAAAATAACTTAATGTGTATATATTATTATGCAAATGTATTTAAGGGTAAAACTCTACATTTAAAAAAGGAAACAAAACAAAAATACATAATTAAATAAATAAAGAATAAATATAGAAATAAATAGTGAAAAGTAAATCACTAAAAATATGGCATACCGGTATAAGCAAGTAAGCCAAAAATTGTTAAATAAAAGTAAAATCCAGGAAAAAAAACTCAACTAAACAAACAGAAAGAAGATATATATTTATATATAGTTTTTTTGAAAATTAAAGTCAACTTTTCTTTAAGAGATGCAGAAGACTCAAGCCTCTGAAATTCAAAAGTTAACCCCTACTTTTTGATGTCAGTTGAATTTCAATAATGCTGAAACCCTTTTTTTTTTGTTTTTTGTTTTTTTTTTACTCCAAACCATAAAAAAAATGTCGATCAGCTAATGTTTTTTAAATGGAATTGCGCATTTTTCTTAGAGCAAGGGGACAGTGTTTACGAGCATCATTATAAGGAACAACAACCTACAATATATATATTTCAGAACTCGTGACCATCAAATATGAGGGAAACATAGTTTTGAAATTAACGTGGAGTAATATGTATACTTAAAAGTTCAAATAATCGACATTCAAAATTTAATTTAGCTTTGGTATAGCCCTTATTTTTATTATTATTTTATTTTTTATATACATTATTTGGAGTTGTCTTATCCGTTATAAGTATCACCTTGCACCAAAAAAAAAAAAATAATAATAATAAAAAAAACTGCCTTATAACTTGAAGTCAAATCACCGCAGAAATTTATTTTCAGCATGAAACAAATATAATGTTAACAGAAAAATATGACAAGTATGTAATAAGATATCAATTAATTAGTAAATACAGTCAGGGTCAGCTATTTTGAAACGATGTAACGCTATGAATATAAGTTATGAAAATATTGTTCACAGTTTATTCAACTTCTAAATTCTTAGTTTCCACAAAAATGCCCATTTAAGTTGTGTTGCTCTGTTTAAAATGTAATTTTAAACAATATGAAAATATTTGGTTTCAAAATTCATTGCTTTTTTTTCTTAACTTTTTGTATAATACATGTGCTTTTTTCTCTTCATTTCATTTCCTTTTTTTTTTATTTTTTTTTTGTATGAGCTCCAACCGTGATATTTTAAATTTTCTTTAGTTATTGATTTTCAAAACCATCTCTTCCTTCTCGTTTGTATTTTCATTTCCAAGATGACAATATACATTGCGCTGCCAACATATTTTTATGCAAGGGAAAAAATCAATCAACTTCATACCCTCATTTTTTTTCTCTAAGTTCTATAACAACTGAGGTTGTAAAATATCTTTGTTTCATTCATTGCACAGCTTGCATAATATATAAAAATATTTCTTTTCAGTTGTAAAGAAAATTTTCATAGACATAACTTTCAAAAAATACTCACTATACAATACATACATTTTTCATAAGACAAGACATAGAAGAATATTTCATTATTTTAATATTTTTTGACATTTTTAAAAAAAAAAAAATTAGTTCCGCTCAAGTCAAAAATAAAATAGATAGAAAAAAGATAGAAAAAAAAGTTATTAAAAACAAACTTTTTAACACGGAACACACACAAAGAAAATTGTGTGAATATATAATAGTGTTAGTATTAAAATGCATACACATATTATAAATGTAATTGCCTTAAGCAAAAAGGCTCTCAAAATGTAAGCATATATAATATAACTTCTATATATATAACAAAAACTTCTTTGTTCAAAACATAGAGTATGTATATATATAGTTGGTTCTTCGTCTCTCTTTTCTTACTCATGAATATGTTTACGTCGAAATGCTATTTTCAGCATTATGATAATAAATAAACTTTTCTTCTATACATATAACTTTTTTTTTTTTTTTTTTTACACATCATATGATTTTGTAAGTGTGCTCTAAGGTGATGATAGAATTACTATAATATTAAATTTTATCATGATCATCACAACATAAGCGTATATGATGCATTTGGAATCCATATTATAATAAAAACAGCTGCAATAATGTATGCGAGATAAAAAAAGAGAGAAGAGAGAAATGCATGTGTACCAGCTGGGATGTATACAGTACTTATATATAAGAGAGTGAATAAAATTATTATAATCATGACAAAACACGGATTGAAAGATTTAGATTATTGATAAAATATGACAAAAAAACTATATTCTTTGCGGTGTACAGATGAGACACGGATTAAACAAAAAATAACACGTAAAATTATCGTTAGTTTTTTTTTTTTTTTTTTTTTTTTTTTTTTTTTTTTTAATCTTGATTATGTGAGAATGTATACTGCCATATGTCGTATATATTGAAATTAGATTATATAATTTTGTGTGGGTTGTGTTGTATTATTATAGATTGCATGTTCAAAATATTATTTTCATTATTATTATGCTGGGTAATATGTAAAAGAGATCACACCCTGACAAGTATAAGTTTTTTTTGTCACATCTGATGGCATCACTCATATTATACATCGTTTGATGTCATTGATTAGTCCCGACATTTAATAATATATTTAATGATAATGACCCTTTTGAACTTATTTGATTTAATCTTTAAAAATATATTATAAAGTATTAAGTGTTTAATGTCAATTTCCTGTACTAAATAGATTTAATTGAAACTTAAATTTATATCAACTTCATGTCATTCTTTATAAATAATTTATTCTTGTAATGTCAAAAAGATGCTTTGGAGAATTTTTAAATATATAAATCCAATTTATCACATATAGGGGGATATAATAATAACAATCTAAATAAGACAGGAAATTTTCAAAAATTCCAAATTATTTATTTTTTTTTTCACCTATAGGGTGTATGCGGATGACGTCATATTTATTGCGCTTGGAGGCCATACTGGAGTAGTGCCTAACATTGCTCAGCATAGGACAAACTTCATTTATTCCATTTTTCTTCGGGAAATAAGTTAATTTTTTTGTTCTTGTTATTTTTCTCACATACTTGAGATACTAATTCAACATATTTACAGCATCAATGCTCTCAAAAATATTGCATAGTGTTTTTAAACTGGCAAAATGAGTTATTTTCCTATGCCACCCATGTTATTGAGTTATCCAACATGGCGTCAACTTTAACATGAATGAATAGACCCTATATACAATCAGTATTATATACAGTATACAAATGCAGATACATTTGCAGATGTTTATATATACATCTGCAAATGAAGATGTTTAATCTAATATTTAATATAAAAATATAAACTGTAAGCTCACTCTATTGACCTGATTTATTAATTTTAAATAAATAAATTTAATATATTTACATATAAAATAATAAAAGTATAGAGGTTTTAATATTAAATGCTATCATCTTCTAAAAACTCATTTACTGTTATTTATTTTGGTTTCACTGGCAAATATTTTTTGGTCAAGATTTTCTATAATTTTTGTAATTTACCAAAAATATATCTTCGTTATATTTATAGTAAAATACAAATTTAAAATGAAATGAATTTAATAAATAGTAAGAATTTGTTTCTCTTCTCCTTGTGTGTGTATAAAATGCAAATGCTGACAAGACATGAAAATAATATGAAAGTTTTCTTTATGCCATGATATAGTTCTAAGTATACATAGTGTGTGGTCTGTTTTATTCTATTACATATCTTATATAAACAAATAATAAAAAAAAAAAAAAAAAAATAGAAGCAAACATAATTTTATAAAATTTATTACATATTATTGTTTTGTTTTTTTTTTTTTTTTTTTTTTTTAAAGATACTAGTCATTATTATCATACAATTATTTTTCATATCAACTGAAAAAAAAATAATAAAAAAATAAAGGCAATCATGTATAAATTATTTTTATGAACAAAACAAAATTAAAAAATTATAAATATAATGAATGCAATAAATAGAGTATTAATGTCAATTAACAAATAATTTTTATATATATTTAAATCCTATATTGAATGAGGACCTGATTGAACTTAATTTTTAAATTATTTATTTGATGTTATTAAATTTTTAACAAAAATTTATTATCATATATTATTATTTTTAATGTTGAAAAAGGATATTTTCCGCATACATCCCATTGACTTATGATATAGAACTATATATTACCATATGCATACCATAACTCGCCTGCATGTCATAAATCGCAGGTGATTTTTGTCACTTCTTATTTTTTGTCACTTCAAAAAATATTTAAACGTAAACTTGCAGAAATCTAAAAAAAAAAAAAAAAAAAAAAAACGAAGAACTATAAAAAATGTTTTTTTTTTTTTAGAAAATGTGAAATATATTTATAATTTTAATAATATATTTTTATTTTATGTAATCTTATATAAACATAATAATACATTATCTTATAGGACCAAATTCTTGGTTTTTAATATAAATTTGTTGCTGTCGTCTACATGATAGCAATTATTTTTCATTTATTTACAACAACAATAACAACAAAAGGGTGTAGGAAAGATGAAGAAGGAAAAAAAAAAAGTCACTAGATACAATATGTATTATTTTTATTAGTCCATGTGAGTAAACATTGGAACGATTTTTGTTTACATCAATTTTATTACAGAATTTTATAGCAATTTAAACACACGACATTCTCGAGTTTGGAAAAAAAGTAATAAAAATACGACACACTATTTTTTTGATGTTTAGCTTTCTTGTTAGCTAACTATATAGGAAACTTATATTTAAAATTTCAAACTTTTTAAAAATATGTAAAATATTTGTGTTACAAACTAACTCTGTATAAAATTGAGTTTTAAATACATTTTATTACTTAAATCTATAAATTTCAATTAAATAAACTTCAAGTAAATAAAATTATAAGAATGACAATAAATTTCAATTTCAATTTAACCATTGAAAAACAATTTATATAGCTAATACATTATTGAACATATCAGATCAATTCATTGATAATAATAAAAAAAAATACCAATTGAAATTCGTTCTTTAACAACTCTCTCTCTCTCTCTCTCTCTCTCTCTCTCTCTCTCTCTCTCTCTCTCTCTCTCTCTCTCTCTCTCTCTCTCTCACGTGTATAAAGAAAAAAATACGTTAAACATTTGAAGATATTCGTTTTGTAACCTTAACCTGTGTCTTATCTGATCAAATCCGAATGACTGCAGAAATAACTCACAGACCACACTCACTCACGTGAAGTCACACACGGCGGGAAGGCAAAAAAAAAAAAAAAAAAAAAAAAAAAAAAAAAAAAACACGGGGCATTACATTTACATGCGAACCCAGCTCGCAGAGCCTGAGCTGAGTCACCAATCCCCCGCGATATTTATATCCCTCTTTCTCAGTACAAAACCACGCGTGGGGTTGAGGAATCGACCTAAGCTGTCATCAGGGAATCACCGCCACAATCAATGACGTCACAACTTCACACTAAAGTATCTATAATAATAAACCTATAATTTTACTTATTTTTTCTCTTTTAGATATATATAATATTCAATAATTTTCTTTAATATTAATAATAGACTTTATACCTATGATTTTATGTTATAAATTTTGAAATATTGATCGGTATAAATACATTATGATATAATAATATTGTATTGAGAATTTCATATTATATTATTATATTTTTAACTTATTATCATAGACAATTATTGAAAAATAAAACGCATAATAAATGTTATGTTGTATTAATTTGAATTTTGTAGATAATTTATGAATTAATTATTTAATAACATAGGTTATATTGTACTTAAAAAAATTATTACCAGTATAAAGAATCATTTAATAATAAATAAAAATGCTTTTATTTTTATTTTTTTTAATATTGTAAAAAATATACGAAACTGAATCTCAATAATTTTTATACCTTTTAGCATAGCAGACGAAATCTACCTGTTTTATTTGTTATGTCTGAGACTTTAATCTTTATACTGTATTGAATAATATTTTTAAGTGCTCTTATTATTTGTGCTTGTGTAAACAATGGCACACAAATTCTTTGGGTGCAATTTTAAAGCTGACATGATTAGAGTTGCCAGTTTAATGATGAAGAAAGGGCACCACTGCAGTGCACCATAGTCTTGCAGTTAGCCAAAATATTTTTCTTTTATATATATACACACATATATATAAATAATAGTATACGTATTATATGATGATGGCAAATAGCCTCTCCAACATTTGCTGGTAGAATGGCTTGTTTTTGGTGATTATTTTTAGTACGTCGAGACGGTGCCGGGTTTCAGACGGTGCGACGAGCCATGAGATCGCTCAACGACATTCGACCAGCTTTTTCTGCCAAACAAACACGTTTCTTATATATACAGGGGAGCTGGCGCGTAAAACAGTTTGTTTTGTCCGTGTGGACCATCACTAAAAGTTATCCTAGTATATATAGGGATGGATAGAGAGATTTGATGGGGTGCTAAAGTGTATTCAACCCTTATAATATCCTATCACTTTCTCTATGATGTATTATGACTATTTTGGTATATTGCGTGCTACCAATTCATTTTATTTTTACTTTTGAATATTATATACGCCATCTTGTATACTGAATACCTCTATAGAAATCGATCTATACGAATATATAATAGCTTTATATATATATAGTCTTTCTTATAATATTATTATAATTTCTTATAGTATAATATAAGATTTAAAATTAAGTTATTTTCATGTTAAAAAAGTCTTTTTCTTTGTGATTAGTCGTGACTTGATCGTGTTCTCGTATTATAATGGTATAATTAATGAATATAATAGCTATCAAATTAGCGTGGAATGAGTTGCACGCCATGCGGCTCATGCAGTGCCAGTCGCGAGTTGTACAGAATACGTATATAGTGTGTGTATAATAATAACGTTCCTGCATGTGCGAGATATATACCAAGAGCTTATATGCACCCTCCTTTTTTTTAACATACAGGAAACCACAAAAATAATTGTGCTTGATTAATTCGTATTATCGCACTTCCGAAACCACATGTTTAAGTTATTCAATAAGTTTAATTGTTTTGTTGCACTTTAATCTGTAAATAAACTATATTTTATAACAAGAGCAACCACATATTTATATGTAATATAAATTATATAATATAAATTATTCTTTTTTTTTTTTAGTATCTTCCTGATTCTATTAAATCATTAAAAAATCTATATATATATATACGATAGGTTAGAATAAAATAATATGTGGCGTATAGAATTAAAATTTAATTATTTAATTGTATGCTTAATTCTTAAAATTATATGTTATATAATTAATTATGATTTTATATACTGTGTGTAATGTGTATACAATGTATTGGACGCAGGCCTGTTTTTGGATGACAATAAATAAATAAATAAATAAATAAATAAATAAATAAATAAATAAATAAATAAATAAATAAATAAATAAATATGAAAATAATAAATTTCAACATTATCTTATAAAATGTTATATTGACGTATTTTTATAAATTTATTTTAAATTTTATTATTAAGTCATCAGTCATCAGTCATCATGCAATTGCAATAATAGATTTTTAAAAGTTAAAGTAGAAGGTGGCCGACTTGGACCGGAAATCGTTAAAGGAGGAACTATATTTTCACAATAATTCTTTGTATATTATTTATTTCCAGCAAAACAAACACTATAATTTTCAAATGAAATCGAGTAAATTTAAAAGAAAAAAAAAAAAAAAAAAGAAAAAAAAAAAGGATTCCGAAAAAAGTTTTAATAATATTTTTAATTAAAAAAGGTTTCTAGCTTGACTAAAACTTGTCACTAAAATTTGAAGTTCCACATTTGTATGTAATTTCTAAAGTGGAATAACTTAAATATTAGATATTGCTTTCACATGTTTGACGTATAGCTAAACTTTTGATTAACATTTCATCTTTACTTTGTGTTAATATTGTAATTCACAACGGTCTACTTTGCGAGATATCAGTCGGTTACCTACTCCAAGCTTATAGGTTTTAAATAATTTGGAAAATTTTTGAAATAAAATTTATTTGTGGTTACCATATAAATGTAATTGTTATTCTGAAGTGTTTTTTTCATTATATTTGTTATGAAAAAACTTTGGTACTATTTTAGTAACTCTTTGTTGTTGATTGTCTTGCAAACATTGACTAACATTGAGACTGTCATAATTATAGCAGTAAAATATACGCAGTGGTCATCGATGCGATACGTTAAGATTGCAATATATATAGAATTTGTGTCAATCCTGCGTCCAAGTCAAGCAGCAGTCACAAGTCACAAAAGTTGCGAGAAAAAAAAAGTGTTTTTTTCTTTCTAGCCAGCCATGCAAGTGAATCAAGTCAGGGTGTCTGGTTGCATTACATCTCGAGTTACTTCTCATCAAAGCTGCGCAATGCAACACATATGTATACACACACAAACCCTCCCCCCATACTTCAATATATAAAAAATTGCAACCCTTTTCAATTATAAGGCGAGAAAATAGCATAATATAAATATCAATTTCAAAACGTATAGCATTACATAACTGCAGGAAATGTAAATATAGAAAATAAGTAAAACACATTTATTATTTATTTTGTGAGAGAATTTTTTCTTCGTTATTTGTTTATTTTATATAATACCATTATAATGTTTAATTAAATTATATAATTGTGAACTAATTAATATTTACGTGACCGCAATTTTTATATTATATAATTCAATAGTTGCGCACATCGTCAAATAGATAAGGTTGTGGATAATAATGTACTGTACTCTCATATGAAAATAACTCTGTCTATAATGCCAGCTGCCATTACCGCAGTCTTGAAATAAACCATCGCTCTGCACGCTATTTAAATTTAGCTCTACAAGAGTATTGAATGTACGCTCTCACATATGCAGAGTATAAAGTATATAACATATATACCCCTTTTTCTGTGATTTTTGTTTATAAGATATTTAAGAAGAAATGATATCGTAATAATGAAACTACGTGTGTGGTGAGGAAAGGGAATTAGAAATAAAAAACCACACAAAAATCTCTCTCTCACTCACTCTGAATCGTTGAGAGTATACAGTAACTTCACACCACGATGAAAATTTAGAGCGCCGTGTCTATTTTTAATCTCATTTATCTCACAAGCTTGAAGGGGGTTAGGCAAACGTATTCTTTTAACTATGTTACAAGATGTAAACTTTAAATTAACTTAGAAACAACATCTAAATCCTATATTTTAATATAAATAATATTCATTAATGTGTTACATACACGATTGTTTAAAGGGTTAAAAATTTTATAGATTTAATCTGTGATATCTCCCCTTAAATTTCACATTTTTTCCTTGTTTATTTTTACCACGTCATTGCTAAGATATTTGGCTTGTGATGTAAGCTATATAGTATAAGATTTTTTTTAGAAGCTCGTCTCTGTTTCTTATACTCCGATCCATATACCCTTTCTTCTTTCTTGTTTCTATACTATATGGGAGGGTTCGGTTACAGTGCGCATGTCGCCATATTGGATCACATGACGAGATCCCGGGACACACGAGAATAAGCGCTGACTTGTTGACTTGCCAATACCCCCGCAAGTAACTCGGGTAACAAAACAATGAGCACGCGCACCACTAAGTCCACAAACATCATCATCCTCTAAGCCTCTCTATTCTTACACATATTCGTATATAGAACGCACTTTTGTTTATATATGTATGTATACATAAGGTACCATATGACTGCATACTGCAACAAAAGCATCTGTGTCACATTTCAACGTAATGATGATTCAATAATAATTTCATATCATGCGTAATTGAACTAAATTAAATTATTGCTTCATATGTTCTTCTTGTTAAAGAATATATATTATTTTTGAGCCAAGAATTGCTATTGCATTAATATTCTTAAAACAACATGCCATATATATTTAATTATAATTTTATACGACCTGATTATTCTATTATATTTTGTAATTAAATGCAATATCCATTTTTGGAACAAATAACAACAATAAGTAATTTTCTCTCTTTTAATCATGTATATACAAAGTAATTTAATTGTTTTAAAAGTTGAATTAGCATAAATATAAAAAGGGCTATTTACACTTCAAATAAAAATGCAATTATTTATTTTAAACGCCTCATTAAACTTTCGCATTTCTTTTTTTTTTTTTTAATATATGAAGTCACCAAGAAACTTAATGTTTACTTATGTAACTTAATTACATTTTAGTTTAATAATTATCTCATATAGTTTTTTTTTAAACAAATATATTATGTACAATTAATTTAAAATAGAGTTATTTGTATTTAAATTACATGGTCATAAAATTCAATGTGTTTTGGAATGTAAAAAAGGGGTTTGACCATAGGGAATGTTATGTGAAGGAGGGGTTTTTCTATCTAATTGTAGCCAGCTGTGCAATGTGTGGTGGAGACGAGGCGCACGCGTGATTTAGCCCGGTCAAAAGCGCTGGCGTATCGCCCATATACATATACTCACTTACTTTGCAACTCCCAACTATCACTCACGAGTGACGAGAGCGAACCAGTGATCCAATTTAATATGTCATCGTGTAACAAAATACAATTAATTGGATTGTTCTAACAACTGCTTAACTATACTATCATGGTGGGAATGAATTTTGAATTTCATCGCTTTTGTATTCTCTATAGTATTTTAGGGTTGGCATCGCCAATAGTTTTTTAAATTGTGACTTAAAATGTATGATGTATAAATTTTGTCAATGAAAAATATTTTGAAATTGAAATGAAGAAACAATTTTTTTATACATATGAGCATCTGAGTTAATTAGCTTTCCTATATGAAAGAATGTTTAATATCAACTGAAAATAGAAATGCTGTTCGTAAAAACTGTTTTCTGGTACTAAAATGACGATAATCTATGGTTATTCAAATGCAATGTGTATTTTTTTGGTGCAAGAAAACAGGATTTACGAACAACAATATATTAATTACATTATATGCGCGGCTTGTATAGTTTCTTAATTTTGTACTATTAGATTTTATGTTTACAATTATTATACTTATATATTTTGTAAGTATAGTATAACTTTAAAAAAAAGTTATAAATATAATTCCCAGTACCATACTGTAAAAAAATTTACTTTTATTTATTTTTTTCTCCGCGCCTGTATAGTCCGCCTGCAGAGTTCAGTTGTATGCAACCCGCTCGACTGCAACACCCGGCAATTAGTCGCTCTTCCAGGGGCTAAGATATGTTATGTATTTCAAAAATTTGAAATATAATTACAGTATACATTACAAGAAAACTTTTCATATGTATGTATTTTAATCATTAAAAAATTATAGCACGTTTTTTGCTAGAGTTTTCACATTATAATTCTATATATAAATATTCAAAAATATATTATTTTAAAAGTTTAAATTTCTTGCTTATTATATTGACAGAGACAGCATATTTAAAACAATTCATTCATATATATATAAGTTCACATAATATAATTGCATACATACTATAGTTTGTTTGCTTATTATGTTTATATATGTGTTACAAAACAAAGAATCAATCAGTTAAAGTTGGTAATTAAGCGAGAGCGGCTACAAGTCGGCATGCTTGACGTGTAGTGAACAAACGCTTGTTGTGCTCTCAAATACGCACACATATAACACACATATGAGTGCCGCATATATATATTATATATAACATAACACACGCGACCTGCTCGTGCGTTCGCGGCTCGCGTTTCATTTTATAACGCAGCACTTATGTAATACTGTGATCCGTTGTTTTCTACCATATACACACTTTGCTTACATTCAAATCTAGCTAAAAAAAAAAGTTACGATCATTACTAGTGATTATAAAAAATTATGTCTGTAAAAAGATTTAAGCAGAAATAAAATGAGAGTTGTGTTGATTTCTTTGGTATATTAATGGGAAACTTCTACAAACGCAATTAATGATTTATGAATACGTGCATAACATTTTAAAATATTTTAAAGAAAGTCAAAATCAATGACTTATGATGAAGGCTATAAGTGTGAATAAAAAGAAAATACACAAATTTTGTGTTACTAGAATTATTTCTTAGAAAGCATAATTTTGATTTGCCATATTATTATTGTTTTTTTTTTGTTTTTTTTTTGTTTTTTTTTTTTTTGCAAGCATGCGGAAAGAAAATTATACAAACAGCATATACCTGAATACAAATATATTATATATATATATTATATATATATATATATATACAACGCCATAAATAAGTACAAGTAAATTGCATACAACATATTTTATGTTATTCTTTTAAACAAGCTATACGGTTAAATTAGCGTGAAAATATCAATTTCAATTTTACACGGCAATTTGCAGGAAAAAAAAAAGTTTTCTTTCAACAACATATACACTCATAATTTGATGTATTTTTAGCAGTAACTATAAAAGAAAGAGAACAAATGAAATCCATATAATATTGCATATGTGTCCTCTCTATACTTTTGACAAGAATAAAAAAAAAAAAGCATCATATACGCTCTAGTTGAGTTTTGTCTGCGTGACGAAGTTTTGCTGAATGCTCGGGGTGTGGTGAATATGCGGGAGTCTCGGCGCCGGCCTGCCGCACTTTTTAGCCTTACAGTGCCAGTCTTTTGCTCTTCAAATATAATGCTCTGAATGTTTTATGCAGGCGCGAGTAAATCGTCCCTTTTCATATCTATGGTAAAGCTGCTCTTTTTGGACAAACTTGATGGGCCTTACAAGATAGCTTTTTTTATATTCTTTTTTCTAAACGTCTTCAAGCGTACACAAGCCTACTATAATATTATAAAAGAAAAAGGCATTGCTTTAGTACAATAGAAAACTATTGGGGTATGCTCAAAAAGTTTTTTTTTTCCTTTTCATGTCTTTTATATCTATTGTAACCTAAGCTAAAAAGTGCAGTTCTTTTTGCCACGGGTCAAAAAATACTTTCTTTTTTCATCTTCTTCCCTGTCTTGGATTAAAGACAAAGTAATTTGTGTCGTTGTCTGCATCGTCACAAATTATTGCAGCTTCATTGCTGACGTGAAGCGCCACGTAATTGCGAGACAGCAAAATGGTTTGTGCACGAAATATGAGAACATATTATATTGCATGAGGAACAGGAGCTTTATTACCTAACAATAGGCAGATTTTTGTTCTCTTGCCATTAAAGCTCTTGTAAAAAAAAAAAAAAAAAAAACTTAGGACAATGATTAGCTTAAGTTAAATCTGAAAAAAAAAAAAAGTATGAAAAAACTTCGCACGTAATATTATACTTTTTGTTCAAAATTTTCTATTAAAACATCCATTTCATAGGTTATTTGAAAATCACTTTCAGTGCCTTACTTTATCTTGATCATAAAGTAACATTTATTATTATTATTATTATTATTTTTTTTTTTTTTGCTTTCTATTTTTAGTATTTTTTTAAGATGATGTAAACTATACTCAATCAATATAATTCAATTTAAAATGTTCAAATGTACGTTTTTAAAACATGTTAAAATTATAAGACGTCATCTTTGCCTTTTATATCTTCCAGTTTGTCACTGTACTCGCGAGAGACAGAGAGAAAAAAAACATATAAATCAACGGAAGTAATAAAAAAAATCATTACTTGGAACTTGGAAGATATTAAATATCTCAAAACTTACTAAACATTATCCCATTTAGGCGTTGAAAATTAAAGTGAAAATTATTATCACCTAAGGCAATTTTGTTAGTTTCAATATATATTATTACTACTATATACTTTGAAATCTTTTAAATAAAAAGTTATATAAAATAAAAAATAAAATATATGGTATTTTCCTGTTCAAAGTCTCATTTTAAAACCACTAATTAACACGTATATTTTTTCAAGCTACTGAAAAACATTTTAAATGCTAACATATTAAACCTTT
This sequence comes from Ecdyonurus torrentis, assembly GCA_949318235.1. Taxonomy (NCBI): domain Eukaryota; kingdom Metazoa; phylum Arthropoda; class Insecta; order Ephemeroptera; family Heptageniidae; genus Ecdyonurus; species Ecdyonurus torrentis. Next base: position 33,545,655 of record OX439129.1, on the reverse strand, counting down.
GATTAACATGAAGTAAATATTTTTTCTTAACAATTTAATTTATGCAAAGAATTCAAGAGGCTTGCGAGTAAAGGTGTCGTGGGTTTACTAATGAGAGACGTTTGTCAACACTTTTTAGCCACTTCTTATAAAATTTTGGCCAGAGGCAATTTTTGTTTTAACTTTGAAGAATATAAGCAAGCAGCAGGTACCCTGTCATTAGTGAGGCAAATATTGCCATTCCGCCATCATAACAGCAGCAATTTGTGACTACTAACGCTCTCAACAACTACTTTTTATGTCCAGATTAATTCTGTAAACTAGATAGTAAAACAAGACCAATTAATAGAAGAGTGGGGAGGCGACATGATGAAGAGAGAGAGAGAATAAGTGTGTAATATATTGCAGCCTGAAGGGTAACGACCCAAACAGATTAGCATTATGGGGCGGTGTAATTGGTTTTTTAGCTTCCCTCTCTATATCTTTTATCCATATACATCATATTATATTATAATATACAAAAGTTTTGCTATATAGTCTCGTGGGTTGAAATGTAATTAATTTGTTCATGCGACTGCGGCTCTTTGCTTAAATGTTGTTTTTTTTTTGTTTTTTTTTTTTTTAACTTATGTTTATAATAGCGTAGGAGGGCGAAAATATTATATATGTTTATACTTCCTGAGAGTATTTATTGCATTTTATTTTTACCCAAAATTTTCATTGTATTGATTCTTAAAAGTGGAATGTTATTATAAGAAATATTTTAAATACATATTTTATTTAAAAATTTTACTGACAAATCATGCTAAAAAATGTACCTCATGCTCACACACGATTGCGATAATATTCTACCATGATTTTCTCATAACAATAACATTGTGTATTTAGCGCGAGTTTTTGAATGAATAAAATAATGAAAACCATGCTTGCAATTGTGCTTCAAAGTAATTTTAAATTTTTCCTAAAATTTAAATTAATAATTAATAATAGTAAAAAAAAAAAAATTATGAATTAAGTTATCAAAGTAAATGTATTTATAATTTACGCTTAGCAAATAAAAAAAAAATAAAAAAGTAAAGTATAAAGTGTGTTTTTTTTAGCAATTTTTGTGCATATTTTTATATAGTAAAAAAATTAAAAATATTTTTTAATTTATTTTTATTCTACTTTTGCATGAGCTATATATTTCAGCTTTCCAAAACCAGATTTGTTCATACTCTTTGGTCAATTTTGAGCGGTAACGTCAACTTCTTCCTTCCTTTCTTTTATAAAGAGCATAAGATGAGATGTGTGTTTGACATCAGTGTATATATTTATGCAGCAGTTGAACGTATGACTCCCGTGTTGGGTTTACTCATCTTCGAGAGGCAGGTGGCATAACGTACGTGTAAACAAAGGAGCCTGCGCAAACTTAGGCCTCACCCGAACTTTTGGTGCAGCAACGTCAAAAATTTAACATTCTCATCACAACATTTTATATAGATGGTTTTGGTATATATCTATATATACTAAAACTAATTTGTATGATTTATTTGACTATATATAACCTAAAACAATTATTAATGTATATATCTCATTCCTAAAAGTGATTTCTAATTCTCTAATTACGTATTTCCAATTAAGTATCAAACCAATAAAAAAAATATATATAAAAAAATGTTAGACACGTATATAAATATAAATTTTTTCAAACATTAATATTATGAAACTATCAATTTTCTAAGATATTGCTTTTCAGTTACATTAATTGGTCAATTTTAGTTTCGTAGATACAAATTAAGGTTTATTAAAAATATATATTGTTAATTTTTTTTTTTGTAATATCTTATAAAAGGTGAGATTTAAAAATATGTTAAATGTTTCAGTATATTTAAGAGGTGTCAGAAATTCAACACCATCGTGGTTGTGTTTAGTTTACATATATACAAAATTACTATGTAACGGCCTAAAGGGTCTTTGGACACTGTCCAGTATTTTTTTTTCCAAAGAAAACTATAAGAAATTTAATTGGTAAACCGTTCATTTTTAGCAGCGCTTCCTTTTTATTATGCATTAAAAAAAGTCCATTTAAGATATTGGAAATATGAAATTATAATGAATTAACCTGTCAAATTTATTTTTATTTATTAAAAAGAATAAATATTAAATTTAAATAATATTTTATTGAAATGGTTTTAAGGAAGTAGGGTATACTGAAGTTGGCCGACGATAGTCGTTTAAATTTTGCATCACTTAATTTTACAAGTTTTTTTTTTTCTTTCTATACACAGTTTATGACCGCTAACAATAAATTTATTGATTTAAAAATATTAAATTAATTTTAAAAAATTACTAATTTATTTTTTGTTATTATTTCTGGTAAATGTATATTTTGATTTTTGACGTCTAAAAGGTGTAAATTAGTTCAGAATTGGAACTAATATTTGAATTATTAGTATTTATTACAAGTTTAAAGCTCAATAATTATTTCATTGTTATTATTTTTGCACACATTTGTCATATAATATAATAAACAGGAGTTAAAACTTAAATAAGTAGCATTACGTCTTATCCTTCAAAGCTAGATTTTAGATTTCATATATTCTCCTCCTTCATGAAAATGGATTATTATTTTTTAAACTTTTTATTTTAAGACAAACAATAATTGAAGGCTAGGCTATAAGGGTTATATTTAGAACTGCAGTTCGTTCACTCTGGTAAAGGAAGGAAATAGATGATGATGCTGTGATGTTTTTATTTTACGAGAGAAGCAACATAAACTTCGACACTTGCAAGAAAGAAAACGGTTGATGTTCTTCCGTTCTCTGCAACGACCTTTGTAAATAAGCGGGGGAGTTTTGTTATTATATTAAACGAACCGATATCCGCTTTCTTCTTCTTGTATATCAATCGAACAATTGGCAAGATTGGCAGTGTTTCCTTTACATAATATTTTGCAATTCCTTTACAGAGATATGAGTTATATTTAATTATAGTTTTCATCAAAGAAAGCCTTATATAGTTAATTATTGTTTTATTATTATTTATTTTATTGGTTTTATTGGTTTTAACAAATATAATACTGTATAAGGAACTTTTATCGGCCCAGGCAGCTCATATATAGGGTGTTTGCATTCATATAAAAGTTGACGCCATATGTTAGCACTAAATAATATGAGCTGGTGTGGGAAAGTGACAAATTTTACCAGTTTCAAAAAACTTAGCTTGAGAGCATTAATTGATGCTAAGCAGATTGGATTATAGGTTTTCAAGTATATGTAAGAAAAATATAATAATTAAAAAATCAACAACTCATCTTCCACAGAAAATAGCCATGCATATATCTGCGAGATTTTACGAATGCTTGTGATTTTTCTTAAATAAATAAAACACCAATAAAATAAGTAATAGTGCTATTTGAAATAGGCGATTTCTTTAGACAATAATGCAAAATAAAGTTTTCCTGAAGTAATATCAGTTCATATTATATATTATAGTTATAAGAGAGAGTTGTATTACGAAATTTATTTAAAATAAATCATTAATGAGAACCAATTGTTTAAGGATATAAATTATTCTCTATTGAATATAGAAATATTTTTATATTAATTTTATAAAAGTGTAATTATTATCCTCGTGGTAACTTTGATTGTTTAAGAGAATCCTTGTAAAAATCAAGTACAAATATAATATATACAAGACAAGTATTAACCTGATAGTCGCGAGATACAAATAATATACTATAACTAATATGTGAACATGCATGCAGTTTTTCTATATAAAATACTTCAAAACTGGTAAACAAATCTTTAAGAATGTCGTATCTCAGAAGCCATAACGTTTATCATCTCAAATTTTATAAGTGGTAGCATAAAATACACCTATCAAGTTCCTTTTTTTTATATAATATATATACATCACAATCTTTGTCTAAAAAATATAGGGAGGGGGGTAAAAACGACATCGAATACTTTTTTTTTTTTATGTACAGTATGTATGTATGTATAAAGTGCTATAAATTTGAGGTGTATAACAGGTCTATGGAACAATAGATATCTCATTTCTATTGAAGCATCAAGACCTTGTTTTTTTTTTATTATTATTATATAATATAATGATATGGATGGGTCTAAATGCATTCATGCCATATATAGATGCATTTCTATAAATAAAATGGCTGCACAAATGCACGTACTGAATATACTGTACGTTCTTTTTTAATAATAGTTATTATAGTTAGTTGCTATAAGGAAATTTGATATGTTTTTCCCTGATAACGTGTTGTCTATTCCATGTGCACCTATATATATATATATATGAAATATTTGAAATTTGAGACAAATGAGTCACTTTTTTTTATATACGTGCGTTATTTTTTCCGCGATATATCATCCTATTTAGAAAATTGATACTATAAATTTTATTATACATAATATAACAATAGAAAAGGTAAAATTCAGTAGTTTGTGATAAAGATGATATATAGAGCAAAAACCATTGTAATTTTTTTGTATTATACAGTATATATCTGTCTATATAATATGAGAAGCCAAAAAGTATTAATATTATAGCGTATAAACCCTTTTGATTTTATATAAAATAAGGGAGAGAGAGAGAGAGAGAGAGAGAGAAAGAATTTTTCAATTGAATGTTGACAGGTTTCTATTGTACTATTTTTTCTTCTTGTATATCGTGAGCTACCTCTTGATATGAATTAATATCTAAACAAACTTTTGATCATCAAACACGTATATAATATACATGAAATATATAAGATAATGAAAAATGACGCGAGATGATGATATATACAACGCCGCATAATGAATAACAATACAAAGCTAAATAAACCTATATAAAAGCAAGGTGACAATCAGTACCATGAGGTACTTTCAAAAACACGATGAGTATTTCTATTCATGTTAATTTTTCTTTGATCTTTTTCTTCATATACATATACAGTATTATATATAAGTATTATATTATAATGTTATTTATACTTTATTTGCAATCAAAGTTGCAAAAGACTTTGAATGTGTTATATATTGATGCAATTTGTAATTAAAATCTATAAAAGCCCAACCCTCCTTCTCTCTGTATATAGTTGGATAATTAAATACTAATAAATTAACTATTCAACGCCAACTTTTTTATTACTTTTTTTTTTTTTTTTTTTTTGTAATTTTAAAGCAAGTTTAAAGTAAAGAAGCGCCAATTACTTATTTATAGTTCACACTCTATTAAAATAAATTACAAGTATATTAATAAGATTTTTGTAAAAAAAAATTATATTAATTTTATATATCTACAGTGAATTTTATATATAAATATTTTTTTAATTTAAATTTAAAGCGATTAAATTTTATAATTTTATATATATACAAATTATTATTCTATGGTCATTTTTTTTTCTCTCTTTATTTTTCTTTTAAGAAGACCCGCATCACCAAAATAAGAAATTTACTATATACTTGCTTGGTGTTATATTTTCACACCGCATAATAATTAAAATATTTTGTTCTTGCCTTGATTGCCTTTATATAGAGTTAAGCTTTGGAATGTTGGGCTGGTGTTTGTGTATGTATATAATGAAACCTTGTTAATTTTTATATTTATGATACAAATTTCCTGAATGGGAATTTTATACATTGAAGATGAATTAATTTCCTTGATAATAACTTTTTCTGTATTATGTTTAGATGTAAAAATATATTTATATAGATTAATATTTCAGTGTAAACTATAAAAATAAACTATTAGTGTATTATATTATAGTACAATTACAATATCTGCAAGCAATGAGGTTGAATATTTCAGCTTTCTTTGTGTGAGTCAATATTATGAGTCATTGATGTATTTACATTTTATTTAAAAAAAAAAAAAAAAAAAAAAAAAGGCATGTTTACAAGTACTTTACATAATAATGTATAATCTCAATCTAAACTTCACTTCTCAATAAGTTCTTACTAACTTTTTATAAATAATTTTATTAATTAAGTGTATCTGCGTATACCGGAAATTGTTTAGCAGGGCAGTAAAAAAAAAATAAGAATAAGAATAAAAAAAAAAAAAAAAAGATGCTACGTGATAAAAAAATTGTTTGAATACATAAGTTTGTAGTATTGGCCCGCATGAGAGTTTTGGGGTTTGGTTTTGTCTTTCTCTCTCTCTCTCTCTTTCTATCATGTAGTCTACTCTCTCTCTCTCTCTCTCTCTCACATGCTGGCATATACGTAACTTGATCTGCTCCCTCCTCCCCCGCCCTCCTCCTCCCTCCCTCCCGCCCTCCTCTCACGACACCAGCAGCCACCGCTCCATCAACCTCGTCTACTTTTGGCTCAAGGTTCCAGCAAAAGTAATACTCAAATCAACCAGTAATCACCATTACGTCATAATTTACTACAAAATTTATATTAAGAAAACATCTTGTCTAATTATCAAACCCTGGAATTTATTTCCTTCCTCTTCCTTTTAAAATTTGAATAATATAATATAATAATAATCAAATGACACTGTAACCATATGTATAGTATAAATTAAATTAAAATTACATGCTTCTTACATTAAATTAAAACATACTTAAACAGTAGTATAGTAAAAGCAATTAATAAGAGTCCGTGACAAATTTTAGTATATACGTAATTAATTGGTATGTTACTAATTTAGCTGTCACACAATGGTCTTCTAATCATGACTTTATTTCTTTCTTATAAAGAGAGAGAGAGAAAGAGAGAGAGAGAGAGAGAGAGAGAGGAAAACAATCACTATACCTTTATTTCATTTAATAACAAATTAAATATTAATAAAAATTTATGAATTGTTTATGTATCTGTGTATAGATGATAATGATTTTCTTTTTTATATAAATATGTGTTATAGAAAACTTTATTTGTATATACCAGTATATAAAGTACATTCATGTTGAAATAAAATACAAAATTACATTGTAATATATTTAGATATTTATACTATACACAAAAGTAAGTGCACTTACAATGTATCTGTGTCTCTGCTAAGATGTTCGCCAATACTTCATGTCATATATTTTATATATACAAACAAGATCCCAACATAAACTTGCGCCCTTTGAGGTGGTATTGCTATGGCTTTTAATCATCAAAACAAATTTAAAACCATTTCTCAGCGCACAACACTTGTGTTTATATATTTTATCTTATACTCATATATTTATGTTGAGGGTTGAAAATAAAGAACTGTGTGTTAATTAAATCTCCCAAATTTTATTTTATATTTAATATGAGTCTACTATATAGATCAAGACATTTTATTCAACACGTAATTTGAAAAAAAAAATGTCAACTAAATTTATAGTTGTAAATATAATATAAAATAGTTATTTTTATCACTCTCTCTGGTAATAATTCAATTTTTTTTTTCTAAAAATATTTTTATTTTTATTTTAATGAATACGATGTATACATATCAGTGTCTAAAATTGGTTGGTATTATGTATAAAAATAGAAATAGAGTTAAAAGTATAACAAGTCATTATTACAAAACCAAATACTTTAAATTTTTTATAAACTGGCATACCTATAAAATAAAATTTCTTTTGGTGCGTGAATAAATTTTTCTTGCACATATTTCTAAAATATTAAGAATAAAAAAAATATAAAATGAAGAAAATTTTGTACATTTTGAATATATATATTCTAAATGTTCTCTAAATAATAATTGTCATAAATGTAATATTCTCTCAATTAATTCATCGCTGTTTTGTTTTTCAGCAGTGGCCGTGGCTCGGGCGCAGACGGTGAGAAGGGCAGTCACTCGGCCTCTGCGGCTGCGGGAGCAGCGCTGGACTCGAGTTCAGATTCAGTAGATGCCTCGGATCACAAGCCTCCCTCGGGACTGGATTCCAGTGGGGGGCAAACGGGAACCATCCTGGGTTCACTAGCAAGAACCCCTACTTCCATGGATCCTAGACACAAACTGGATGACTTCTGCTATACCAGGGGACTCATGGTAAGCAATCACTCAAACTGTATATATATTATTACAAATAATATATTTATATTCTTGCGTCATATACAAATTTTTAATTAAATCAATGAACCCTACATTTTATATATAATATTAATTCCCTGCTATACGTACAAAACCATAACACTACAAGCATCATAAATTAAATAAGACCACCCAGCCATAATGAAATTAATTATAAACTTTAAAATTAAAATAAAGCTATAAAAGTGCAAACGATATTAAAAAAAAAATAATAATAAAAATAAAAAAATACAGGGAAAGGAAAAGAAAGAAAAGTGTTGTTAATTTAAGTATTTGCAACATCCGCTTTTATTAAATAGAAACGTTAAAATATTATTGTCATTTAATAAGAAATTTTTGGTAACCTAGCACTAATGAAAAAAAGAAAAAAACATATTAAATTAAAAATGTGTTAGAATATTGTTTATTTATGTGACTAACTTTTTATTACTATGGTAACGGAAGATACAAAGTAAATAAATATAAAAAAAGAGGGAGAAGAAGACCTTTTCTTTAGCTTCATCATGCAACGAGATGTAAATAATGATATTTGATAGGTTTCCTTGATGGGGCAGAGCAGTCAGATATAGAGGGCTATAGAAAATATTAGGGTACACGACTTTATATACAATTCTTTCTACTGAAGTTGTGCAAGTTCTCTATGCGAGAGCATGTCATTAATGTTTAGGACGTGAGGTCAAGCAAGTGACGGCCGTGGGGTCAAACTTGGGCTTGCATTCGCGTGGGAGTCACTCAAACTTCGCGGTGACACACAAAATAAATCCTTCCTGTTCACCAGACAAGCTAAATTTTATTTTTTTTCCTCGTATCGTTTTTTTTTTATATGTATATAAAAAACATGCTATATACATTTTTATTTGTTGTTGCTATTTTTCGATTTATGACACATAAACAATAAAATATTGTTTTAATTCGAAAAGGTTTTGAGTTTGATTTGTTTAAAATAAATTTATGAGTTTTAATTATAAAAATCATAGTTTTTAATTAAAAATGGAACATTTTCTTTAAAAATAGTATACATAATAATAACATGCTTACATTTAAAAATATTTGAATTCAAAACTTTTTAATTTTGATATCATCTGTTTTTCACATTTAATTAAAATTCATCAGATAAAACTTAAACAAGTGACCAGCGTGTACTTGCACATAGATAAATGTTTTAAATGAATAATAGAGTAAAATTAATTATACAGTATACTTAATAGTTCTTTTTTTTTTAATTCAGTGAAAATAAAATTCATTTACTTATTGAATCAGAAGATTTTATCTGCAATTTTTAATCTAAAATTACATTTATTTTTGTTGTTATTTAAAAAGTGTACCTATTGTCAGTACCTTTTTGTATATTTATATAAAACTATTCATTAAATATGAAATGTTTGAAACTGTTGATAAAAAACAGCTATTATTTAGCAGTCACATGCATAATTATTAATTATTAAAAAAAGAAAGAAAAAAATAACGTGTCTATCTTCAAGATAATCTGAGTATGAGCGGATGGGGATGCAAAGAATATAAAAAAGTATTCGTTGGGGAGCCCTCTCTCTTTCTCTGGCAAGAGTTTTTGATTAATGATGTTTTAGGGTTTAAATTAACGGTCCTGAGACGTTCATCAACGTAGATAATTAAAGGGATAGACAATCAAAGAGTGGGCGTTATCCCATTACAAATCAGCTGTGTCACGGGGCGAAACAACGCATAGGACGAAAAATATTGGCTGGCTTTAAAATATTGAGAAAAAATGTCTAATCATTGATAATAGCAATAAAGTATAATGTTATATTATATACACATGTATGATATAATATGTAAATTTATGGTTTTATATACTGTATAGTGACTGTTAAATTTAAAATTCAGATCTGAAATTGTTTGAATTTTTTTTTATGTGTAACTAATTTTGTTCACCGTTGTGTTCTTCAGGACGCAGCTGTCCCAGGTCACCATACTGACCTCGCAGGCTACCCTGAGGTTAAGCCCAGTGTGGCAAGTCTTCAGGCCACAGTCATGTCCAATGCAGCAGCAGCAGCGGCCGCGGCTGCATACCAATCTCAGCTAAGTCTTGCAGCATCTGCCAGGGGTGCGGGAGGTACCACAGCGTCCGGAGCGACAGATCCTGGCGCCACAGCTGGTCTCCTAGGCGCCTCTCATCACGGAGATGTTACTTTACTTCAAGATTATCACACCTTGTGACAGTGGGCGGCCGGCTACGGGTACGGCCAATAGATCAAGACATAACTCCTTTTGTGGCCCGTGTATTTAATTTAAAGCACAATTGGAGACATTTTATTATTGTTTATTTTAATAGACATTTTATATATATATACATCAGTGAACTTATTTAAAATATGAACACAAATGACTTGTGTTCTATTTTTTAATTTATAGTGAGTATAATGGACGTTTTTTTAAGTGATATAAAGAAGCACGAAGATGGACTACATAATATATTATACGGAAAAAAAAAAGATATTAATAAAATAATAATTATTGTGATATTTGTAATGCCAGATTTTGATTTAATTTTTTTTGTTTTTCGTCCTTACGATAAAAAATAAATAAAAATAGATTAACTAATTATTATCATTTACTTCATGTGTTGGTGATATCTCGACTTTTTTTGTTTGTATAATAAAAAATAATAATAGATGCAGTGATCATAAATTGTCAAATAATTTTAAAAAAATGATCGTCAGTGAGAAATTCTTATAACAGTCTCTCATGTATAATACACTTCAAAAAATTTAAATTATTCCTTTTTCTTCTTTATAACTCTACAAACTTTCATAACTAAGCTTTAAACAAAAATGCTATATGAAAAAAAAAATCAATATTTCTATATTCTTCTCATTATTATACACTATTAGATAAATACGAAAAAATAAAAAGTCGCTCATTTTTGTATGTAAATTATTGACTTATTATAGTGGCTTTGAACTAATTACGTATACTATATACGTATATAAGACATAATATACAGAGTTTTCGCACACTTTATTCATGCTCTGAATACTGACAGTTTTGCACAAAGAAATTTGAACGCAAATTTATACGTGTGAATCACTTTACACTTCGACTCAGTTTACATTTCAACAAGGTCATAATGTGAAGTTAAAATAATTGTGTAATATTTTTTTATATTTATTAACGACACATTATTATAGTAATTCAATTAAAATAATTTTTATCTACAGAAATATCTTTTGGTATATTTGTATGTTTATTTAATTTGTGTATACTTTATATTATATATATACTTTTGAATTAAATTATTCAGAGCATTATTTGTGATTTTATTATATATTATAATATATAACGATTAATATTTAATTTATTTATTATATAATTATAAAAATGCAATGTAATATTAAAACAAAACTCTGTATTATTATAATGATAAAAATAATGACACATTTATAATGCTGCACTCTTATATATTGCCTTTTTATTCCCAAAATAATCTTTCTTGTCTTTTTAATGTGCTATTTGACAACTCAGAGGTAAAATCAAATATAAATAATAAACAAATAAAAAAAACTATTTCACATTCATATAACTTGTTTTTATTTTTTCATTTACACATAACACTCACATTTTTTTTTTTATTATATAGATCTATATAGTCTACAAACCTAAACAATATTTAATCCGTTTTAGCAACGGTTCCATAACTTTATCTGAGGTTGCATCTAAATATTATATAAAAGTGAAGTACCCCTTATATACTCAAATGAAGAGTACTTTTATTTACCGCACTTCATCGCCCAATGAGAATAAACTGAAAAATGTGCACTCGTGACATTTAGCCCTCGTTATTTTTTCTCTTCAAATAACAAGAAAAAGATTTTTTATCTGCTTTGTTTGTTCTACTTTCATTTTTATATATATATATATATATATATATATATATATATATATATATACTGAAGTGAACCCCTCTTTTATTATTATTTTTTTTTCCTCCCTCTTTTGCCAGCAGCCGGGAACAACAGGGCGAAAAAACCCTTCTGGTTCACCGGTACACTCAACTCTGATCTTTATCGTATTTTTCTCGTCTTATGTGTAACTATCTATAAGATTTCAACAACATTACTATAGCTCTTAAATCATAATAATGAGAGAGCTGTTGCTGTTATACTCTTTATGTTGAGAGAGAGAGAGAGAGAGAGAGAGAGAGAGAGAGAGAGAGAGAGAGAGAGAGAGAGAGGAAATCCCTCTAAATTTGTGTTATTATAAAAACTGCAGTAAAATTTATATCATAAACCATATAATTTCTTCAACAGACGCAGAGTCTGTTTTTCCTGGTATGCTTACTGTTATACTCGCGTAGTGTCAATTATGTTTCATTGTTTAGCGCGGAGCAAACATTGCCACGCTGATGTCACACGCATTTTATTACATAAATGACTACCGGATATTCCTCTCTTAAAAAAAAAAATATATATAAATAGTAAATTTTTATAAAGACTCGTGTAAAATTAACATAATTGAAAGAAATAAAGGTTTATAATCATTATTTTTTTCCCCTCTTTAAAAGATATAGAATTGAGAAAATTACGATTACGTTATTACTTGATATCAAAAATCTAAACAACTATATAGTTATAAATTGAAGTACACGTATATAGCAAGTTTCGTTTTGTTATTATGATTATTTTAAAAATGCGTAATTTAAAAAAAATAACTCAATTATTTTAAATTTTATTAATCCACTTAAACTCTATTTTAGTTTTATAAAAAAAAGTTTTATGCCTCTTTGTATATACCATAATAATTTTGTAATTTGTTTAAAAAAAAAAATAGTGGTGTATACAATTTTTATGTTTTACTTTAACATTAATGTGTATGTATATTTTGAATGTCATGCGTCACAGACATTATTACAAAGAGCATGAACGATATTATATTTAATAAAAGTATTATACTGTGTACACAATACACATACATGTATATATACCATATAGAACTTAAAAAAATATTAATATCACTACTGATGTCGTTAACTTAATATTCTGAATAAGAACTTTAAAAAATATATTACATTATAAATAAAATTTATTATATTAATTTTATTATTATAACTTTTTTTTTTTTTTTTTTTTTAGTTCTATAATTTTAAATTGTAGAAAATTATATACTTAAAACAATACATATGTATAACAACCATTGGTTTTAAAAGTATAGAAAAAAAAATGACATCCACATCTGCTTATGTTTTTAAAGTTACATCATTGAAATATAAATAATAGAGATAACAAATAGAATAAAATGAGCAGAGGGGTTGGTATCATTACAGAATAGGGTTGGTGGAGGTTTTTATTCAATTGGGAATCGTGATTGGTGCAGCTGCTGACGAATCTAACCTCGTTTTTAACGACGCCAATTTCTATAATAATAATAATACAATCGCATATATAATGAGTGTATGAATACTTATACTAAAAAAAGAGAGGGGTAGATATATTCATTGTTGCATGACAGTAAGTATATAAAAAGGGGAAGAGGAAAAAAAATACTATGGCACACCCAATATAATATACGTAACCATGATTTTTTTTATTATTATTTTATTTTTATTATAAAGCTTGTTATAATCTTTCCAAAAGCTCTTGAAGAGAGATACCACTTGCCCGGTTATACGTAACCCGCTTATATGATGGCGAAATATAAGAGAGAGAGAGAGAGAGAGAGAGAGAGAGAGAGAGAGAGAGAGAGAGAGAGAGAGAGAGAGAGAGAGAGAGAGAGAGAGAAAATCTATATGAATAAAAGACTTTGAAACTTAACTCCGTCCCGTAGAAGCTAAACGGATTAACAACCAATTCTATGCCACTGGGCGACGAAAAGCTGGTTCATTCACAGGTACTATACATATGTGATAATACTCAATGATGTCTTCTTCATATTTTTTATATTTGGAATACAGCTATAAAGTAAGATTTTGAACCCGCTTTTTTTTTGTATATATGTATTCTTTACTTTCTTATTATACTCACTTGAAATTCTTTGGAGACTTGACAGTTTATACGACAGTTCATCAACATCTGCTAAACTCTTTCCTCTTTTTTTTTTTTTTTTTTTTTTTTCTTTTCTTGAGCTCTTTATTCTTAATAGTCTAGAGAAAAGTAAGTCAAAGTTTAGAGAGAGAGAGAGAGAGAGTTTGACAGATTATAAACACTTGGGCATTGTCCAAATTTGAGCCGAAAGATTTATGTAGCATATTTCCAAGATTCCAGAAAAAGTGCATCAAATAATATCATATATTCAATCTTGCAGCTGCAGTTTTCCCCAAGGTTTTTGGAAACTTTTTTGCTGAAAATAAAGAGAAAAAAGGGGGGGGGGGTCAAATTAGTATACCCAAAAAATTACAAATTATCACTCAACTTAAAATAAGAAAGGTGAATTCTATAACGTTTAAAATTGAACTCCTTTTTTCCAGCAAATTTTAAAATTTTGATAAGCAAAGACGTTATAATGACACATTCTTTGTTTACTTAAAAAGTCGATATTTTTGGACTATAAGAAGAAGCAGAAAAAAAAAGTTGCTGCAAAGTAAAAGAGGTGGAATAAAAAAGAAGGTGGAAGCCTATAGATGATGAAGGAGATCTTCCAGTTGGGGCTTCAAACGTCACTTCACATCAGCTGATATGGGGGGCTCCTGAAGCTGTTTTTGCCTGCTTGCCTGCCTGCATGGATGGCTGCTCGATGCTTGCTTGCATGGACGATATAGATGGATCAAATTTCAAAACCATAGCAGACTACTTGCTAGCTCCCATATAGATCGTAATTACAAGGCTTCAATCAACTTTTTTTTATATATTGTGTATTATATACATAATATAAATCTATGATAATATTTTATTAGACTAACTTGACAGGGTGAAGTGAAATTTACAATATGTCACTATGACGGTGGGCCGTCACGTGAAAGGTCAAAAATTTATAATTTTAAATCATATCCAAATAATCATCAAAGCAGAAAGCAGCAATAATTCTAAAGAAACCCCCCTTTTTTTTAAAGCAAATACTAAGGGTTAAGGGGGGGGGGGGGGGCATGGAAAGAAAACTTACAAGAAAAGTTAGATTGGTTGAGTCTATAGTAGAATCTTTTTTCATGATACCTGGCATTATTTATAATAATATTGCGAGGCACATATTACATTTGTACATACTACTTACACGCAAACATATGTTGTGTAATAGTAATTAAAAATAAAGTATTAAATTTTCAATGTTCAATATTTACATTTTGTAAATAAGTGCTTTTGTTTGTATTATGCTAGTGTATATATACAGTATAATATATAAATTTGATGTGTGTGTATTATGATTATTATTATTTTACAATATCAATGTTAACAAAATTTAACATCGCATTATTATTATTTAATATTTCTATCTATGGGCTATATTTAATTAAAAATTATTAAAAAATTCTTTTTTTACTTCTTTTTTTTTTTTTTTTTTTACTGGCTTGCATACTAATTTTATAATAAATGTTTATAATTTATGCAATTTATGTATTTGAACATGTTAATTACTTGAAAGTCCAAGTGTCTAATTTATACAAGTGTCAGTGGCTATATGAGTGTGAGAAAAAAACACAAAAAAGGATAAGAAAATACACAAGTTATTTGCTATAAGACAAAAAAAAAAAAAAAAAAAAAAAAAAAAAAAAAAAAAAAAAAAAAAAAAAACTCGCGTCACGCAGTTCATGCGCTTGAAACAGCAAGTGTGCGCACATAAAAACCCAACCTTTGTCTGTATAAATGTATATTATGTTTGCCACACACGGCGTACTGGAGACGTGGGTTGATTCAGAGAGAGAGAAAGACACATACAGCCCAACCTTATTTACACTTAATCATTTTGAATATTTCGCGCTTACCCCTGCTGTTATACACCCCCTTCCAATAATTTAACCTAACCCTTTTTGAAAATTAAAAAAATTCCCCAAAAAAGTTTACATTTTATTGTATTATAATTATTAGATTTATTTATGTCGTATGTGAAGCTGGTTATTATCATATTTAATTTTTATGAGTATATATATCCAAAACCATGATTTATATAGTCACAAACGGGATAAAATTCTGAGGTTTACTGCAACTATCAAAATGTAATCTATCCATCTAGCAAACGAAATTACCTAAATTAAAGTAGTATATAACAAAATTTTGTTTGTTTGTATATATATTATGTTAATTTTAATGCCAATATAACACCGCAGTATAATGGAACTCTTTTGCATAGACGATTAGACGTATATAAGTCTATGCTCTTTTGTATAATTTTTTTTTCTTTGATTCCCCCACCCCCTATATATAGAAATACATGTGTAAAACAGCACAACTAATGACATATGTTATTTACAAAATCATATGCTGATCATGTAAAAGCTAAACAGCAATACGTATATATAATATAATTTTCATTGCGTCTTTTTTTATATATATATATAATCAAAATTTTCTTTCTTATAAAGATAATGATAGTATTATTCAGAGATGAAATACAATTTGTTCAAAAAAAAAAAATTTCCTCAGCTTTTCATTTATAAATAAAAGGCTTAAAAAATAAAATATTGCAAATAAAAATGACTTGATACTTTGCAAACCAAATGTTGTTTTTTTAAATCATAGATGATTTTCTTGTATAAGACATTTGTATCGTCCCTATATAGTTAAAAAAAAAAGTAAAGACTGAACTTTTTGATCATTATCCTTTGACCATCACAAAAAATTTGAATCAGTGATCATGACTCTCTCTCTCTCTCTCTCTCTCCACATAACGTGTGAAGTGTTAGAAATTAAAATAGATCCTTCACATACTCTTATAACATACATCAAAAGCTGTAATAACCAGTTTAAAAAATATTTTTTTTATAATATATAATATATCTGCAATGGAAGCTTAACTGCCGAACGAATCATGTTGCTTATAATCACAAGAGCAGGCGAGGCTAAACAAAAAAAAAACAAAAACAAAAAAAAAAAAAAAAAATCTCAACACATCAGTTTAGTGTTGAAGTATTATTTTGGTACTTTTTTCATGTTGATGATGCGTGGTCCTTACCTATAAATTTATATAAATTATTCCTAACAATATAGACTTGATGAATCAACTTGTCCACATCATCTATATTATTACCATTATAATATTAAATATTTAATATGTAATATTTATACACACATAATATAACAGTCTATATAGTTTTGAATAATATCTGTATATATAAGATATTATCTTTTTATTATATGTATATAAAAAAAATCTCTACAGGCTCAAAATGTGTCGTTAGACATTGTCAACTTGGCATCACACAACTTTAAATGAGAGATTGTATAAAGATTATGGTTTAGATAAGATTGTCACGCTTTTTGTACGTTTTAGTATCCCCCCCCCCCCCCCCGAAAAATATCAACCAAACTCCCTCACATATACCTCTACATATATAATTTTTTTAGTAACCCCCTTGGGGGTTATATCAGTTAAGCAGCTTAAAATGTTTCCGCTTCTCGCCTTCCAAACTTTTACTTATATATATCATTTATATATATATATATTCTTAATAGAAAACTTAAAAAGTTTTGTGTGCATGAAATTTAAGTAACAAGTTTAGGACAAAATAATATTTTTTTTATTGACTGTCATCTACTTTTTTTTTCTGCTCTGTGTTTATATATTATAATCTGTTAATCTGTCCTCATACCATCTTATGTCCCAAAAACTTAAACCACAAAACGAATGACAGAAGCGAAAGATAGAATACGAAGGGAAAAAAAAAAAAGAAAAAAGAAAAAGAAGTTTATAATATTTAAGTCAGTTTCAATAAAACGACCTCGATGTTATTAAGAAAGTTTTAAAATAAAATTTGTCGTGATTTGCACACATGTACGTGTTCTCTCGCGTGTGTGCTCCAATATTTTTGTTTGATTACTAAGAAAGTGACGTGTCAAACTTTTTTTTTTTAAGTCAATCGCTTCATCAGAGCGTATAGTATATAATGAAATGACCCACCAAGTTTTTTTTTTTTTTTTGTTATGAAGCCACATCTGCCTATAGTACCTGATGGCCAGTAATAATAACAATATATAATATACATAATTCATAAAATGATCTATTATGTCTGAGATCATTCATCAATTCATTCATTTTTATAACACGAACAGCGTGAGGACGCAATGATGATGAAGAAAAAAGATTTTCAGATTAGAATCAAAGTAATTATAAAATTTTAAATACAACAAGAAAGAAGAGTGTTTATTATAATTTTTATTTTCCCTATACACATGATGTATAGTCAATTAAAAATTTTATACATAAAAAAAAAAACTATTATAATATTAAATATATATTTATAATAGAGATTATTGGTTCAAAAAATTTGAATAAAAAATGTAACACCAAACAAGGTTATAATAGTTATGGTCACAAAAACGATTGGCAGGTGCTCTTGTTTATTAGTGCTATTCTTTTAGAGTTATAAAAAGGTAAAATTATATATTTGAGTTGCTTATACATTTTATTACAACATATTATACAAGCAGGCAGATTATAAAGAGAGAAAAAAAAATGAAAATTTATTAATCATTTAGTGACAAAATTTACACTCTTTTATGGAGTGTTGTAATTTTTAACACCTTACCAAGATACCATGTAAGGAAAAAAAAAGAGAGAGAGAGAGAGAATAATAATAATAAATGTAATAAACAAGCATGATTATAAGAATAGATAATATTATAAAATTATAATTATATATATATATATTTTTTATTTTTTTATTATATATCACTTATATACAGAAATCCAACCAAGGCCTAGGCCTTATCGGTCGGTTCAATTATTATTACTAACATCATTTTTTTTTTTTTTTTTTTTTTTTACATTTTAATACACATACAAATTTTATTTAATTGACAAACTAAACAATGATCTCTCTCTCTCTCTCTCTCTCTCTCCCTCTCCCTCTAAATTTTATTATTATAAGAAATACTATAGCAATTTTTAATTATTTTAAATCTACTTGACGCATATTTTATTTCCTTTTCTTTCTTTCTTTCTTTCTTTTTCTTTTTCTTTTTTTTTTTTTTTTTTTTTTTTTTTAGTGTGCTCATGCTTACAGGTATATATAGGAGCATTAATTAATAGTAATAAAAAATATCTGAGGATTAAAAGTTTATAACACATTTTGGTTGAATTCTTGATTAAAAAAAAAAAAAATTAAGAAAAATATTTAAATTTTCTACTATAGAGAACTTCCCAGTACGCAGCAATAACAAAATTTCTATGTATGATATAAATATGTACATTTGTATAATGTTACAAAAAATACTTCCTATATTTATATTTTCTGTAATATATTTGTCAAAAAATGCTGTATGCATCGCAGTAAAGTACCTTAATTTGTTGCATATGAAGTTATATACGTAGTGGGGAAAAAAAAAGGAATGTATTATGCTTTCCTTATTTCCGGTAAACCAGAAAAAATTAGTGAGAGAGAATGATGAATATATGCATCACATTCACATGTGCAATTGGGAAATGAATGAAAAAAAATCTATTTTTGTACTTGTGCTGTCTTTCTTTCTTTCTCTTTTTCTTTCTTTCTTTTTTTTTTTTTTTATCCTTGCAAGAGAAATAATTTGACTATATATACACATAAGATTTTTCATGATTTGTGAGTCCTTTAATATAAAACAATGATCTCATTTTATATACTTATACTATCTGTAAATAACTCTTAAAATATGTTAGCCCCTTATTATTATTATTAGGAACAAAAAGATCTGCTATTATTTTTCAATTTGCACATTTTATTTTAAAATAAATTACACTTATTTGATATAAAGATTAAAACCATAAAACAAAATTTTATGTTTATATATTATATTCTTCGTGCAAGATTTGTGCAACAAAGAGAGAGAGAGAAGCGTGAATTTTTTACTGCTGATGGAAAATAGATTAAAAAAAATTATGTTTAAGCTACTTATCAATAATGTTTTTAAAGTTTTTTTTATCAAATTTATTTACTTTTATATATGTATATAATAGTGTTCAAATTTTATTACGATAAATATCAAATCATAAATATCTGATTGATCGGTATGGTTTTTCTTTAACATTTATTTAATAATAAAAGTTATATAGGCTTGGTATAAAAAGATTCTCCCCAGGTGCGAGAGAACGAGATGAACGCAGCCTCCCTGCTCTTTGCCTCGCACGCATATTTTACTCACTCCTTACAGGATGAAAAATGGTTGTCATGGTAACATAGGATGTTTATTGTAGCAACGTCTGATGAGGTAACACGATACCCACCCGTCTGCCTTATTTAGCTCCAAGCTAAAAAATACATATAAAAAAAAAGTTAAAATTTTTTTTTCTTAAAAAACTTTTTGGCGTGCATCATGACATCTAACGGCTAAAAGAATAAATTATACTTATATAAAGAAAAAAAAAATCCAAAAATGTGGTGCAATTTTTATTTACGAAATATTATAAATCTTTGTTAATATATATGACAAGAAAATAATAATAATAAAATAGTTAAAGAGTCAGCAAAAGTTTAATATTATCTAACGTTTCAGCGTAAGAGAAAACTTTTTTTTGTATTGTTTGCTAAGGAAACGAGCCAAAGTTTTTTTAAGGACGGTAAGAGTCATCTATTTCTTAAAAAAAATAAAGAGAGAAAGAGAAAGAGAGAGACAGAGAGCTGTAACAAAGGAAGCAAAACGTGGTGACTATAGATAAAAAAAAAGCTGTAAGTATACTAAATTGATGATAGAGACGTGCAGACTTTGTTTTCTTCTTCTTCTTTATTTATTTATTTTCATGTTGACAGGGCCACATGAAGGGCTGGGCTATTGGGGAGGACGTTTCTGTATTTAAAGAGAGGGCTCGTGCTCTCTCGCAGGACATATAGTACTCTCGTTGTGCCTCATTAAACTTGGCTTGTGTACGCCCCTATACTATGCAGAGCTGATTTTTTTTTTTTTTTTTTTTTTTTTTTACATCCATTGTTGTATAGTTGATGGTCACTTTTTCAATATATATGGGCAGTTGGTCCTTTGTCGCTATACATACAAAAATTTATAAAGTCCCGAAAATTGCATAATACACCAAAAAATTAACGGTATACGTACTGTATTATATACATAAAAAAGGAAGTGTATCGTGGTTTCATGATGTATACTCGATCTAAAGGGGGCGTGAATTTGAAAATAGAATTATATTTCTTTTATATTTATATACTAAATTGATATACATTGTAATATTTATTTGATTAATGATAAGATGTCAACGTATTGGATATATAAATAATGTAGTAAATGATGCGATATATTGTTTTTATTATTTTTTTTTTTTTACTCGTGATTTTGTTCTGTACCTCCTACCACATTAATGTACGATAAATATCATTGTTAGTTTCTGATTGGATGTTATATCCCTTGCTTCCTTCCGTCCTCCTATATACATATATACTATAAAAATAGTATATATAGTAACAAATTTTTATTACAACAAAAATATATATATTTATAAATTATGAGATAAAATGGGAAAGAAAAAAAAAATAAGAGGCCAGTCATTATTTTTAAACTTGACCACCAAGAATTATTGTACTAATGTTGGAAAAAGATATAGAAAACTTTATGAGCTTGGTTTGTGCCAGAAAATATATAATATATATAAAAAATATTATATATTATAGTATACACAAACATTTTATTTTTGTGATTTGTTTCAAGCATCAGGCGATCCGGCCATTAAGCAAGTCTAAAAAGTTTGTTACTTACTCACAACAAGTGGGACACCTCGGCTACTGCACGGAGGGGGGCGCCCAGCAACGCCTTATAGCAAAAGCTTTTGCACATCGCAAGTTCAACATTATATACCCCCTTAATATTTATTGGCGAACAACTCTGAGGTTACCAGTCTTGTGGGAGAAACATGAGGGTGGTGGGGAGCGGGAGGGGGGGGGGACTATTTATTTAGGAACATCTAGAGATCCCGGGGTTCTTTGTAAGTATTTATGAAGACTTAAAGGTTTCGGACCATCTACTTCGTTTAACATTCTTTTAAGTTTAGCCATTAGTATAAAATAAAAGAGTAAAGTATAGCCATGCTGGCGACTATATATACTTTGTGTATGTTTGCAGTTTGACCCTGCAGTAAACATACACCTTATTTTGACACTCAAGATACAGAAATGTGTACATATGTCTCCACCTGCCTCCACGTTTTTTTATATACCAAACATAAAAATTATTGAGATTATTTAAATAAAATTTTAGGGTGCTTTAAAGCATATTTATTCAACTTTATCATGATTTTTTTTCTTCCAAAATTTGATATTTAATAAAAGCGTGAATAAGTTAATTGCTATATAAACATTACATGATTATAAGTTCAAGATTTTTACTAAACACTAATATGAATTCAAATAAAATCATTGCGTATATTATACATTATTCATAATTATATGCAGTAAAAGTTTCATCCTTATTTCATAAGAAAATTTGTATAGAAAGATATAAATTGTCAAGACAAATTACATTTCTGTTATCTGTATAAATTAATTAAATACCACTTTATAATATACATATAAAAAAAGTTAAAAATATTATGATGATGAAAAGATTCAATTGAGCTTTAAGAATGCTATATGTGATGTAAAATATTTTAAAGACATTAAATTATAACTTATAATATGATGTACGTACATAGATACATAAAATATAATATGAAAATAAGGTGTGAATACCCTGAAGGTACATTATGCCATCACAAGTCCTTATAAACTCGTCTTTTGATTAAACAAGTCCATATGAGAGGAGAGAGAGAGGATTGTATCTCTTCGTATACGTCAAGCGGATTGAATAGTATATGCATACAAGCATTAATAATGAGTGTAAAATTGTATATTATAAACACAATACCTTGAGGGGGACGATATTGATTTGCTGCAGACAGATTATTTTATAATGTTGACGGGAAAAAAGTGAATCAACACAATATAATATGTAAAGCAAAAAAAAAAAAAAAAAAAAAAAAAAAAGTATAAACGAATGACGGAGCGTAAATACTTGTGCATGTATATACGTTTTACAAACCTGAAATGTGTATAAAGTCTTGCTTGGCTGTTGCTTCGTTGTTTTTATGGGGCAACACCCGCAGAGTAATGGCTTAGAGGGGACCACAAATCTTAACGCCTTGCCTTACGTTTGCTTTAGAAGAGAGAGAGAGAGAGAGAGAGAGAGAGAGAGAGAGAGAGAGAGAGAGAGAGAGAGAGAGAGAGAATCAAGCCTCATCTCACTGGTGACCATAATGTTAAAATAATAATAATAATAATAAACTTTTTTGTATGTTAGAGATAAGTAGGCATAAGAACACGAAAGCACAACAAGATCCGCGAGACAGATGAAGCTATAGATACCAGGTAAAGATATCTTAAATATAAGCGGGGGTGAGTATGAGAGAGAGAGAGAGAGAGCTACAATAACGAGAATCACTTGACATCTCATGCACTAGCTAAAGAAAATGTATATATATACTGGATTTTTTATTGCAACATTTGACCTTACGTTTCAAGTGTTTATTTATTTTTTTATACAAATTGTAAATATATACGATCCAAAACTGTAATCTTGAAATTATACAAATTGAGCAATGTCAACAAGTAATTCAATAAACGACTAAGAAATTTATATCGTTTCCCTTTGTATATTATTCGATTTATCTAATGAAATTATACTATATATTATGTATTTTTTGTATAAAGTTTGTTTTCAGGTTATATTATTTTATATACTGCAGATGTGTCTTAAAAATGCTCTGAAATTCTTTGTATTAAATTAAACTATTTTAAACAATTTATAGTTTTCTATTTGGGTTAAATTGATGATATTTTAAATTTTCTGTATAAGTTTGCAAAGCAAATAATGATAATGTATTGTTCTTCCTATATAACCAGATTTAAACCCAATATGTGCGTATATTACAATTTGGATCTTACTGCAATACAAAGCTCCTTAGCACCAATACAATTTGTCTGACGGCGCATGCTTATATACACTTGGGGAGAAACAAAAAATCCGTATACTCGGTGTATGATGCGCTATATATGATGCAAAATATAATACAAGCTATAAAAATCTAATATTTGTAAACTGCGCATGAACCGCGATTGCAACAACTCAATGGTGGCAGTATCTATGCTCAAATCTTCATAACTTTCAATTACAAAATGTTAAAATTTAAAATCTGAACAATGAACAATAAAATTGTGATAGAAATCATTTTTAATATAAAAATTCGTCGACATGAATTACAATAAGAAAAAAATAATTTGCAGTTTTATTTATAACAGGAAACAGGTTAAAATTATAGAATTATTAATTTATATACTTTTATATATTATTCATTTTTAAATTACAATGTATTTTTATGTTATATTAATTTATAATATACATTACTTTTGAAAATTGAATTTACAGTTCTTCATGTATAATTACGTAAAAAATACTCACGCAGAGGGACAAAAATTGTGCTTCGTGTCTTTAACTCTTTTTATTATTATTATTTTATTTGCAGACTAATGAAAAATAAAAGCTTATAGCTCCAAGGTATATTATAGAAAGAAAAAAATAATCATAAATTGAAGTGTAATATTTTCTAGTTTACATTCAATTAAACTAGTTTTTAAAACATTCACCTAAAAATT
This sequence comes from Ecdyonurus torrentis, assembly GCA_949318235.1. Classification (NCBI taxonomy): domain Eukaryota; kingdom Metazoa; phylum Arthropoda; class Insecta; order Ephemeroptera; family Heptageniidae; genus Ecdyonurus; species Ecdyonurus torrentis. Next base: position 33,520,946 of record OX439129.1, on the reverse strand, counting down.
ATAAACTTATAATACATTATTATTATTATTATTATTATTTTTCATCGAAACTGCAAATTGGTTTGCCGCCTTAAAATGTTTTTACCTATACTTATTATTATATTAAAAACCAAAGGTTTTTATATTATGTATGATTAGCATAAATATTGAAATATGTTAAGTAGGTAACAAAGACTTGTTATATATTTTGTTGCAGGCGCTTATATATACTAATTTATAAAGACTTTGGCTTAGCCGTGTGCCTGCCAATTTTCATTATACATATCATGAATTTATATTAATAATAATCACATAAAATAATATTAAACAAGAAGAAAAACATGGTTTCAATTTCATTTTATGTTCTAATTTTATTTTATATGCATCAAGCAATTTAGATTTTAAAGGTTTATTAATTTAGCAGCACTGACATTATTTGTAATATATAATAATACAATAATATATATAATATATACATATATATATATATATATATATATATATATATATATATATATATATATATATATATACATTTTTTTTTTGTTATGATAAGTTTTGCTATATATTTTTTATTTCTAACAATATGATGCTATTTTTAATATAAATTAAATTTATGAGTTGCAAGTTAAAATTAATGTGTCACAAAAATACATATTATAAAAAAAGCTTGATAAAATTTGTTTACCCGTATCCTGCAATAAATGCTGCATGCATACCGCGCAACACATGGGACGCGCCAGTTGCATACCCACATAAATGGCAGGGGCGTATGAGCGGCGGAATTGATGTAATATAGTTTTTTTTTTTTTTTTTTTTTTTTTTTTGCAATAAAGACTATTTTGTATTGATTTGAATTGCTCATGTCATCGATCTGAAATAACTTAACAAAAAAAACAAATTAAAGCCAAAATGAACTTATCAAAAAATGCATAAAGTATAAAAATATTTATTTAATTTATCTTTCAACATGAATTTATTATACTTTTATTATAATAATAAAAATAAGGCAGTGAACTCTTCTACAATAAATGCAACTTGTTTTTTTCGTCTTTACTTAATATTTATTCATAAGCACGCGTCTTACACCTCTTAGTATTATATTCGTTGTTAATTTTTTTTTCTTTGTAAAACATTTTGACGTCATTGCTTATATATTTTGAAATAATTTTTAAAATCTCTTCGTCATTTATTTAATTTGCCGTGAATTTATGTGAAACTTTTATGTGTATAAAATTTACATAAACAATGTTTCAGGTTAAAGTTCAAAAATGTTAAAACTGGTATAGAAAAAATTGGGAGCTTACACCTATATGTTACGTTAACATATACAAAAAAAAGAAGAAGAGAGGGAGAGAGAGAGAGAGAGAGAGGAAAGAGATTTTTAAATTAGCATGTGTATATTATAAAAATACAATCTTTTTAATAAAAAATAAATCGATTAATTTAAAATAAAAGTCTAGTAATTTATGTTATTAGTACAAGTTAACATTATTGATATACAAAATTCTTTTCTTGTCATTCCTGTTTTTAAGATAATAAAATGTGTGATATCATTATTTTGAAATTTATAATGTAGATTTTTGGAACGTTAGGAATGTTCTCTATATATATATACATATATACACACACATATATATATTTCTTTCTTTTTGGCCCACGACTTATTCAAGGTGTAAAATAACGATCTAAACGAGAGACAAACTGCGGATCCTCTTTCTTTTCTTTTTTTTCTCCAAACAAGTGTTGGCTGCTTTACCCCAGGTATAAATGTCGTGCACGTAAGACGAGACGCCACACACAGTCGTTGTCATGGCAACGTTGACTTTAGAGATGCTGCTGCTGTAACATTTTTCTCACCTCTTCCTTCTAAAAGTAGAGGTAAACCTAGGAATTTGTTATTAGTAGGGATTGACACGCCCATTTTTTCAAAATATTTTGTTCATAGTTCATATATATACTTTGTTTACGTCAATGTTTTGTTCAACAATCAAAATCAATTTATTGTTTATAATACAATTTCTTAGTCTCGATCGTTTGCTTTCTTATATTTATATTTTAATGGAATGTTGCCTAAGCATCTGTTCATGACGAACTTCCGCCTATAAAATTCTCACTTTTTTTCTTGTCTATATACACCTTATTATATAATAAGAATAAGCATCCTAAAATAATTTATTTCACCCTTGAATTTTTGTAATAATATAGCAATTTTACTTGGGCTTGTCAATATGTATTAGGCGCAACATTTTTGGATTTTTTGATATCTTTATTTGTAAATGAATTTCTTAGAAATTTAGAATTTTTATAAGATGACTTATTTTGTATTCAAATTTATTTACGATTTTCCTCTTTTGTAAGATTGATTTTAAGTTGTAATACAATAACCAGTGTTATGTCTCACTATATATATCCAATAACAAAACCCTTAAACTTTGATTATTTCTTGTAATTTTCCTGTATATAGTCAAAACTGTAAACGCATCTTAAAATTGACTAGACATATAATAGTATATTGGAATTTTACTAAGAATTTTTTTATTTGATATATTTTTTATAATTAAATTGAATATTTGACTTTATTAAACAGACTAACTTCTCCTTATACTGATACTGTACCGCATAACAACAAGCGATCGGGTTACACCTCAAGCCTTAAGGCTGCTTTATTAGTACAAGAAAGAATGGGCCACAACCTTTTCTACCTGTGCTGGCTGCCACTATATATATGTGTATATAAAAATCCACGTCACTAAAGTTAGTATACGTCTGTGTGTGGGGCCCTATCTCGTGACTAATCGTGCCAAATTTATAATTCTGTCAGCGGATTTTAATCAGTAAACATTTCACAATAACAATTATTTAACTTGAAAAAAAAAAAAAAAAAAAAAAAAAAACATAAAATAAAAATATTTACAATATTAATATCATAATATTTTTATTTCTTGTTTGAAAAGTAAATAAAATGTTGATATAATAAAATTAAAAATTATATATACCAAATTTATGTTGTTAATTTAATATGGTACTAACAGTTAACAAGGTTATTAATTATATTTTATACTTTGGCCTTGTTTTGTGTATATGTATTATACTGACAGTAAAGTTCTCAAGGTATAGGAATGCCGCACGACGTGTTATTTGATTATTTTTATTATGACACCTCGCTCGCACTCATGGCGTCCCGCTGATGGATGGAATGGAGCTCTTGCTCTTTCTCTCTACAGGGATGTTCCCCGCTGTCTATGTCGATGATGTATGATGTAAGGTGTCTTTCCTTCCATTAGATGACTATCTTTCACGCAAACTATTGCTCTCTCTCTCTCTCTCTCTCTGTATATTATATATCCCTGCTCTTTCTCTCACGGATATTTAAAAAAAAAATCGATCTGTTTAAAATTTTAAGCATCAAAAATATAATATTTGAAAGTAAGTCATTTTTTTGGTATTATAGTTTATGTGTTTTTATAAAAAAAAAAAAAAAAAAAAAAAAAAAAAGAGTTCATAAAACTAATAAAATATCATGTGTTTTTTTAGCAAAGTGTGAGAAACTAAATTTTATTGTAGATTTATTAGTTGCCTCTATTTTTTTTAATAAATAATGTATCAGGCAGATATATTTTTCAAATTTATGGTTAATTTATTTAATTAATTTTGAATGTGAAAAAATGCTTCCTAAATAAAAATTTACAATAAAAAAAAATACTACGTATTATATATGCAGAAAATTGTTGATTTTTGCAAAAGTCTTGAAAAGGGGCGGGGAAACAACAACCCCCCAGCATACAACAATTATTAAACTTTTCAATATGTTCCAAATTGAATTATTGTTAAATATGCTTATATTGTTTAGCGTTTAGCAATGATGATGCATAATATATAGTCAAATTTCCTAACATCACTTTTTTTATCAATTCATATAATATTATACATTACTTATTTGGAAAATTCAAAATACATACATGCTTTATTTTTAAGTCTGTGCGCATGTTTTTTTTTTTTTTGTTTTTTTTGTTTTTTTTTTTTGCAAGAGCGTGTCTAAGTTCCATATACGTCAAAATGGAAACTAGAGCATCTATTGTATATATCTTTCATATCAGATCACATCAAGGGCAGCATTGAATTCCAATCGAATATGTGAGAGATAGAACATATCACTATTATTCAAATTTGAGAAGGTATATAAAATATATAAAACTTCCCTCTGATGCATATATATATTATATATAAAAGATATTATACCCTATATATACGCTGCAATAGGGAGATATTGTTTATTGAATTGAATTTTAAATTTCTCTTATGTGCGTACGAAAAACTTTTTTTTTTCTTTTTTCAAAATTTTATTGTTATTATTATTTGAAATACAACCTGGTTTTTAAAAACATCATGCAATAGCATTATAGAGGTATGTATCACGAAATGTGTGAAAAAATATTTTAAATTTTTGTATAAAATTGGGATATTTTATTTTTTATCTTGATTGTAAGATAATCTAATACAAGATACAGAGAAGAAAATAAAAATGTAAATAATATGAATATTAAAATTATTAAAATCCTGCTTCAAAATAAAAGCAACATTATGTTATTGTTTTATTTTTACGAGAACACCCATATGAAAAGATATAAAAATATTTTGGTGTATATAGTGGCCAACAAAGGTATAGATTACAAACATCTCTCTGTATATCTTTTTTAACATCACACACGTT
>OX439129.1:33313753-33511253 GCA_949318235.1 Ecdyonurus torrentis | reverse complement strand
AGAAAAAGAGGAGGAGGCCACGATCAGGTATTCATGTGCTCGCTCGCCGTCACTGTGCGCTAACAGACCAGCGGGAAGATAATTGCATAATCACGTGTTGTGGTGGAGCTAATAAATTGGGTCTTGTACATAGAGAGAGAGAGAGAGAGGCGCGGATATATATACTTTATAATATTGATGGAGAGAGAGAGAGAGAGAGAGAGAGAGAGAGAGAGAGAGAGAGAGAGAGAGAGAGAGAGAATCATCACATCAAGTGTGTACAATTTACGTATTAGAAAAAAATGTATTGAACACGACATGGAAATAAGAAAAACTATAACATATATGATATCAATAAACTCGACAACGATAAAAAAACAATCAAATTTGGTTCTCTCTCTCTCTAAAAATTATAAATTCAAAAGAGCATCATATTTAATATTAATCATGACGTATATCTAAGTATTTTGAATTTAACGAAGAAAAGTTCACAACTCATCTCTTACTATATTATACCCTTTTCATGACGTAAATGTTCGTCTATATATTTGTTATAGCATTTAGTTCAGTACAATATCAACATTTAGAAAAAACGTGTTACAAATCGTAAAAGATATTTCTATTACGTGTATTTTAGTTTAAAAAAGGATGTGTATGATTTCAAATTATATTTCATTGCAGTCAAAAGAATGCTTAAACAGCCAGCTATTTTTTTTATATATAATAAATTGTATTATTCATTATAAAACAGAATATAGCATATCAATTGGTGCTATATAAAAAAATAATTATATAATTAAAACATTGCCGCACTACATGCAGATGTTATAACCTTATGTATTAACTATAATTATTGTATTTGATTCTATATGTTAGCAAGCAGATTGAAATTATTCTATAATTTTATCTCATTATATGATGAATATAACTATATGTATTTATTGCTGTATATATATTGTATATAATCAGACTTTGGACTTTGATATGTATAACGCGTACAAAATAATAATTTTAGAGAATCAAACACCTGCATAATATTTTTTTAATAAAATTATTAATAAAAATCTTTTTAATTGCAATATATATTTGTAAAAAAAAAAAATAATAATAAAAGTAAGCATATAAAAATTAATATATTTTTTTATCAGTATTGTTAATCAAGAAAAAAAAATCTATTTCATTGTTTACAATTTATTTTGATGTATAAGTCTCTTACGCGTTAAAAACACTTTAAAATTATTTTTTTATCTCCAGTTCATCATATGATTACCTTTTTGATTAATTTTGATCAGTCAGACAAGAATTTAAAAATTGGTAATGAATATAAGCTAATAAATAAATTTCGACACCGCTTGCGTATTTTATTTATTTTTTCGTTATATACAAGGTTTATACCACCTTGGCTATATATAGAAAAAAAAAATACTATAACCAAAAACTTATTTTCACTCATATAATATAAATAAAATTGAAGGGAACGCACAAATTAATAAGCAAACCGCAGAAGCTATATACTTATTTATTTGATCTGATAAAAAAATTACTCGACGTGTAAAAATTGACACAAAAACTCTGAACATATAAAAAAAAATTCTAATTCATATGCTGAAAATATAAATTTATTTCTATTAAATACAGTATATAATAAAATTAAATGGAAAAAAATATATTATTCAGAAAAAAATAGAAGTGTTTTTAATAAAGATTTGAGTTTATGATAAAGCGGGTGCGAGTGATTTTTTTTTCCCTTGAGCTTTTGCTTCGATCAGCCAACAAGTTTTGAATTAATGTTATGATAGCTCGAGGCTCGGGTTTATAATAAGATGACACTCGGCACGGCTTTGGAATAACAAGAAGAGAACAAAATCATTTTCACACCACGGACAAAATAAAAAGGATCGTTTGCATCATCTTAATTGCTTACCTGAGCAAAATTACACACCATTCTATGTCTATTTAAGAACAGGATTTATATATGTGTTTTTTCCCCTTTCAAAACCCATCACTTTTAAAATACCTTATTATTAAGTTTTGAAAAAATCACAGTTCATAAAAAGTATTACATATATGATACAGTATAATAATAATAAAAAAGTCTATACTTAAATACATATAAAATTTTTTTATATAATTTAAGTCTGTTTTGAATTTACAATAATATAGTATAGAGTTCCTATAACATCGCAAAAAAAAAACAAAAAAACAAAAAAAAAAGTTCCAAAAGGTTCAATTGAAAAAAATTATATAAAAATATGAAACTTGTTTATAATGATAACTAAAAAAATAATAATAATAATAATAAAAAAATAAAAATACAAAATATGAGAAAGGATATATCTTTCAAAACATTAACTTTTGCTTTTTGTATTATAATATAAATTTAGATCATTATAATATCAAGTTTTCAGAACACCCAATAATTATAACACCACGCAGTATAATAAAGGCAAGAGATTTAATGTAGTCATATAATATCAGAATCATTATATATATATATATATATATATATATATATATATATATATATATATATATATATATATATATATATATATATATATATATATATATATATTAATAGGAAATTAAATATAAACGTTTCATTTTATTTAAAGCTATACTATTGAACAAAATACTATATAGAACTTATATTTACCTGAAAATTTTTAAATCGTGACTGAATTTCTTATTATTTCATAATATTAGTTTTTCGCACACCACATAAGTACATATACATGCCGCGGCAAAGTTGTTTAATAAACGGGTTTACCGCATGTATATATTTTTCTCGCCCTGAGATAGCCGGATATTTGCTCCAGCTCTTCGATCTTAAAGCGCCCTCTCATCAAAACATGAAGCGCTTCTTGATCACTATACTCTATTATAGCAATAACCCTATGATAATATACTTGGCGTGAAAGAAAAACAAGTGAACAGGGGTCGCCCGTGAAGGAATCTTGTCCGCGGAACCTTTTCTAAAAAAAAAAAAAAAAAAAAAAAAAAAAAGTCTATATAGACACGCCTACATAAAAGAAATACTTTATGTGATTAAAATCTTCTGAAGTTTCATAATTACATTATAATTATATTTGAAATGAAATTAATAAGAGTTAATAATTAAAAAGCTTGTGTGTGTGTGTGAGTGTGTATGAAAAAGTTATTTACTATTTTATTTAATTATCTGCTTTTTAAAGAATTTTTTAGTTATATACCAGTATTTGAAATAAATAAATAATAAAAAATGGCTTCATGGTATTTAAAATATATTTATATATATACATCCCTTAGTTTTAGTTACGCAGATAAATTCTAATTTGCCTACTTTTATTTTATTTGAAAAGCCAACATGATCAAAATATAAATATAAATATAAGTAAAAATATTAAATATTGAGTAAAAGAGCTTTCTATATATACGAAGGTCCGGCGGGTTGCATACCTTTGAAGGGGCTATATGTAAAAAAAATATATTATAGCTCAAAAATAAGATTTACGTTCATTGTAAAAATGAGGATACGATGAAATATTATTATTGCCAATATAACTTTTATTTATACAGTAAAAAAATATTTCTTTTGTTTTATTTTAAGTATTATGCGATATAACTACATTATTATAAAAGCTGCTAAATGACATCTATAAAACTTAATAGTGATAATTTGTTGAATGGTTATAAAACAAAACATAATCATATGGTTATGAATTATAAAATATAACGTTTGCAAATAAAAAAGGGCTCAAATCATCAAATTTTGAATTATAATCATAATAATATTAAACCGTAAAAAACATCATCGCGTCTATATAATACAAACTTATAAAAAAAAATTGGAATTCATATATATCTTGTAATTTATCTTTTATTCAACTTTCACATAATTAATGGATGTTTCATATTATATATATAATTTGTTTTAACTTGTGATGCCCGGTTTTTGAAACCATAACATATTAAATGAACAAAAATAACACATCAAAATAATAATAATAATATAAAAATATATATAAAATAGTGTGTAAATTCAAAAAATTATTTATGTATATAACAAAATCAAATATGTTACATGAAATTTGTATGACTTCAGCAAATCGATAGTATACTTAGTTAATTTTATTTTAAATATGATGGAAATATTAACTGATGGAAATATTTTTTAATTCAAATAAAATAAAAACCAACTGGCGAGTATATATTTTTTCTTTTCAATATAAAAAACATTACACCATGAGATATTATATAGTGTTGCTTGCATTTGCATTAAATAAAAATTAATTGCATATTATTCGGAGAATTTTGCTTTAATTTCATTATCATATATAGTTTAAAATTGTCAGAAATTGAAGTTATATATCCTTGCAAATAAAAATAAATCAAAAAGTTAGACGTTTGAAACTTATAATGTATTGATTATATTGGATTAAAATTGGCTTATTGGCTTTCAAATTTTAAGATATCAAGTTTTAACATATTACATAGTTTTTCATATTTTAAAGTAGAGCAATTTAAAATCACATTCGATTTAATAATACCACAAAATTTATAGGATCATATTTATTATAAATATAAGATGATTTTTTTTTCCTTTCGTTCTTTAAAGATCTTTTGAGTAACACAATTTGATATTTTAAAAGAGATAAATAACCATCATTTATAAGGTGTGGGAAGTTATATAAAACTGCTTTAGGTAGTAAATTATATTTATATAAAAATGTTTTAAGATAAAAATGTTATAAAATTGGAAATTTTATATAGTATAATCTTTTTATTAAATATTTTTATATATATTTATACATAGAATTTTTATTAATGAGTTCTTATATAAAATTACATTGTATTATGTATTATAAATATAAAAAAATAAGAGTCAAATATCGTTTGCGGGGCTTAGAGATTAATTTTCGTCAGTTAATCGAAGTGGAGCTGTCAGGATGCTTCTGATGGACAGAGCAATTAACCCTAGTCTTATCGCGTCATTATGGGCAGGTGCCTTTTGCGCCTGACCATACATACAGCCTTAAGGAGTCAACTTGGTGTGCGCCCGCGCGATATTAAAGCCAAAGCGCGGCGTGTCAAGAGTGTACAGATATACCTACCTACCTACCTGGTCTCTCTGCCCCGCCCGAGCCCCATAGCTAAACCTTTTTTTCTATAGAGAGAGAATCGACACCAGTGTTTTACATAATAGCCTTACCATAACTTAACGATAATTGGCCAATAACGTAGACATATGCTAAAAAGATGAAAATCTATTTTATACCCTGTGGAAATTTTGTCAGCAAAATGCTTGTAAAAAAATATATAACTTTTTAAATTTCTAGTAATTTTTTTTTTAAAGAAAATCATATATAATATATTTCTCACACCATTATAGATTAGAGGCTGTTTTGTTTTAATTTTATATTCTATATTGGATAAATGTTTCTCTCTCAGCTCTCTCTCCTTCTCCTTAAGAAAACCTTTAAGTGATTAACTGTCACTAACACATGAATCATTTTTAAAGTTGTTTTATTTTAAAATAATATAATTTATGAATATATAAAAACTTTTTTGTGTATTATAATATGAAAAACTTAATGGTAATTGAGGTATGAGATATTACAACGATTATAGTTATGACGACGTTTTCAAATGCTATACAGTATATATACACAATCGTTTAAAGTCATAGCAACAATATATATATAATAAATACACACACACACACACACACAATATTATAGGATGAAAAAAGAAAAAGGGAACACCCGTACTTAACAATTGTAATAAAGTTTAAAATGAAATGGACAGAATTATTGACATTTTTATACTATAGCAAACAGCAGGAAATTTTAAATTATTACTACTAACTTGTTATTAGGCTTATATATCGTGTAATAATTAATGGTTGTTGTATGCTATTCTGAATATAATTATAACACTCAATTGATAGTAATTTTATTAATGATGATAGATTTCAAAACGTTTATATTTTATAAATAATAATTTATTTAAATACATATAACATTTTTTTTCATAACTATATAGAATATATAAAAATATATTATGCAAATTAATCTTGTTAATAATTGAAAATTACATTTTGAAATGATGTTTTTTAAAACGTGAATATGAATGTCAACATCAGCATAATACTTTAATTTTTTTTAATCTTTCCTTGTATAATAACAATTAAGCAGTTTTAGTATAATTTGGATGATAGTATAAATGATAATATGGTAAAAAAAAAAAATTAATAGCATTATTATTCTATACGCCCCCGTCATGTGCGGGTAATGGCCGGATAAAGCTTGTTACCGCGAGAGTAAACAGGGAGTGGTGGTAAAAACAATGCACCACCTAGCACCGCACCTCCTCGCAATACTGCTGTTGTCTCATAATTGAAGCACCCTTACGTATATATATACGCATATACTGTATATTGACGTGTCCCCTACAAACACAACAGATCTAAATATTTATAAAGTTAAAAGTATAAGAAAAGAAAGATATAATTATAATTTTGTTTTTCTCTGATATGAATCGTACAAACTTTATTTTTGTGAATCTTTTTTTTTTTAATATATAATATTTTATCTCAATACTTAATCTCTTTCTTTTTGCTTTATACATCAATTCAAATCATTATTACTATAATTATTATATTTTTGCATATATATATATATATATTATATATATATATATATATATATATTATAAATACTCTATATACATGTCATGAAAAATGATTATATTTATATAAATTTTATTATTATGTAAATAATTAAAAATAATTGTGTGCAGTTATTGGTATAGAGTATTTTCTATAATATAGTCAAAGTATTTGCCATTTGGTAGTATAATTCAAAATATTTTGAAATAAAATTTGTGCCTGAAGGTTTAGGTGACATAGTACTCGTATATCAAGTAATAACGCGTTGGTTACATGTTGTTACGACAGTTTTTAATCCATCTAATATAAGTGACGAGAATATAAATGAGAGTACCAACATGTGCACTACATTATTATATTGACATTACTAAATTTTTCTACGTACATAATACATAATTATAATACATACCATGACATTGAACATATTTGCTTAATAAAATAAAAATCAGATCAGATATCCGCATCGCAAAGCAAAGATTTTCAAACCAATTATATTAGCCTAATTGATTTTTTTGTTTTTAATATTTATTGCTATATCAGCTATATGTGATTGTTAACTATATGGTCTGTCATCCTTTTTATTGTTATTATAAAGTGTTAATTAAAAAAGAAATATAAATTATTTATAAAAATGCATAAAGGTATGGTATATTCATTTTGTTGCGTGTTTTAACGATCAAACGATAAAAATAATGTAAATCTGGTAGTCTAAATTTATTCAGTATATCAGTTTAATTAAATCTTGTGCAAATTTCTTTATATATTTTTAAAATTGTTTATAATATCCTAAAATTCTCACAACATGCTCCTATAACTATTGCATGTATATATTTATATGCTGCGTATATATATATTTAAATATTCTCGCGTATCCTCTTTTTGGGATAACTGGTTACTTAATTTACGCAAAAATATTTAAAAAAAAAACAAGTGTATAAGTGTGTACCCTATACTGTATTTACTACATTAAAACATTTTGTAAAAAGTGGCTTAAATAATTTTAATATTTACATTAATTATTTCGCTACCTTTGAAAGTTTTTATACGATACAAGAGTATCAAATAAGGAATTCAATAATAAAAAAAATGTGGTGCCTTACAATTTCTATATATAGTCACATTTAAATATTATTATAAGATATATATAGAGGAAGCCGGGGCATTATGGGACGCTCTTCGCATCTAAACCAATATTTCATTTATACATATGTGTATATACTGTTGAAAAAAAAAAAAAAAAAAAAGTCTTCTTATTTTTAGTGTGACTTTAAAATCATGTCAGTTTTTATATGAGAGCAAGCAACAAAAATCTCAAATATTTGAGATTTTTGGTTTGTAAAGTATTTTTTAATATCGTTATACAAATTTAAAAAATAAATTATAAGGAAGAAAAAGAGAGAGAGAGAGAGAGAGAGAGAGAGAGAGAGAGAGAGAGAGAGAGAGAGAGAGAGAGAGAGAGAGAGAGAGAGAGAGAGAGAGAGAGAGAATCATATACCCTATGTATATGTGGAGTAAATAATGCCATATCTTCTCCAAATTTTGTCCAATATCTCTTACAAGTTAGGCAAATTTGCCAAATTTTTGGATAATATTATTATTATCCACTATTATTTTGCCACTACAAAATAAGTATATTTTATTGTGCAAGGAACTTAAATCTCTCCAGAAGTTCCAATAATTTTTAACAGAATGAACAGATGTTGGTCTTCTTCATATAGATGTCCCGGAAAATATTAATCTCTATGCATAACTCAAACCCAAATTTATTTCTGGCATTTTTGATCCCTTTTTGTACATGTTTTTGTGTGATCATTAGAGCAATTTCAGAAATAAATAATACCCACCTTATGATATAAAGAAAAAAATATGGCAATTGCGCAGAATATTTATTGCATCCTCGCATTTACCTGGATGCTACTTATTTGATTACAAATATTACTTGGAAACCTTCAAGATCCCAAAAAAAAAAAAAAAAAAAAAAAAAAAAACAGTTTAACAGAGAGCTCAAGATCAATTTTTATATAAAAATTCTTTTCAACTCAAAACTTTTGCATAAACGCAGTCTTCAAAGTTCATATTTCTTCTTCTTCTTCTTCTTCTTCTTCTTCTTCTTCTTCTTCTTCTTCTTCTTCTTCTTCTTCTTCTTCTTCTTCTTCTTCTTCTTCTTCTTCTTCTTCTTCTTCTTCTTCTTCTTCTTCTTCTTCTTCTTCTTCTTTCCACTGAACTTTTTATTTGCAAATTTTTCATACTTTTCATCATAAAATCTCCAAATTGAAACTCATCCTGAAAAACTCTTATAGCAAATATGGTATTTTTTTTTTAAAGATAAATGAACCTTTATGAACCGTGAGGAAAAGAAGGAAACTTAAATTTTCATTCAGTAAGAGGCTATAAGTGTTTTGTTTAGTGTTTTATTCATATACCTTGCAGTGCAATGGAGTCATATATATATATATATATATATATATAATAGACTATACTCGTAATATAGTCTTTATTAAAATGTGGATTATATTTAATAATTGTTTCTATTGCATCATATAACGAATCAAGTTATTATTTTTGCATGTTATTGTACGTATATGCACATATTGCACATACAAACATTTTGAGCTCACAAAAATGAAGTGATAGGAATACAGGAACATTAAAATTTCTATAATAAATTTTAATGTATAATGAAATATAAGCTTGAAAGAATGAATGAAATAAAGTATTCAGTCTCTTTATTTTTTATTACCTATAAATTTACTGGTGACCATTATATTAAAGGAAGATAACTTTTTAATATGATATTCAACATTTTAATTTTTAATTCCTCAAAATTTTCTATTATTAATTATATTATTATGATATATATATACAATTATATATATATATATATATATATATATATATATATATATATATATATATATATATATATATATATATATATATATATATATATATATATATATATATATATATCATTAATAAGTTTTGAAACTATAAATTGTTTTCTATAGACCTTCATAAAAAAAGGTAATTAATTTATGATTGTTATCAAAAAATGATAGCAAAAATCAATTTACAAAATATATTTAGTTTTTTGACCCTATACTTTAATTTTGAAGATAGCAAAAAAAGTTATAAATTACCACAAAAGAGGCTTATATATACCTACGCATTTAAATGTAAGATAAAAAAAAAAAACGAAAAAAAAAAATCATTTTTCTTGTTATTATTATTTATAATAATATTTTAACTATCCTCATTAAAAGGTTTAAACGACTAGTATAAAAACACCTTTTCTAACGCTTTTGCTTGCCAAACAAGAAAAAATTTTACATAGTGGATATTTAGCTGGTTTCATGGCTAAAATTAAAACTAATACGTAGTTTGATGTAATGATATAGGCAGACTTCACTAAATCATACGCGCTCACAGCTCTCTCGTCATTAGAATTCTTGCGGGCCACTTGTGGTGTTATTAGCAATATAATTTATCGGCTTATAGCTAAACCACCTCACGCCCCGGACCACTATATTGATGGATTCTCTGCTATATACAAAACTTAAACTGACAAATAGGGGTGTAGCAAACATAAAACATAACACATTTACCTTTACAAAATTCACGTCTAAGAAATGTGATAACATAAATATAATTCTTCCGTCAATATACTCTATAATTTATAACGTGATAAAAAAAAATCCCAATTTATTTTAACATTAAAAGATGTTGGTATAATTTTATTTTTTAAATATTAAAAAAAAGTAAGTGCTATATATATATATATATATATATATATATATATATATATATATATATATATATATATATATATATATATATATATATATATATATATATATATTTAAAAAACATAAAAAAAAGTTGGTGTATATTACAAATTATTAAAATTAATGAAGATCTTTAATGAGGGATTATATAATACGCAAAGAAGAGATTTTTTTTAATTGCTGTCTGATTTAGTTTGGCTTCTATATGATGAAGACTTTTTGTATAATTAAAACAAGCGCGAGAGTCGACTACAGTATATATCTGTCTCAAGTTTCCCTGTACCTTCTTTTCAAAAACAAAATCCAAAGCACCAGAGAGGAAAACTTCATTATCTCGCGAGAACTCCCCCAATTACTGTTTTTTCTTGTTTTCTGATGGTAAATGTAACTGTTGCGGTATTAATGTATATGTACTGTACAGTATAAAAAGGTTGATTTTGAAAAGTAAATTCCATCAGAAACGATCGCTGCCTCTCGTCAGATTGCTATCTTAAAATTTATACCAAATAAAATAAATTATGTAAAATTCAGATGTGCATAAGAAAAAGTCAGTGGTGCATCCAGGATTTTACGACTGGAGGGATCCAGCTTACAAGTAGGAGTATATACAACCCCCTTTATATACATGCTTTTTCAGCTCCCCATCTGCATACACCCTTGGAGTTCTGAATAACCCGAGCACGTTGAGGTATATATAATATATACACACGAGACGCCCGAGAGCTACTAAATTTGATGCAATTGCGTTGAGCACATTCTCAATTTTTACAACACGTTTATGTGCGGGTCCCGTCTTTTGGCCCAAGATGCGAATAAGATATATAAGAAGGATTATCTTATAAATATAACGTATTAAAAGTTTATAACTTAAACTTACCAAATGCATGTTGTAGAGTCATCGTTTGTCTTGCATAATTATGCTATACTTCAATTTACTAAACCGGAATATTATGGCATAATATCACTTCACTCTGTGATTATGTTTTAAATTAGTAAATCATATTAAAAAAACACAAAACAACAAAACAACAGTTTTAAGGTGGTGAGGGTATATTAAAATTACATATAATGCTCAACTATATTTGCAGTATAAATATATATAATAAATATAATATTTTTGCATATCATACACCACTCACATTATATTAATTAGTTAAATTATATTGAATAAAGAAAATGATGAAGTACACACACTGCCATAAAGTCAACTGAACACTGTGACTGTACTGGGTAATCAAGCTTTTATTTTATAATTATGATAATATAGAGTATCGATCCGCAGTAGTGAAGTCTTGCAAATTTTGATTTTGATTGCAATGTATATATGGGATGGGAGATAAGAAATAAATAAATTTTCAACGATATTATTATTTTATAGTAATTTTTAGGTTTGCAAAAAGCGTTGAGATATCTTTATTATGTAAATTTTTACAGTCCCTGTATATTATTTAAAATTTTGTGACAGTTTTACAATATATGAATGCGTACAGTACGTAACTTTCGTTCGTACTTAAAATAATTTTACGTTTGATAATTAATAGTCCCCCCGTTATTATTTAATATTATAACATAACTTCTTGGTTAGCGCATAAAACCCAGACTTTTGGTCATACTTTATACTGATATTTTGTAACTTCGTTACGTTACTTACTAAAAGAAAAAGTAACGACACTTGACATTACGTTACTCGTTCCAGTTTTTGAAAAGTAATGACTAATATGACACTACGTTACTCACTATATTATATATACTCTTAAAAGTAGTGCAGTTACTTTTATAGCAATACTTTATACTTTATTTATTTCAAATATTTTGTTAAAAAATAAAAATATTTTCAATAGACGTTAAATATTATTGTTTGTTTTTCCTGATAAAATACAAACAAACTGATATGCAAATCAAAATTATAAAGATGAGTATAATTTTGAACTATGTATCATGTATATTAATTATTATTATTGTATAATTTAGAAGCTTATTTCTTTCAGTGCTTGCAATATTATAGAAAGTATATTATAGTGTCTACTCTCTAGTAGTCGTTACATGGCAAATATTACTTGAAAAAGTAACGCGTTACCGTTACAATTGTTACTGCTACAAAAATGTAACGACGTTACGTTATTTTATAACCAAAAGTAGTGAAATTACATAACGCCGTTGCCTAAGTCTGCATACGTACAACTAAGATTTCCCTTGGCTGGAAAGGAAAATGAAATGATGCGCAAATCTTATAATGACACATTCACAATCAACTCCTGCAGCAAATGTGTGTATATATATATGCGAAGAGATGGTTATATATAACTTTATAGGCTGTATTGAAAATAGTTTATCAGTCAAAACCAGATGCAAGATAGTCTTTAAATTCAGGGGAAAAAATCACGTGCATAAAAGAAAGACAATCTAATTGTTATTAACATATATGTCTTATTATATATTTATGTATGTATAACCAAAAGTGAGTGGTATAGCTTTGGAACTTCCATTTTCATTCTGTAAGTATCTTGCATATTTTTAATCCAAAAATAAAATTAAGTAACCACATTTCAGTTAATATAGTAAATTGAAGTTAATTGCTTATCATATCTACTAAGAACTATTTCTTTGTATAATGAATGAAAATTGATCTATTTTAAGATTGTATAAAAAAGATGCTTAAAAAAATTGTGTTTCTTTATTATACTTTAATTATAATAATATTCTATTGTAAGTTCTACAATTTATATTTTTTTACAATTTGATTCTGCACTGTGTGTAACACCAATAATTTATATAGGGTAGGTAAAACTGGCTATTTCTTGTATGATAAAAAACAAAGCAAAACTGCTGAATTTTGTATATTCCCCCAATTTCCTAAAGGGTTTATCATCAAATATTATATCATTATAATTTACTGACACATAATATTAAAGTTTTTTTTTAACGAATTTGTCCTACTTTCATGCTTTTTGTAAAGACAATATAGTATGTAACTTTAACCATTGCTTAATTACTATGATACGTAAGTTATAAAGCTTAATTAAATGGCTGAAAGAGATTAAGCCTTATGAATTGGAAGTCATGATACTTGTACTTTCTAATACAATAACTATGACTGCACTTTGAACAGCTTACTTACATGTAACGTAAAATATAATTTATCTCGTTTTGTTGTTGCGGGAAGTAAAATGTGTATCTTGTTTTTTGTCATGGGAAGTAAAATGGGTAACTCATTTCCAAACGTAAGGTAAATGGTGCTATGAGTTACACATTTTGCTTTACATCATAAAAAACGAGATACCAATATTTTCCTCCATAACATCAGTATCTAAAAAGTAGTTTCTAGATTTTCAGTTATTAATGTAGAAAAATAAAAATAATTTTAATAAAAAAATAATAATAATAAAATAAAAGGAAAAAAAAATTTGGGTATATATATTTTTATTTAATTAGCCAACTCCAGTTTAAGAAATATTAATTACAGACAATTTCAAATTACAGCACATATAATACACATAATACATCAAGCTTTTTCAGAAGCTTGTTTGTAAACATTGTTGAGAGAGAAATAATATTCAAAATAACAGGTTGTATTGTTTGATTTTACAGCACCAAAAATACATTAAAAAACCAAAGAAGTTAGAGCTTATATTGCAGCAAATATATTGCATTATTAGTTTAATCATGATATAAAAAATCATGATCTATTTATCATTCAGAGACACTTTTCTTTTTTCTTTCTTACAGTTAGGTTAAAGTGTTTAAATATCTATATGTACAAATGAAACATGACAACAACAGTTTTTAAGTTAAAGAAAATACTAAGCTTACACAGTACAATAAAGCAGTCTAAATGATTTACCTAATGCATAAAAAAAAAATAATAAAAAATATATATATATATTAAAGGCCAACTACTCTTTTATTAGGTTGAACAAAAAACATGTCTAATATCCTAACATAACTGATATCAATGTTGATTTGGCCAGAGACAATGATTTCTAATTTTCCATTCACAAAAAGGCGGCTGAGGATAATGAGATCACAGCTCGCTTGTTTTGGACCAGACGAACTGTGACATCATTATCCGCACTCGTCTTTTTGTGAATGGAAAATAATTAGAAATCAATGACTCCAGTCAAATCAACATTGATATTCAGGTTTGTTAGGATATTAGATAAGTTTTTTGTTCAATGTGTTCTAGGCCTTGAAGATAATCAATTCTCGTTCTGTCATATGGCCTTTTACTTTTCAATACAAAACTGTTATTTCAGTAATTAAAAATTCAGTAATGCAAAAAAGTTTGTTTTTCCCAAGGGCATTTTTTTAATGAATTAAATTTCAGTTGCATGTTTACATATGTTCTTAAAGTTCAGAAAGGTCACTTATACCCCACCAGCTGACCATCTTGAGCCAAAACAAATATTGTTATAAATTGTAGTAGTTCTTAGCATTACTTGCAGATATCAAGCTTATCTAACCTGCCATGTGTGTGGTGTAAAGACGGTAATGCAGAGTATGTGCCAGGTGCTTGCTAGTTTTCCTATTATTTCCTTTAATATGTAACATATTTTAATTGATAATTTTTGAATTTTCCTTAAAACAATCACTAGGTAATGCCACTTAAATTACTATATTATACTGTGGTTAAGTTGATAAGTCTGCTTTTTTGCTTTGCATAAATAGTTATTTAAAAAATCAGAGATAAAAATGAAGACAAAACCTTTACGAACAAAGCAGTATTTGTTTATGCATTATTTATTTGATCCCACAGAAGAATAAGTTGCAGAAAGGCTTGTAGATGAAGATATTCCTCTATACCTCTCTCTGTAAGCCTGGTACACTGTATCTTCCCGGAGAAGGTCCGTGGCCTTGAGGTTGGCCATGTCCAGTACCCTGGTTATGACCAGGAGGACCTTGTCCATGTCCTGGAGGACCTTGCCCATGACCTGGAGGACCTTGCCCATGTCCAGGAGGACCTTGTCCATGACCTGGAGGACCTTGCCCATGCCCAGGAGGACCTTGCCCATGACCTGGAGGAGGTGGGGCTGCCTGGCTATATGACAGTCTCGGAGCAGGAGATTGGCTCACATATACACTCTGTAACAGTAAAAATTCAACATTTCTAATTACTTGTTTGTATTTAATAATAATAACATTAATAGCACTGTTAATGTGTAAGGATGAGCTGGTTTGTTTTAAGGGTTGTATATAGATGGCTTGAAGCTTAAAATTTAAAACGAAAACTTCAAAACTTTATGATGCCATTTCAAAGTTAATTGTAACAGCTACCTATGATAAAATTTTCTTAGCCCTTGACCATCATATAAGAGAGAAAATAATTATTGAAATTAACATGGGCTCTTATGGGACTAAAACTTTAAAAAATCATAATTTAAAATCTAGCATGGTGACCCTCCATATTTTTTTTTTTTTTTTTTTTTTTTTTTTTTTTTTTTTTTTTTTTACATTTTTGAAGATACCTTATCCTATGTATCACCGTGCAAAATGTTAGCTTTTTCTTTCTTTAATTTTTTTTTAGTAAAATCCCGCAGTACCTGGTTTCCCGCCTTAAATTGTATTACTCTACTATTTACTTACATGAGGAGTGGAAGTAGAAGGCTGATAACTGCCAGAGGTTACATGGGGGGATGGCTGACCGCGGATTGGATATCCTGAAGTAATTCCACCAGACTTTGCACCCTAAATATCAGAAAAATGTTATTATATCCATTTTTTTTTTTTTTTTTTTTTTTTTTTTTTTTTTTTTTTTTTTTAGCTAAAAATAGTTTATGAAAGGAAAGGATAGTAGCTGCTTTTAACACAACACTTTGCGCTAAAAATTTACACTTAGCTACTCCATGCAAAAAAAAAAAAAAAAAAAAAAAAAAAAAAAATAGCATAAACATGAAGTATTATTCACATGACTCATAAATTTGATGTGTGCCAACATATAAACAAATGGAGCTGTTCACAGTGTTTTTTTAAAATTAAATGTGAAGGGCTTCATTTGTTTACATTGTTCCAACTTTGTTTATCCATTGACGCGTGTCAAATTAACGCATCATATGAATAATACATATTAGACACCAAAATAAATCAATATCTCATCATATTTATATTCTATCATATTTTATTATTATTTTTCACTTGATAGCCAAGTATAAATTTTAAGCACAAAATTCAATTTAAAAAGCAATTACTATCTTAACCTACATTTTATGCTTTCCTTTTCTTTTATAATGTTATCACAACCTCAATGGTGTATCTCTGTACTATTTATAAAATCTTATTTATTTCATATATTATTCACCTGAGGTGCTTGCTGGATTGGAATAGCTCCTCCTTGTATGGGGACATGTGTAGCAGGTCTAATGCTCACTCCTCCAGACGGCACTACGCCATAATACTTCTCTACCTCCTGGGCTGAGAATGACGGAGGTTTCTGCTCACGATGTTCTAATTGTGGATGTAATGGATGTGGAACATAAGCTGGAACAAAATATAAAACTAATGGTAAAAACAAAAACCAATTTAAAAATGCAATAATAAATTTCAATACTATATGTGTTAATAATAATAGAGATATTAAGTGCAATGAACCATCATTGTTAAATATGATAAATTTGAAAGAAAAGGATAGGAGAAACCAGCAAGGGCCTTACCATAGTGATGAGAGTGCAATAGTTCAGTGAACATCTTGCTAGCACAGATATAAACATTAAAAAAAAAAAAAAACTAGCTTATAATGCATTGCTAAACTCCAAGAGAACATGGAGTGAGATATGCCTTCCTCAATCATTTCATTACTGACTAAGGGAGAAATTTTATAAGTCTCTGTGTCTATAACATTGGACGAAGGCATAAATCACCGTTTTCTTTGAGAGTTCAGTTTAGTGCCAAAAGCTATCGATTTTTTTTTTTTTTTTTTTTTTTTTTTGTTTATCTCTGTGACAGCAAGATTATGGTAAGGCCTTTGCTGGTTTTCTCCTACCCTTTTCTTTCACATTTATCATACCTAACAGCCATGAACAGCATTATTATCACTTTATATTATCTGTATTGCTTTTAATATTCGAAAGCTTTCACCTTGTAGTTGGTGAATGTTGTGGATATGAGTTTCTTTAGGCACATTTGTGGTAAAAACAAGACTAGATAGGGTGAAGAATATGATGGTGATGAGTTAATGTGGGATGCAAGAAACAGTGATAGATAAGTATGAAAGTTAAGATGGTTTGGACATGTGGAATGGATGAGTGATGAGAGGCTTGCAAATATGTTTTTTTCACAAAACAGTGGATGGAAGCAGAAAAAGGGCCAGGCCTTTAATATCATGGTCTAAGGTGGTTGAAAATTTTCTGAAAAAGAATAATGTACGTAGAATTAGGTGTAAGAGGAAATGTATGCAGTAAATGATGAGCCTAGGTAAAGCAAGAGATGTATGCTAGAAAGAAAGTTGGGAAATCAATCAGTAGGTCACAGGAAAGAGCTGTTGGTTTACTCTGAATGGGACAAAGCATCATGTCAAGTATGAATGATTTTCTACATTGCTGTAAATTCCTTAGCTGCTAGCAAAAAAATATACCTTGCATACGAGGCATATCTCGAGGAGGACCTGGAGCTTGCTGTGCAGAGGGTTGCCCATGGCTCAAAAATATTCCACCCGGTGCATGTTTGCCAGCTTCATCCCTTGGTGGGGCAGGTGCTCCAGGAGGTGCTTGAGCATACTGAGGGTGGCCTGCTCCAGCATAAGAATATACAGTTCGAGCAGAGGTTGGATCATATGATACTGTGGTGCTTGCAACTTGGCTCACAGGAGGATGTGAATAATAAGCTCCAGACTGAGCAGAGCCATAAGGAGACGACGGAGGATTCTCTGCAAAAATAACTTGAGTTTTATCTCCTGCTTATCAGTGTAGATAATGCTGTACTACACATGTACGAAGAAATCAATCATAAGAGCAATCATACTTGAGAAACTTATGGATAGACACTATTTTGAATAATTATACTTAACTAGATTAAAAATTAACTGCAAATAGAATAAATATATTGTTTACAAACTAGTAACATAAGTTATTAAAAATAAACCATCTTGTTTGGCTTTAATAAAATTGAAATGAAAAAATAGAGGCCTTGCTAGCAAGTTTTCTACAATACTAAAGGACATATTTTCACTATGATAAGACCCTTACTGATTTCCTCTACCCTTTCCTAGAAATTTTATTATTTACAACATAGTATTTAAATGTTCATAAGAAATTTTTGATCCAATAATAATTTACTATATCTAATTAAGAAATAATAATAAGAAATTTTATTGATCAACAGTAAAATGACAGGAAAAATAATTTTTATTTAAACACAAGCACTAAACAAGCAATTTCAGTCCCACCAAAAGAGTGGAGAACAAACATTTTCACTTATTTAAAATATTACAATAGTACACCAATAGGCTACTTACTGTTCCACAGCACTGCACGGGGATATTCATGACCTCTACGCACATCATCCATTTCTGTCAAGTATAGAAACTAATTTAGTATCCCACACACCAACAAAATGAAATTATTATTTTCTACTTACTTTGTTGAGGATAATGTGGCATTGCTCCCGGCTTGTAACCATAACTTGGATGATAATTTTGAGGAGGAGGAGATGGGCTTCTGGATCTCTTCAATGCTCCCTGTTGTGAAAAATAAAGATGAGTAGTAAAACACATAACGAGGGTATTAGGGGGATGGAAGCTAGACCAGCATCAAGTTAACAGGAATATTTTACTTATTACATTACATTACGTTTTTTTTTTTTTTTTTTTTTTTTTAACTATACCTTAACTTTTAATGAGCAAGTGTATGTAGAAGTCCCCTATTAATGAAAGCATGCATTGGCTTGCCCTTGATTAGAGAGTGCAACATTGCATATAATATATTTCGATGGAAGTCAAATAACTTTCTCATAGCAGTGAAATTTTTTGATGCAACTAGGATTTCTTTGAAGGAGAGTTATGGTTGAAGGTTGCATGATATATTTTCTCAGATACGAGAAAGCTATTTGACTTCATCGATATACTTATCTTTCAATGACATATATTATCAGTATATTACAATACAATATATCTAGTCGTTTCATTGTAAATTTATGATAAACATTCTCATGTTCTATTATATAGTACACAAATGAACACTATATTTTTAGCAACAAAATACTAACCCTTGGTAGTCCATTTGAGAGCATGTCATAAGTAATTGGGGGTAACAGAGTTGCATGCCCAGGAGGTTTATAAAGAGCAGATCGGCCAGTCAGAGACATATTTGGCTGTAGAAACAGCTGCTGAGGTTGGGGTTGTTGATTGCTGTAAGCCACAGTGCCTTGACCATAACCTTGCATATTCCCTATTTCACTGAAACAACGTTCAAAATACATATATTAAAACATTAATAATGACAAAAATATAATAATAACTTGAATTGTCATAATTTTACACACTGTAAACTTAAAACGAATACAGCAACATCTAAAATTTTGATAACTTTGTTAATATAAAGATTCTCATGTTATAATAAAAATATAAATGTTGAGAGACCCCACATTTAATTCCCAAATTTTTAATTAACATGACAGCACTAACAAGTAAACTTTACATATTATTGTGTTATTTACAGCATTTGCCATGACACAAACATAACAGAGCACGGCATCACGTAACAACTGACATACCTCGATTCCTTGACAAGCTGTCGCCTTCTATTGTCGTCTTCATTGAGAACCTTCTTTAACTGCAAGAAAAGCTGGTGCTTTTCTTCTTTTAACTGTGATAGACGAGTCTCTAATTGCTGAATCTGTTCTCTGGTTTCTCCAAGTGTCATCACATCTTGTTTTTGCTGACGTTCTCTTTCCTTTCTTTGGCGCTCCACTTCAGCATCTGCCTCTTGTTCTAAACACATAAGCGATGTTAAAAATTAATTGCACGTTAGCATAAAAAAGATATGTAAATGCGTATCATAGCATGTTAAATATGATGTAAATAATAATAATGAATTGCACTAGTTATAAGCAGGCCATAGTTATCGTCAGATCAGGGAGTTGATCGGGATGTTTTTTGTATGCATTTGTTGTTGTTTTTCTCAGCGTGAAAAACAGTTGCCTTTGCCGATAACTATGACACTAATCACCATAAATATTAATATTTATATTAAATATAAACAATAATATGTTTTTGACCGATAAATTATATAATGCATAATGTGCATCATATTGCCAATTATCAATTATGCATACCTTGTTTTTTCTTTTGTCGTTCTCGAATTATGTGGGCCCGGAGAGCACCCCAGATGGCCTCTGTTTTTTTAGGTCTGCCTGTCACAGGAGCTGGCATTTTTTGGAAACTATTATGCTAAAGATAGCTCAATATAACAAAAAGCTGATGTGTTCACGGGAAAATGCACTCGAATAACTCTGAGGGTCAAAAACTACAAAGTCAAATTAGAATTTAAGATAAATTTTCGGCAACCATTTTAGTGACGAAAGCAAAACAATACACAGGCTTGTAACTGTTGGAAGTTCATTAAAAAAATGGCAAAATAAAAGCAAGGCCAAAACACTTATATTTGCAAAACATTTTAATATCAAAATAAATAATAATTAATAAATTTTGTATTAAATATATTTTTTACCCTAAAACATGACATAAGATGTGTTAAAGATTTAAAATATTACATAATTAGGAGTTTTGTGTTGGTGAAACTGTTTCACCAGCTGGAAAGAAAAAATTTAGTAAACAAACAATAACAATTCATCAAAAGTGTAATTTCTTGATTATAATTTAAATTAAAACGTGACATATATACGTAATATTAGCATTAAGAATGCTTTGCTTGATTTTATTAAGACGTAATCATCAGCTTGTATTAAAGGTTAGTTGATAATTTAAGGGTTATATGCATATAGCCTCATTTTAACTGCTCGATTTTTTTTTCATATGTATGTATATGATTGAGTTTTTGTTTATTTATTTATACTCAAAATATATATGATTTTTTTGATAAATATGTAAAATACGGTGGTCATAATGCTAGTATGTACATATGATGTATATTATGCATGTACATACATAGGAAGGTATGTATGCATACGTAAAGTTTGCGACTTGCAATAGCCAGAGCTTGTGCTTGTTGCCGGGTCGCACGTCCTTTTTGCCATTGTGCAGACACGTTAACATCGGTACCTTGCAGCTGGATGACACTTGTCTGAGGGTACCGAACTATCCTTGTTGTGAGGTTTCACGTTTCAAAAGCCACACCAGCTCACCACCACTAGCTATGCATTTTATGTGGTGCACCGCATGTAAAGTAAATTATATTTACTCATTTTTTTATTCTAGTCCAGGGAGAGATGGGGCAGAATTTAGATTTAAATTATATGATTATGCATATTACAGATTATTACAATATGTAAATTATGTAATGATATATTATTTAATAATTAATTTCTAAAATAATATTCTCATTTTTCAGACTGCTAGCTGTACAAAGTCTATCAGATCAGCAACCACAAAAACAGGTAGCAACACTAAAGAAAGTGATTTTTGCATTCAACCTGTTGGGGAAAAAGACATGGTGGGGCCTCCTGATCCAGTTTCCAACATTCGTCCAATACTCATTCATGTACCAAGCTTAGAATCCGAGCTTGAAAAAAACTATCGACTTCAGAGAGATGAAGTTCAGAAGTGGAACCAAGAGTTCTGGACTAAGCATAATACACGATTCATCAAGGTGAGGACTGTTATTTATTTCTATTGTGCTACTGTTTCTGAGAAGTCAAAGATGTCATAGTAAAATATATACTGCTGCGTTCATAAGTAACTTGTGCATCCACTCTGCAGCAGGTAAAAAATGATGTCACAAACCCTAGAGAACTTACAGGCTTTAGTAGTATACTGTATAGTAGAAATTTTAATTTGCCTGTGTACAAAAGTGTAAGCTATATGTTTGGTACTGTACATGCAGCATCATTGTAACAAAATCAGTAATTATTCACTTTAAAGCAGGGCTTATAGTAGAAAAATTCTTTTACCGGAGCTATCAATGCTATAAAACTCAAGATAGCTCCAAAGCTCTTAATTTTTAACTTTTTACCAGCTCTGGCTTACTTTAAGCCCTGGTTTAAAGAATAAAGGCAGTAAATAAGACAACACAACAATCCCTAATGCAGTAACTAAAATATGTATTGTTTGTTTTGCTTTTCTTTTAACCTTAAAATGGTATACACAAATTTATGCCTCAATAATATACAATAAAACTAATTTTATGTTCTTCTGATTGCAAGGAACGAGAACAGTTCATCAAGAATGCAAAAAAAAGCAACAGCAAAGAAGATAGTGACAATAAAACATTAACAGCTGATGAAATGTCAGTGTTTTATAAAAAATTCTTAGACAGTAATTGGAAACTTCATGTTAATTACAACAAGGAATGGTATAAGAAAAATATAGGACTGATGCTGCAGTCTTTTCAAGTACAATTGAATAAAAATATTAAAAAAATGAAACTTAAGTTAAAAATTAAGGAGAGTGCATAGTGAAATAACCAAAGACATTAATTGATAGTTTTTATTTTAATTTATTTAAATATCTATGTATAAAATTATATGTACAACTTACCATATATGTAAATATTTGCGCTAACTATAACTACACTAAAATAATATATTAACATAACATAATTTTATGGCATTCTTAATTACTTCCCTGAGTTATTATGGAACATTTTCTCCATAGTTGAACTATTAGTTCTGCCCTTGAATAAGTGAATAGTAGCGCCCTTTCAAATTTCTGAGTTCTTCATGGGTTCCTGACTCCACGATGCGTCCATGATGCAAGACAGCTATACGATCTGCATTCTGAATAGTGGATAAACGGTGAGCAACAACAATGCATGTTCTTCCTTTTCTAGCTCTATCAAGAGCTTCTTGTACTACCTGAAAATTAAATAAAATCAGAATGAAACATGCCAAATAATAAAATAATTTAAATTGTAAATGTAATGTTTGACCTTTTCACTTCCTGTATCTAAAGCTGAAGTAGCTTCATCTAATAGTAAGATCTTTGGATCTCTAATAAGTGCTCTGGCAATAGCGACTCTCTGCTTTTGCCCTCCTGATAGTTGAGTTCCCCTCTCTCCAACCATTGTATCATAACCCTTTAAACAACAGAGGCAATTAAATTAGTAAATTAATTTTCATAAGTAAATGTTTCTTACTATAACTTGCTACAGCAAATTCTATGGACATTACCTGTGGTAACTTCATAATAAAATCGTGTATATTTGCTGTTTTAGCTGCAATGAAGATATCATCTTCTGATATGTGTCCAACTGCCCCGTAGGCTATATTCTCCTTAATTGTACAGTCAAATAGAACAGGTTCTTGAGTCACAAGACCGATATGTGTTCTGAAGTGGGCCAAGTTTAGTGTCCTTATGTCAAAACCATCAACAAGCTTTAAAAAAAAAAAATCAATGAATCAATCAAACATTTTTTAAAAATTCTTTCTTGATCTGGTGCATTATCTTTTAACTACCCAACTTACAATTTGTCCACTGACAGGATCATAAAACCTCTCAATGAGAGCTATTACTGTGCTCTTGCCACACCCAGATGCTCCAACCAGTGCTAATGTCTGTCCTCTTTCAACTTCAAAAGTTAGGCCTCTTAATACTGGCACTGCTGGCCGTGATGGGTATCGAAATCGTACATTATACAATCCTACTGTTCCTTGAATTACCTGCAATATAAGATTTTAATATTATTATTGTAGTGGGAGTAATTAATTTGTTTTCAAAATAGAGTGGGTGAATATAAAAAGAGTAAGGGGCATGTAAAAAAAAAAAAAAAAAAAAAAAAAAAAGTGCTTGCAAAATGTTTAAAAATGAATAAGGTTGTGTGTAGTAATAATTAGGTGCGTGTTCAAGGAAATTGTGAAACAATATGTTATGTGTCTAACTAAGCTAAGGAGCTAGAGAGGATGAAGCTAAGAAAGTATGCCAGAATAGAACAGAATACAGTATAATATGGATATATTTTATTTTGAAAATCGCCAGAAAGTGGTTGATAATAATTTACTTACAGGCTTTGCACCTGGTGAGGCACTAACATCAATCTCAGGAACTTGTTCTATTAATTCAAACATGAGATTAGCTGCATTTTTAGCTTTGGTGTAATCTTGCATGTACGCAGATGTTTGGCCAACAGAAGCAGCACAAAATGCAAGTGCAAAGAACACGCTATAATTAATAAAAGCATACATTTTAGTTCATATATGGATAGAAATGCAAAAGCTATAAATGAGTCGTACCTGTAAACTTGAGCTGGGTTCATATCTCCAATTTCAATTAAATAAGCACCAAATCTAAATGCTGCACCATACATCATGTATATAACAGCTTGAGATATTGCAAATACTAAAGCATATAGACATGCTTGTTTCTTTGCTTCTCTAAAGTAAAATATATATTATATATATAATGTATCAATAATAAAAAAAAGTGTCAAATATATAGATTATTTCATACATTATATTTTAAACATCTCATCAACTTTGAAACACTTACCTGAAAGGTGCTCGTAAGTTATGGAGATACAAATAAAAAAATAATTTTTCTTTGCCCAGTGATTGTACAGTTCTAACATTTTGCACACATTCTGATGCAACCTAAAAATATTTAAAATTATTAGTATTTAATAATTTGATATCAAAGGTAATTAACACATATAGTATAATAATAAATTAAGGCAGTTAATTCCAGCTTACCCTTCCAGCTTGGTCCATAAGCTCAGCATCTCTACGTTGATTACGTCTTAATATCATAGTTTGTTGATATGATGCCATCATCATA
Source organism: Ecdyonurus torrentis (assembly GCA_949318235.1). Classification (NCBI taxonomy): domain Eukaryota; kingdom Metazoa; phylum Arthropoda; class Insecta; order Ephemeroptera; family Heptageniidae; genus Ecdyonurus; species Ecdyonurus torrentis. The sequence goes on along the minus strand of OX439129.1, from coordinate 33,485,968 downwards.
AGTGGTACAGTAACAAGTAATAGCGCTGCTAATTTCCATCCATTAGCCAGCGCGATACTTAGAGCTGCAACCAGGGTAACTAAAGCACTAAGCAGCATCCCAGCTCGCAATCCTGATGCCTGAAAAAAATATAATAATTTAATGTTGTGGCTTTGTTCTAAGATAGAGCTTTTATAAGTTTAATGTGTTCAACTTACACCTTTTACTAGTGGGGCATCTCGAGCGAGTCTTGTAGTTAATTTTCCTGTAGAATTTTGTTCAGTATCAAACCAGGCCACAGATTGGCGCAATATATTTATAAATGAAAGTAAACGAAGTCTCATTACAAGTTTTTCAGCAGCATTTGTCATTCCAATTATCTATAATATTGAGGCCATTATAATATTATATTGTTTTCAGTAAAAATAATAATGCTTATTGATTGCAAAAGAAATTAAGTTTTAGCGCAAATAATTAAGAATTCGAATTCATATATATTTTTTTTAAAGTTTATTTTATTGTACCCTTTTTTAAAATTATTTACCACCACGCGATAAATTAAAAAAAAATAATAATAATTTTTTCAGTCTTCCAGTTGAATAAGAATGATATAAATATACGACATTTAGAGTGCATGTTCATTTTCACTGTTGCGTGGGTGGTTGCTGAGAAGAAATTTTAATATTCCAGTTCCCTACTTACTTGAATCCAGAAACTAAATCCCGATCCTAGTGCGAGGGCAAGAAACATGTAGCTCCAAAATTCAGCTGCTGCTTTGAGCTCGTCACCTGACAGTGTAAATGTCTGAAATAAGCGAACAATGCTGTTATAATTTCACTATTAATTATAGCTGCTTAAAAAAACAAATAATAATTAAAAGGATACCTTACCAAAAATATTTGCCCATAGAAGAATGCAAAAATAGGCATAACTGCGCCAGATAAAGCACATCCAATAAGACCTATTAGTAGCCAGTACCATTCAGGAGCATTTAAGCGGATTAGTTTCCACGCACTAACATTCTTATGGATCTATCAACAAAACGGTACAAAATGTATGTAAATGCTTGCCTCTAAATATATATTTTTTAAATTACTTACGGTATTAGATCGTGGAGTAGCTTTTTCTATTTCGCTTAGTGAATTGATGGAATTATAAATAGCACTGTTTCGTCTCAATCGATTCACAATTGTTTTATTATTGTGGTTTCCGTTTTTCACCACCGTACTCTTTTCCGTTTCCATTATTCTTCATATAAAAAAAAGCAAAGGTAAAATCGTTAATTAGAATTGGAGTATTAACTTTATTGGTTTATGCTTACATAGTATGGTCCATTTCATATTCAGATTCTGCAGAATCGTGGACTTCATCGTCATTCTGTGTTCCAGTTGTCTGCAGAGTAACAAGACTGTAGTACAAGCCTTGCTTAGCCATGAGCTCATCATGGCATCCCCATTCTGATATGATTCCATCCTAAAAAAATATTTTTAGTCATTTATTTTTATTTTTTTTTTAGCTTATGACTATGAGTTTTTATTTTTAATCGTGTTGAGACAAAAATGGTGTTAAAATATTTTTAAAATGTATCTAAAAATATATACACAATACACAAGCTGTAGTTCAAATAATTTAGTATTTTTACAGCAGAAAATATTGAATTAGTGTTTTCAATTTACCTTCATTGCGTAAATCACATTGGCATTCCTTATAGTGGACAAACGATGTGCAACTATGATGGTTGTTCGTCCTTCCATAGCCTGTTAAAATATTATTTTTGTAGTATGAAAATAAAAAAATGGAAGCGAATTTTATCCTGCAGCATATGCAAACTGCTACACAAAAGTGCTGAAAAGGTTGCATACATTTAAGGCTGCCAAGGAAGCATAAAGCCTATTTTGAATTGAATTAATTGCATAATATTATCAATGTCCCTTCTTCCAACTCCGCGCACTTTTTGTAGTCCACGCAACACTAGCGCCATCGCACGCGACACCTGAACTACAATGTTAAGCTTACGAAGCTTTGTAGTTTTAGATGTCACTACTATTGGAGCATCGTCGTTTCTATTGGACTACGCGCTAACATAGGGAGTTGGAAGACATGTGAGGGCTGGCCATTGGCATATTATATATAGGGAAGTAATATTTTCTTACTTTGTCTAACGCTTCTTGCACCACAGCTTCACTTTCATTGTCCAATGCTGAAGTAGCTTCGTCCAACAGTAAAATCTTTGGATTTCGCACAAGAGCACGTGCGATGGCAATTCGCTGTTTCTGACCACCAGAAAGCTGTGCACCTCGATCACCCACCAGTGTCTCGTACCCCTGAAAGATTTGTATGTATGTTTATAATTTAAGTAACATTAAACTAAAACGCTTATATTATTTACCTGTGGTAAATCGTCAATAAAATCGTGAGCATTGGCCATGTATGCTGCCTTTAGAACATCGTTCATCGTAACATTATCCTGACCGTAACGAATATTTTCAAAGATCGTCGTACCAAATAAGACTGGTTCCTGTGATACCACTCCAATTTGTGACCGCAACCAAGAAACATTTGTCTTTTTAATATCAATATTGTCCAAGAAAATCTAAAGCAAAGAATTAACGTTGAATCTATTATAACAATTTAATTGTGTTTTAATTTTAAGTATTTTTTTCCTAATATGTTTACATACTGTGCCTCTCAGTGGATCATAAAAACGTTGAAGTAAAGCGACGATAGTACTCTTCCCAGCTCCACTTGAGCCAACAATCGCAACACGTTTTCCTGGCTGTATTTCAAGATTGAAATCTTTTAGCACCTAAAAACATAGACAGTAAACACTTTAAAGTAAGTTTTTATTTTCTATTTTATTTTCTTAGAAACTCTTTTAATTATATCGCTGGTTTTTAAATTCGTCTAAAAAAAAAAAGAAAAAAAAAGTATATAATATTACTTATTATTAATATATAGTAAAAGTTGTGTAATACCTGTACTTCTGGACGAGTTGGATAGGCAAATGTCACGTCAGAAAATGTAATGCGACCCTTGACCTCTTGCAACGTTATTCCTTGCATTGAGCTGGAGTCAATATCTGGCACGCGGTCCACAATCTCAAATATAGTAGAAGCCGCTCCCACTGCTGTACTCACAGCGTTGACAAACGGTAGTGCATTGCCTAGGGAAAAAGCACCTGCCATCACGCTGAAGAACACCTTCCAACATAAAGATTTCAAAACAATAAATTTCTAAAATTCGTTGAAAAGCACGATAAAGATATTTCATACCGTAAAAACGCTTCCAGGAGTACTAAGGCCTGCTGCTATCAATTTAGAGCCGTACCAAAATGCTAATCCATACGCTCCGTAAGTGATGAAAAATACTATTGCCATCCCGACTGCTAGGAAGTAGTATTTCTTCATTGCAACCCATCGTCCTTCTTCTAAAGCCTCTCCATATCTTCAATTTATAGATGTTAAATATAGCCAATTTACTAACAAGTAATTTTCGAGTAAATAAGTGATTTAAATAAGAATAATTAAACCTTGTAAAATCTTTGTATGACGAATAAGCAAGTATTATTTCCTCTGGTGACTTCTATAAGCAATGTTCGTTGCAATTTATTTAAAAATCATTAATACCACATGTCCTACACTCATAAAATCATTAATACCACATTTCCTACACTCATAACTCATAAGTACACTGATAGCCTTTGGTTGACTGAAAAACTTCTTAATTAATCAATTAACCTAGTAATTATTTAGTTATAGGGACCCAAAGACCAATCACAGAGCACTATTATTTTTATATAAACTATTATTGTATCATATATTTTATTTTCTGCCATGCAATTTTATTGTCATTATTATAAACTCTAACATGATTTTTTTTTTTTTTTTTTTTTACTGATTAACTGACATCCTTTATTTCTGCCCGATTGCTAGCTTTTAAAGTTGCTCGTTTTTCTCTCTGTCTCATCTCTTTTACTCTTAAATTATTGTTTAATATTTGTTTTATTCCGCTTTTAATTTCCTTATGAAATCCGGAATTTATTTTCTAATATACTGTTGGATCACGCGTCATTGACAAGTAGTAACCCATTTCGATCAGTGTATTTTTTTTTTTTTTTTTTTACCTCTGAATTTCGCGTGTTTGTCCCCCAAATGCTGCCACGGTACGGATACTACTTAATACTTCCTCCGCAATCCCACCTGCCATGCCGTATTTCAATTGTTCCCGCGCCGCAGAAGATGCTGCAATCTGCATAAATATTAACTCACATTACCACATTTTTTTTCTTTTTAAATGATTTGAAATTGCTGTATAATTATACGTAATAATGTTAAAACCTATTATCGCACTAACCTTGGCCATGTAACCTGAAGTACCAATGAGGATTGGAGATACAGCAAGGATAACAAGTGTAAGTCTCCAGTTGACTGCTGTTCCCACCACAAGTCCAGATAAAAAAGTTGCGAAGTACTGCATCACCATAGAGAATTTGCTGCCAATACCTTCTCGTATTCGTTCCAGATCACTGCGTATCGTAAATAATAATAATAATAATAGTAAAAATGAAATTAATTGATAATATAATATATTTCTTACTCTGATAATTTAGTAGTGAGATCTCCAGATTGATTTTGGTCGAACCATGTAATGTCTTGACGTAATACTTGAGAGAAAAATAGTTGACGTAACCGGTAAACTTGGCGTTCACATGCCAGTTCCCAGCAAAGAGTCTGTCAAGAGAATATCAAAGTAGTATAATCAATTTAAATAATCGTCTTTATTCAAGAGTGCATAGAAAAAATATAAACTTTTGAAAAGGCGAGGTTAAGCTTATGACAACACGTCTGGGGCCCACTCTTCCACCTAACTCTGACAGAAAATAATAATGTTTTTGAGTAAATACACAATTAACGTCTAATAAAATATATTGATCAAATGAAACAACAAAAATTAAAATTAAATCACGTCTTGCAAAATAAATAGAATATAACTTTAATTAAAAATATATACAAATGTTAAATCTAGAATAATGCTTTTGTTTGGGAGTATATCATATCTCTCTCTCACTCTATGTTGCTCTCAAAAATAATTTTACTCATGAGAATAATTGATAATGTAATATGAGGATACATTGCATATCACACAAGATTCCTAGTTTTTTTCTAATTTGTGTACTCCATGTACGTGATATAATTTCTTTAGAACTTTACCTGCATAAAGGCTGCTAGGAGGACTCCAAGTCCGATGTAAACGTAATAAAGTGCGAACTGTGACATATAGATCGTAAACTGTTCTACAGTAAGAGGCTCGCTCATCCACGCTCTGTTGACATGAAATATTGATAACACGTGCTGTAATTGCTATATATCAATGTATAAGAACGATAAAGTTGAATTTTTAAGAAGTTCACTGCTTAATTAGTTAAATCCTATTTTTTCTTGTTGAAAAGTTTTAGTAAATATTTAATTTCAATTTGAATTATCGCGTAATGATTTAAAAAAAAAAAAAAACTCAAATCGTAACAACGTGATGCCATGTATACAAAAATAATAATATGTATAGTACAAATATTAACTAATCATTATTATAATAAAAAATAAATAAACGATGACATGCGCATATTTTCAAGGTTATAAGAATTTCAAGCAATTTTGTGCTAGTCTTTAGAATTAATAAAATATAATATGCATATTGGCATACAAAGAAACACATAACATTTGAATAAAATTTACAATCTTACCTTGCATCATTGACTTCCGTCCCTGATGAAATGTTTGTTTCCCATCTATTGTATAGAGGATAACTCTTGTTAGAGAAACCCTGCAACATAAACGAAATAAAAATCTAAGTAAAATTTATTACGAGAAAGGTGGAGCGCCAGAATCAGAGTTATTATAAGGCACAGGTGGAACACGTAAAATTCATAATATATTATATAATGCATAACACGCACGCAGTACAGCACGTATAATGTATTTTTCAAACTTATTTTTTCAGTGTCCAATTGATGCGCATTATAAAAATTAAATCTTCAAAAATTCTTGCTCGATGGATTATAGGCTAACCATGATGTGGAGTCTCAATGTTCTGAAGCATTTCAATGCTAAAAAAATATTAAGTAGTGCAGGTAAAACGCTGACAGTGAGTGCGTGTGAAAAGTGAAATACTATAAAATATAGTATAATACTCGTATGTTATAATTGATCATACTTTATATATAATATATATATATATATATATATATATATATATATATATATATATATATATATATATATATATATATATATATATATATATATGTTGGCAACCATTGCCGAATTCGCTCATTGGCCGAAATAGGCGACCACGTCGCAGCGTGGCAATGCATTTTTGCCAAGATCCGAAATGCATCGTAATTTTGACCACGTTGCGGAGTGGTTTTTAAACAAATGCCAAATTTTTGGCAAATACATTTTAGCCAGTTCGTGGAGTGGTTTTTGATAAGTGCCACGCTGCAGCGTGGTCAAAATGTTTAATACGCAGGTTACGATATTCGGTATAAGTATGAATAATATCAATATATTTTTTTATTATTATAACACGCATCATTTTATATTATGGTTTACAAAAAAAATTGTCTATGGTCAACATTACGATGCACAAGTGCTGAATTTCGGATCTTGGCAAAAATGCATTGCCACGCCGCGACGTGGTTACTTATTTCGGCCAATGAGCGAATTCGGCAATGGTTGCCAACATATATATATATATATGTATATATATACACACATACATATATAAAATCGCAAACAATATATTATTTTATATGTCTTTTGAGCAGCAATATCAATAGTAGTAAAGAAAATAGTTTTTAATTGTATACCTCAGTAAATAAATCAATCTTACGTCATAAATGAAATATGTGTAAAACGTTTCATATATAATGAAGATATATTTTTATATATATAATTGATGATTGGTGTGATATATACATAATGTTGAAGCTATATTTCTCTGTCTACCTACCTGAACAGCTTGAATGATGAATGTGTTGGTCATCTGGCCAAATACTAGAGCTAGGACTGGAAAACTGGCGCCATGCACCACTGCAAATGCCAATCCCACGCCGAGGAGTACCAAATCTGTTCGACTGGCGCACCGGAACTGTTGGAAGTTTAAAAAATATTAACATTTATTATATAACATTTTAATTCAATAATTATTATTATTAAAAATATATATACAACTTTGAAAGGGCGAATAAACATTTTAAAGTTCTAATTCTAATGATTTTGTTTTCTTGTAACGAATGTGATTTATGGTTTAATATGAGTGCAAAGTTACATATTATATATATATATATATATATATATATATATATATATAATTATTTCTTCATTTTATAGGATTTTAATAATAATAACAACATAACAATTACATTAACACAAACTTCTTTGTTATTTAAATCTAAAATCAATTTAAGATAAAACATAAATTATGCTTAAGTTTAAAATAAAGCCAGATAAACTAAAAGAATGGAAGTAAAGTTATTAATTTAAAAAGGATCATAAATTACTGTCGAGAAATGCATTATCGTACTCGTAGTTCGCATGCCATTTAATGCGGTATTAATTTAATAATTATGAATGCATATCTATTTAAAAACTTCAATTTACAAGAAGAGGAAAAAATAAATAAATATCCATCATATAACGTAATGAATAATAATTTATGCTTCTAAAACAGGAAGAAAGAAAAGCATCAAGTAAACAAAACAAAGTCCAGATTATGTTATGAGATGAGATAAAATCCAATGCAAATAAAGCCACCAACCATCCTGATTCATCCTGGTGAAACAAACTGCCTTTGGTAACACCGAAAAGCAAAGTTTAATTGTATTAATATACACACTTACCAAAATGGACAATAATTTGTAACATTTGCAGCTCTGCAAATAAGCACTTAATTAAAACAAACAAATAATGAATTTATGGTAGAAATTATTTTACGTATGGGGATATCTAATTAAAATTAATAATAATCAACTAAAACTTATTAATAAAACATTGTAATCCGTACTATACAAATACAGATCCTTGACCAAAAATTTAGTGTACCATTGCACGCTTTATTTTAATAAATAATATTACACAGATAATTTGTGAGATAATTAATTCTAATTACACATGCATTATAGTTATATTTCAAAATATATACCATATTTATAGTATTAAGGTGTCACACGCACTCACACACAAAAATATGACTACACAGTACAAATATTAAATACAAACTGAAGGAACTAAAAAAAAGAAGAAAAAAAAAAAAAAAAAAAAACTTATGTTAATATAATGAATATTAAAAAATAAAACTTATTCACTTTGGTATATAGAAATGAAACACTCACCAGGCCAATAACCCCAGATTTTCCATGACTTGGATCTTTTTCTTCGTCTTTTTTTCTCCTCCTGCGAAGTTTATTTTGCATTAATTCACTACAAACATTTTCCAGACTAAACAATAAAAAAAATAATAATAAAAAAAGCTTTTGCTTCGATACTTGTTAGTTGCTCAACATTTATTTTTACCAGATGATTATCATAACTTTGAATGTAAGACTTTGAGTACTTGAAGTAAATATACGATACAGTAAACTTCGTCTCAAATAATGCAGACCTCTTAAAATCATATATTTAAGTATATTAATTTACTTTAATTCTTAAAGTTCTGGTTATAATTATTTCAAAACTTTAATAAATTATTGAAATTTATGGTACTATAAGCTATTATTGGTGCTCCTTGAATCTCTTCTATTCAGAAGGCACAGGTGTATATAAGATGTATTAACTACAGAAACTTTAGAATATAATATTGGAAATTATTAATCTGTCTCACCTGCAACTATCATCATTGCTACCGTATTTAAATTTGGAAACTTCGGCGTGAAGAAGCAATAAAGGTTGCTTCTCGTCCTTCTTTGACATTTTATCCACACTTTTTGTTTCACTCAAACAACTATATATATACTGCTGGATCCCTCCTTCATCATTATTTTATATAATATGTTTTATCTCTATAATCCCCTCCGTTATACTTGCTGATACATTTATGTAAATACTATAAACTGAATCAATAAACAATACAACACGTCAACGATAATCCAAAGTTTATATATTTTAGTTTTTCTATATATATATATATTCAATATTGTATAGTTTTGCTATTGTATATTGTATAGTTGTTTTTCTATTTCTTATAGAAATAACATCTACAAGTCTTTGCAATAACTTTTAAGAAATTAATTAAAATTGATGTTGCTCCGTGTATATATATATATATATATATATATTCTTCTTAAAATTTGTTGTTTGCAGAAATGTGGTTATTTGGTGGTGTTTTAAAAATTTCTAGCCTACACGAAGTAGTTCTCTCTAAAAACGCTTAGATGATATCGTACTGCTTGATAAAGGATAAGAAATTAGTGGGAGCGTGCATTTTTCCCTTACGACTATGATTGGCTATAGTGTGTGCTACGCCGTTAACATCCATTACGATTAATTTTAGTAGCAATTAGCAATATATTGTGAATTTTCAATCGTTATAAAATGTTACTAAAAATCCTCGCCGAAAAAAAAAATATATATATTGCCGTGATTGCAATAATATATAATAATAATAAAATCTCACCTATGCGAATGTGCACTCGGCTGCACGCGCACGTTGGTTCGTCTCAGTAATACCTCCTCCACATCTTTGTCCTTGCACTGCTGGAATATGATTAATAATTCTATACAGAACATTTTAATAAAGAAATAAACATCACAGTATGTAATAATTTAAAACAAGACTTTTTGCTGTTATTATTCTTATAAGACAGTATTATTATAAAATTAAAAGACTAAATCAGCAATCAGCCCTATGGCACTCGCTCCAGTAAAGAATAAAAGATACCATATTATATTATCTACAGTAATATTTTTATTTCAAAATAAACTATATACTGAGCACTTTTGGGTTAGAACAGAACGAAGAAATGATGACCCTGATTACAATTCACTAAAACATAACTTAAAGTATATAATGATATGTAATTAATATATTCATACACACAATGCTAAAATATATGAGATTCAAGCTATATATAATTTTTTTTTTATTATTGTAATTTTATGTTGTTAATGTTAATTTTTCCGCAATAAAAATAATAATAAAAATATAAGAAATATATATATTATAAAATTATGCTGATAACCATAAAATACGTAAAAAAGGAAGAGGTGTAGAGAATAATATAGGCACTTATTAATGTTTATGTGAATTTTGATATATGACTATTGTATAGTATTAAAAAAAATCAGAATATTATATAAAATATTAATAGGAATAGGAATGTACCATAAAATTTTAGAGCTTTTGTAAAAAGTGACATGTGATTTTTTATTAGATTTGACATTTTGTCTTATGGATTAAAATATACGAAAACTTATAGTCAATAAGGAGGAGGGGGGGGGGGCGAAAAAAACAACGCCCAGGTCTGTCTAATGCACTTACGAATAATGTCAAATAAATATACAAAAGACGCTTTGAAATCTCATATGGGTGTGAGTGTAAAAATATAAATTAAAATAATATGTGTGTGGCGTTACTTTTTAACTAAACTTTTTATTTTATATATTGAATGCAAATTTGGTAATCTTTCAAATCAGTAATGCTACATACTAAAGTATGAAGATTTATTATATAGCAAACACCGTTGATTTTCCTTTGTTTGTTTGAAACATAATATCAATTTCATTTTTGTTTACTGGCTAAAAAAAAAAAAAAGTTAATGTACAAAAAGAAAAATTACTTTTTACTCGTAGGTGTGTAAAAATTATTAAGGTACCCATATATAGTAACAATATTATTAAAATATATATTTTATTTATATAGTTATTTAAATTTTAATGAAATAAAAATTATACCAATTAAATAACAAAATACTAGGAATAATATTTTGAAAAAAGTAGAAAAAGAAATGCCTATGGGATGTTGAAAGATATTTTAATTTTAATATAATTAATTTTATTTTAATGATGGTTCATAGGGCGAGGATGTCTCATGAACGACCCACGCTGGACATTGGTAAGACTGATGTCTCGCAGATACTGTGAGTGCGTATACTCCGGTGTGGGCTGATGTAAAAAAGCACCACACTGTGGTAGTATAGAAGCTCCTGACTCTTAACTAGAACTAGATAAAGTGGACTTGCCTAAACTGGCTTCCAAGACGATGTAAAAATATATTTTTTTAAAGCATGCTATTTTATTCGCCTACTCAACAAAATATTGAGAATAATATGTTTGTGCTATATATTATTATCTCACGGTATTCTCTCTCTCTCTCTCTCTCTCTCTCTCTCTCTCTCTCTCCTTTATCTTATCTATTCAATTTTTTAATTTTTTTTGTTAGTCTTTACATTTATAAAAATATGCAGACGATTTTTTTTTAAGATTTTTATTTTTACTAACGTTATTTATATTATACTTTTTTTTTTACTCAGACTGCTGGAAACAATTTACTGTATTGCTGTTATTTTTTCTTCGAAGTTCTGTGGCATATTTCATGTTTTTGAACAATTTATTTGTTTAGACTTTTAAGCACGTTAATTGACAAACTATTTTGCTCTCCTCGTTTATTTATTTTGCTACTCAAAGGCTCAAAGGGAATGAGAGGGACTGAGGGTGTATAAGTTAAATGAGAGAAAGAGGGAGAGAGCATGAGATTTTAAATTTCGTGAATTCGGATTGTACGCGCGAAGTAATTAGTAGATTAGAAACTATATATAGTGTTTTTTTTTTTCGCTAATAATACAGAGTTATTATTATTGTTAGTTTTAAATTATATATATTATGATATTAGTGCATGCTTAAAAAAAATTGTTTACATATTTTATGTCGTAACCAAAAATGCTAAAAGTTGAGGTTATAATAACTAAATTAAAGTTAAGAGACTAGAGTGTGATCATAAATTTCCATAGATGGAAAATTTGAATTATATATATCTTAATTGAATTAAGTGATAAAATAAATTGAATAGCAACACGCGTGCTAAAACGATTAATCACTCACTGATGTTCTTCCTTTTAGGAATATTTGTTTGCCAAGTTTCTTCTGCGTAAAATTAGGATATTGCCAATCGTTACAAGAAAACACAATTCCATTATAATGGTTATTATTATTATTTATTGTGAATGTGATATTTGTTTGCATAGAGAAAATAATATGGGATATAATAATTGGCGTGCAATTTATCACAAATCTAACGTCTGATTTAGAGAGCCAATTATAAATTTGTGATATTTTATTTGACATTTTGTTTAGCATAAACATTTGACAACTTCATTTTCTCAGCCACCTACGTTTTGGCCAAGTTTATTTATTATTATTTTTTTTTGCAATTTTTTAAAAGTCTTTTTCTAATTGTTTTAAATGCTAAAATAACACTTTTTTATTTATAAAACATAGAGATTACGTTAATTTTCTAATAATGTGAATTTTATATTATTTTGGAATGTAAAACGAAAATATAAGACAAAGGAAACAGCAAAAATGCTTCTTTTTTTTGTATGTATGTGTACAGATAAAGTATATAGAAGATAACGTTTCATTATTTTAATGTATATCGTATCATCTTTATTTTGAAATGACGATTGATGGCAATATATTTATATATTTTTAAATTTAAAGCATGAAATTTGAAGGCTTATAAAATAGTTACACCTTAATATATAAAAAAGAAATAAAATTAATATAACGTATAAAAAATCTGATACAATTTTTTTCCTTCTTAAAATCTGATAACAAATTTAATACATTACCTATCAAACAAGATCTCTTTAGATGTTTATCGTCATTTTATCGTCCTCTTTATAACTCAATTAGTTCACTAGATGAAGGCTTTTTTAACAAAATTCCTCAAGGGTTGAAAACTGTGAAGATAACAAAATGATTTCAAATTATAATACGCTGCACCTACTATATAATTAACAAAAACTTTTTTTCTCTTTTTTCTTCTTCTCACGCGTATATGTAATACTTAAATATAATATTTAACACATAAATTTTAAGTTCTAATTTTTCGTTTTTTCAAAAATGAAAATGATATATATATAATATAAAGAACATAAATGTTTAAACTTTAACTTAAAATGAGTCAAAAAATTCCGCGCTATATGATATCACTGTCTACAATTGCGAGTGCTATGTGCTCTAATTTTATCTCTTTGGCTTAAACACTGAAATCTTATGTGAGTTAGATGTGTGTAGAGAAAATTTTACCGCTACCGGAATCAATTAGTACTTGGTAAAAAACAATGAATCATATAGCTATATGTACATCAACTTAGCAGCCTTGGCAAACTATACAGTATTATATGATATATACGTTATTTTTATATAATAAAAAGGAAAAATATTGCAAGGCAGTCATTACTATGCATTTTTTAATATAATAATTTGTTTCATTTTTTATGTTCAACCCTGTACGCATTACAAGAAAAAATATTGAAACCTGAGGCTTTTTTTTTTTTTTTTTTTTTTTTTTTTAGAAATTTACCTGTAAAACTTTTTTAAACGATTTTTCTCTTGTTTTCACTTGAGAATCATTATAGAAGTATAATGTTATACAATTATTACATCACAAAACTTTTGTTTATAAAAATTTTACGTGATATGTTATACAAAGAGAGGTTATATAATTTGATATTCAATAAATCATATTTATATGACAGCTTTAGAACCTTTTTATGATATTATATTTAACCTTTATTTAAATAAAATACATGCCGATGTTTAAAAAATGATGATATAAAATGCACAACGCAAATAATATAATGAAGAATATAAAAAAGAATGCAGAATAAAGTTGTTTTTTCGTATATTTATATTGAAAGTTTGCATAAGTACAGCTGAAGTATTTCGTAAAATAAAAAAGAATAAAAATTACAGTATCATTATTTATACTTTAAGTGTTTCGTGTAAAGTACAAACATGCTTCAATTATATGTACTGGGGAAAAAAAACATGTTTTAATATTCCCGAAATACTTAATGAATATTTAACACGAAAATCTAAATAAACGAACTATATAGTATATAGGAATGAAAATTAAAAAAATTAAAATGTTTAGTATATATAAAAACAATCAATTTAAGAGTATCTTCGGTTTAATTAGTGTAAGTACACTTTTATAGCAAACACGTTTTACGTTTTTGGAGCAATTAAAATAAGATTTATACACTATATAGTATACAACTTGTTATTTTCACTGTGATCACAATCTATACACTTTGTTTTCAAATGATTAACTATATACTTACCTTTGATACTGATGATGCAGAGTAACCACTATGTTGTGTCATGTTGGTCTGGTGCGTACTGATGGGTCCAACACTGAAGGTGTAGTGGCGCACTTCTGATGACCGCGACCAGAGCGCACGCTCGCGACTGCTCTCTATATACCACCGCACGAAACACCGTGTTCGCCAAAGCCCAATGATTGCGACCACGCCAGAGCCACAATAAGCGGAGTTATATATATATATATATATATATATATATATATATATATATATATATATATATATATATATATATATATATATATATATATATATATATATATATATATATATATATATATATATATATATATATATATATATATATATATAAAATACACATCCTTGAAATTTAACTAGTAATAATAGCTGAAAGACATTCATTACTTTTCTGAAAGAATCCTCACGAAAGAAGTAGAGAAGAAACTATTAAAGTTCATTTTGTTACATCAACAACTCAATTAAATCTTGTTTACACGTAATTTTTAAAATAAAAGGAAAGAACGAAGCTATATTTAAATACTGTTAAATAACACTCGCTTAAAAAAAAATAATAACATTAAAAATTTGATATAAATGTTAAAGTTGTTGATTAAAATAAAATGATACTGACAAATTGTAAATTAATTTTGAAGTGTTGAGATTTTTTTCATGATGAAATGAAATAGATAGGCCTATATATATATATGAAAATAAGATAAAATAGTATATAAATAAATATATATATATTTATATATAGTGTGAAAATTAGACCGGTTTTTAAAATTGACGACTTTTGCTTGAATAAATTACATAAAAAATAAATTTATATCATATTATGTACTATTCAAGATTATGTTTTATTTAAATTTTATTATTATTATTATTTTATTTTTTTGTATTTTTCAAATTTGTAACATAGTTTTTATTGACTATAATACGATATTTCAACATCTTATATATTATATTCCAAGTCACCATATTAACCTACAATAAATTTGTGTATTTCATGAAATTTTATTTTGTTGAATAAAACAACAGTGTTTAATAAACAATGTGTTATTCAGTATATTATAATATTCATAAAAAAAAATGATAACTAAATATGATAACTCCCACATCTTTCACAGGATATTAATCACATATACAGTAAAAATTTAAAACTATATAATAATTAATATAATATGACATAATATATATAATAATTCTAATTTTTTTTAGTAAATTAAAAAAAAACTGATTTTATATCTATTTACCTTTGATATAGTTTAAAATTTAAATAAAAAATAAATTATAACAAAATATTTTGAATTAATTTTTTTTTGTAAAATGTTTTTCTCCTACGTACAGAGATTAAAATATTCTCACGGAATAATTTATTTTCTGATGTTTTCCTCCTAGCTTCTTTTTTATATTTGCATACGATTTTAGCTAAAAACATATTCAGCAAACTCAAAGATACAGAAAGCTTATACTACGTTTCACAATTCTAAATTAAAAGTTAAGCATGAAAATAATATGTTACTAATTTCCAAGTAGTAAATTTACTGCAATTTATTGTTTATAGTTTTGGTTACGTCTGCTTTATATATTTTTATGTTCATAAATTATAATTTTTTAAGATTTTTTCTCATGATTTAAATCTCTGATTTCAATCTAAAATTTCAAATTATTATATTAATATCTATAATTAAATACTCTTAGATATTTTTTTTTATAAGAGGAGCGAAATGTATCTTGCGAATAATTTCCATCTTAAAAATTTATTATTAATGGAAGTGAAATTCAATATATATAACAGAGAAGCACAACTAATGTATACATATGTCATATAAAAATGACATCATCTGACTTACAATGTAATGATTCTACGTATAATTCAATTTATATGATTTTTTACAGCATGTGAGTTGCTCAATTCGCATCGTAGGGGAAAAAAAAAAAAAAAAAAAAAAAAAAAAAAGCACAAGTTGAATGTTAGTATAAAGATAATTTTTTCCTACACCTCCTTTTTGCGATGACCTTATATGGAGGTTCAAATTTCTAACTATCATGAAATACATCGTTTTATTATTATTTTTTGTCTGTTTTACTAAGTGCCGAAGTACTTCATTAATTTTATTGCTTTGCAATATATAAATGAACCTACATTGTCTATAACACAACGGAATGTCTTTTATGAACATATGTTAATTATATGGTGTCTGCTGTTAATTATATGTAACAAGTCAAATTTAGTATATGATGAATCAAAGTTATATATTCTACAGTAATTTTTTCAAATACATAAATAAATAAAAAATGAGGACTATTTATATTTTAAACTAGTCAATTTTTTATATTTAAAACGAAACATCTTTATTAGACATAAACAAAAATGCAAAATTATTTATTTTAGCAATAGTTTTTATTTCCTTTACATACAACAAAAAGACAAAAAGAAAAAAAAAGTTATTTGCACAATATAATAATAATAAAAAATATTTACAGCAATTTTTTATATAAATAATATTGATCAATGCAGTACAGTATATACGTGACATTAAGAAATAAGCAGATGGTGGAGTATTAGTTTACTTTTTGTTTGCTCGATATAACGATTGAATTTCAAATTGCTGGTAAAAGAAGAAAAGTCATTACTATAGTCACATTATTATGCCGCAAAAATGTTAAAAAAAAAATGGTCTGGTTCACAAATTGCTCATATAACAACGTGTTTTTATTATTGTTTTATATATATTTTTTAACCATGGCCTGTCTAAACCCATTTGTTTTGTTAATTATTTTTTGTTTTTTTGAAGGCTATTGATTTATTATTAATTTATTATATAGGAACTCTGTTTATTATTATTGTGTACAGTTTGAACTTACGTGTAAGGGAGTCTGCAATAACTATATAAATTATATATATATATATATATATATATATATATATATATATATATATATATATATATATATATATATATATATATATATATATATATATATATATATATATATATAAATCAATTAAGTTTTACTACTTAAATTTTACCTTGTAATGTTATCAAATATAAATATATAAATAAAAGATTAAATTAATTTTTAAATAGAATCACGAATCATTTTTTTTTTGTCACTTTATATTTGCATGGGTATACCCATACTTTTATTAATATAATATACATGATATATTATAGTTTTTAGTAAATTATTTATGTGGGATTGATTATATAATAAGTTTAACTATAGCATAAAATGCTATTTGTCATTTTCTATTAAGCTTTTATTTATTTTTTTTTTCTTTGCCCTTTCTTTTTTTCTTTTCATGTGTATTGTGCTTTTTTTTTTTTTTACCTGCGGTGAAAAATATATTTGAGCAGCGACTCATGTGCAGGATCAAATTCAGCATCTGGAGGTATGGGTTCAAGTTTTGCTTCCACTGCAGCATCTTGCATTTTTTCATTGAATTCTTGTAATTCACAACGTCGAGGTCCGACTACAAATTGACGTCCCTCAATTAGAAGTAGAGCTTCATCTGCTGCCATACCAAGTAAGGGTGGTGATAAAATCTGAGGCAGTAAACTTTGCCCCAACACAATGACGTGGAAGCTACCTCGGAATCTTGCACTTGGTCTTTCTTCTTCCAGTGTACCTGGTGATAAAAATGTTACTGACGCATCGTCTACGATCAACGGAGAGTATTCTTCGCGTGGGGCAAACATCGTAGGTGCCGAATCTATTTCTCTACTGCGGTGACCTGTCTCTTGTTGCATGACACTAGCACCACCGTTTTCTTGTTCTACGTCTGGTTCATAAGGCTTTCTATATGCTAACTCATACATAAAGCGTGTTAGATTTCTTTCTGCAATTTCAGTACTACTTTTTACAAATTGGTTGTTGTATTTTTTAAGCATATCTTCATCTTCACATTCAACACCGTAGCTTACGTAAGGACCTGACAGTTGTTCGCCAAGATAATTACACATTCCAAAAGTATGTGGACTGATGGTTCCCGAAGCGAGAGTAACGTTAATATCTGTACACTCTGTTTCTGGCCAACGATATGCCACTCCAGTTTCTCTCCATCCAATGTATTCTTGTGTTGTAACTGGGGTTCCACCTTCCATACTTGAGTTCATTTTCATATGATAATCCCAGTCAAATAGACCTTGACGTGCATCGTATCGAACTCCTAATGATGCACGAAGACGCGAATCCCAAAAATTTACTATATCAAATTCTGTTTGAGTAGCACTCCTCCAGAATTTATAAACACCTTCCAGATAATCTCTTTCTTTATATTTGAGATAATCCAAACTTACGAGCGGTAAGCGTGATTTGAGGTAATTTGGATCAGTTACCATGTATATAAGTTGATTAGCTTTGTGGCGAACATACTGCAGTGTATTTGGTCGCAGTAACGTATTTCCATGTATTTCAAGGAATGCACGAGCTTTGTGCAGAGGTCCAAGGACCTCCGAGGGCTCAAGAGCGAGAGTAATAAGCAGCAATTGTCTTGCGGCTGCCTCGATGCTTGGCTCCAGCACGTGCAGCTGAATGCGACGTGCAAATGGATGGCGGTACATTTGGGCAAGTGTACGTAACACGTGGCGCACGTCCCCAGCGCCGGCTAACAGCACGTTCACAGAGGTCATCTCGCTAACCGACGTGGGCGCGAAGTCCTCGATGTGCTGCTGCAAGTCCAGTGCAGGACTATGACCCCAAAGTGTAGCAGTCATCTGACAAATCAAAATTGCAAACTGTAATTGAAGTCAAATTTTTAAAATACCTTAAAACGTGGAAAAAGAAGTTAATTAATGTATTGTTTGAGAATTAAAAAGAATAATATAAAAAGCAATTTTGTTAATTAATAATTAAAATCAATTTAAAAAATAAAATTTGAATAAAATATATTTTAGTAAAGGAGCTATACAGCAATACCCTCTGACAATATTTTATAATAGAGATTTCGGCTTTTTCTTTAACGCCTTCGAGAACCCGGAATTAATTAAAGACTTATACGCACCTATACTACAAATCATGCTCATCACATATATTTAAATTTTTATATTACAAAAACCATACCGTAATTTTCTCATGTCTATTTTTGTTCGTAAATATACATTATTTAACAATATAAAATATTTTCTTTATGAAAGAAAAAGAAGAAGGAAAGAGAGAGAGAGAGAGAGAGAGAGAGAGAGAGAGAGAGAGAGAGAGAGAGAGAGAGAGAGAGAGAGAGAGAGAGAGAGAGAGAGAGAGAAGAATGGGAGACATCGAAAGAAAACAAAACAAATAACTTATTATTTTGTTACCAATATAATCTTATAATAGTTGATATGTTTCGTTGATCTCAAAATTTATGTGGCCTATCCCTATAATATACAATAGAATGAGGTGTTAAAAGATATTTAACTTTCCTTTTATATTTTTGAAACATCAAACATTACATCGATATAACATGTGCCGAAAAAGTGTATACTTTTAAATTTTCATGTCAAATTTAAAATAATGTGTGCTGTAAGAGATAATAGCCCGGACGAAAGTTTTACGGAATTTTTATTTCGTATACCCTAAAGTCAAAAGAGATCACTAACAAATTAATTATAAATTTTTGAAATTAAAATCTTATTTAGCTCTTTATATTACATAAAAAAAAAAAAAAAAAAAAAAAAAGATTGGGATATTTTCAAAACGATGTTTGTATGAAAAAAAAAAATCAATCTCAAGACGCTTTCATTTGACGCACCTTTGCCTCAAGCTCCGCAACCGCAATGTAATAACACGGTAAATTTGTTTTTATAGTGGGCGATTTGTCCGAGAGAGAGAGAGAGAGAGAGAGAGAGAGAGAGAATTTGTACTAATACATTTAACAACACAAGGGGCAATTTTTTTTGCGTGGATGTGTAAAATTAATTGTACTCTTATCCTCTTTAAGATGAGACTGCCAAAAAAATAATTTATGCAAAAAAGAAATTTTATTTTTTAAACAAAACCCTGAGGTTTAAAGTTTAAAGAGGTTTAAAGCCTTTTTTTTTTTTTTTTTTTTCTTTATCTTTTTCTTAGGTTTATGCTTTTTAGACATAATGTTTATAAAAAAACTATACTTTAAAAACGTTTAACGTGATATATTATTATATTGTTTAAATAAATTTATGTATTCTATTATAATCATGCAATCCTGTTAACAAATGACGTGATTTTTAATGTTCATTTCAAGTTTTAATTAATTTTATTAAAGAATTGTTAATAACTTTTTTACACGCAAATTTATATAAAATTTAGTTAAAAAAAAAAAAAAAAAAAAAAAAGGATGAAGAGTCGTGAGACAGATATAAAAAGAAACAAAATAATTATTCTTATATAAATTCATCTACAAAACTGAAATGATTAATGTCTCCGACTACTATGCTTTACTTAATTTTAAATGATTTTTTTAGTATTATATAAAAGTGCGAAGACAATATCCTTTTTGACTCCCATACATGCTGTCTCTCTATGAAAATTGTTTTCTATAAGACACATATAATATATTTCCGCCGCGCACTCTGCGAGCAAAATAAAATAAGGTTGCTATTTCTACGGTGACATAAAAGGTGCCAATCTATACATTAAACACGTTTGATAAATTACTATGAATTATATAGGTGTCACAATTGAAAGATCGATACATTGTATTGAGAAATAGTATAAAATGCTATAATACCATACTCACCTTTTCTGTTCTAGTGTTCGCCAAAAAGTAGATCGCTCCGAGATACCTCGGCGCCGCTTGTCAACAACTTACCGTTGCTATGCAGCAAAAATATAAAAAATAAATAAAATAATTATATTATATAGCTTTTGGTAGATATAGTGTTTACAGTTTCCCAACTTTTATATTTGATGGACATGAAAATTAACCGGGAAATTGAAATTTTTTCATTTTAAATTTTTACGTATGAAAAGAGATCCAGCGTAAATAGTATGCACGCGTTATTGTCATCTTTGGTATAAAATTATTTATCTCTGTCTTTTTGTCAGCACAGAAAATACACTTTAGCAGCGTTAATTTAAA
This sequence comes from Ecdyonurus torrentis, assembly GCA_949318235.1. Classification (NCBI taxonomy): domain Eukaryota; kingdom Metazoa; phylum Arthropoda; class Insecta; order Ephemeroptera; family Heptageniidae; genus Ecdyonurus; species Ecdyonurus torrentis. Next base: position 33,464,606 of record OX439129.1, on the reverse strand, counting down.
TAATAGCTTTTTCATGTAAATGATTGAAATAACATCATTAATAAAAATAGAAACTGATTAGGATTTCAACCTACTGGTCGAAGTAATGGTATAATATATTATATATTTATATAAGTTTTATCGTATTCAGTTTTTGTTATTCCTATTCGGTTGATAAAAAGGTGTTACATATATGATTAAAGTTTTAATAATAAAAAACGTTTTAAATGATAAGCATTATTTATATAATATTTATTTATTGTTATAAAATAATTTTCACAATATACATTATTATATCGTTTGTTTTTTTTCCTTTTTTTTTTTACTTTAAATTTTTTTGTTATATACATATTAATCTGGTATAACATGGACTGTAATTTTTTTTATTACCAAATTAACCACAATGAATGCAAATCAATAAAAAAAGGGGGTTATAATTTGAATAAATATTTAATTATTGAAAATTTATGTTTCCAGACGATACGCCATTAAAATCTGCGACTGATCGTCTCCAGTAAAGTCGCTGTACGGTGTTCCCCTGAAGATATGCTCGGACATAGGTACTGTGACCAACTGGTCCCACTGCAGCGACTGGCCAATGCGCTGCGACGCTCCGGACGTAAAGATTGCGGAGACGAGGGGTAGGCCGCGATCGCGAGCCACATCAACCGAAGCCTGCACGAGCATGCGACCGATACCCTGGCCGCGAGCTGATCGTGATACTGCGAGGAACATAACCTCAAGACTTCGGTCAACTCCATAGTGCTCAAAAACGTCCTTTTTAGCGTCCATCTGCAAATACGAAAAATTAAATAGTTGCAAGTTTTTAGGCAGTATAGAAAAGTTAAAGTAGTACGAGTTAGGGGAAATATATATAATATAATATAAATATCTATATCTATATATATATATATATATATATATATATATATATATATATATATATATATTATATAGAAAAAAAATATTTCCAAACTTTTTTATTTTTATTTGTAATATTAATATATATATTTATTTTATTTATTTATTTTTGACATATATATATATATATATATATATATATATATATATATATATATATATATATATATATATTGTGTGAAAAATAATTAAAATAAATACAATTCAAAAAAAAGTAAAATTATTGAAATCAAATCGATAAATTGGGGGGGGGGGGGGGGATCATGTAACCATTATAGCAAAAGCTTTTACTTTTTCTCAAATAAATATAATATAATATTATTTTTACTGGAAAATTCATTCTATAATTTTATACACACACACGACCCTTCTAATTTTTTGCACCACAAGGCCAAAATGTTTTTCTCTTTGTTTTGCCATATACAATTTTTGTATAAATAAAAACTGCATGGTTTTTATACTTTTGTGAGTACAAAAATTATAAAGGCCGGTTTATTTATATTTATGATTTTTCTAACAATTTCATTAAATAGTATATAGTAATTAGTAATACTGTCAGTCCTAACCCTGATCATGCAGTCCACATACTCCTTTGCTGTGTCAGTTTTACATTTAAATTGTTTAAAGTGTTCAAAGTAGCCAATATCTTCTTTATCTCCAGCAGCAGTTTGAATTTTGTTAAATAAAGCTCCAACAACCCTGTTGTCTTTGAGTGCTATGACGGAGACACCATCTTGGGAAGTTTCAATTGTCAAGTTTTCCAACTCGTTTATAGCTTGAGGACAGCTCTAAAATAGATAAATTTTGTCAGACACCATGCAGCCTCATGCAAGACAAGAAACTGCTTTATTATTCTTACTATAAGTTGTACTCCTTTGGCAGGAGGTTCATCAGTGTAAAACGAATCCCTCATCAAAATTAATGCTTCTTTTAATCTATCCTCAGTAAGACTAACTATTTGAATTCCAGTATCATTTTGTAGCCAGAGCCTAGCAACTGCCATCTATAATGAAAAAATGAAAATTGCTCTAATAGAATATAATATATCATGTCATTTAGTTTTTTTTTTTTTTTTTTTTTTTTTACATCCTCGTCCTTTGTTGAAACTGTGCTAATAAAATAATTTTGAATAATTATCTTAATAATTTAGATTATTTAAAGACACATAAAAGTGTAATATACTTAATGTTACAGACAAATAGTCAAAGTAACTCATAATAACACAAATAAAAAATAATTAAGCAAATGAATTTTTTAAATACAAATGAATTTTAATTATTACATCAAATGCAAACCTTTCTGTAAATTTCAATTTGGTTAATATTCACAATGATGCATACAAATGTGCTTAAGAAATATAATTTCATTTCTGCATCTCAGCTGATTGTATTTTTGTTTTTCCTACCTTCACAAATGTTCACAATACTTGCTTTGACAAGGAAAAAAAAAAAAAAAAAAAAAAAAAAAAGCGGACTTTTTGAAATATATTTTACTTTGAATACTGTGCTATGTCCCTTACATGTCTTCCAACTCTTGGCTGATTTTTTAGACACGCTGTTTTAAATTTCCCTCTCTAGGGAACACTGCGATAAACATGGGGGCAATTTGGACTATTATATAATAAGGATTGATAAGGCTGACTGAAGGTCAGAAACAATATAATGTATGACGTAAACAGATAAAACTACTCAGAATTCTTGCGCTCAGGTGACAACAAGACCTCAAACCTTTGTAAAGTAGTATTTTTAATATAGTAGTTTTGGCTGCTAATCAAGGCGCTAGTGTAAAAGCTTGAATCATGCTTGTCTATATGCAGGTCCAATTACTACAAAAAAAGACAATCATAAGATAATTTGATAGGTAAATACATAAATTGATAAGGAAACATAGCATGTCAATTTAAGATATTTAATGAGCATGCAAAGATATATAAAAAAAATACATTCATAACATTTAAGTTTTACAAGATAAAGAATGGTGTATTACATATATTGTCAGGTTAGAGCACAAACCTTGTATCTACAAAAGCAACAAGGTTCAAAACAATATACAAAACGATAAGATTTTCAACTTAGCTGCTTTTGTAGATACATGGTTTGTGCTCTAACTCGACTATATATTTATACTGTATATTAAGAGTAAATCAAGTAAAATGGATAGTTGTATGCACACAACTTTATTTGATTTAAATTTTAATTAATTTAAAAATTAAGACACTTTATAATAATAGACCGGATTTTTAGATGAAAATTAGAATTATGCCTGCAAATTTAATAGTAACACTTTTTGCTTTACAACCTATGTGAGTTTATAAAAAATTGGTACTTCGCTGCTAAAAAGTTCAGAAATAATATTTGTATAAACTCACAGTATAGGTTGTGATGCAGGTAAATAACTTACCAATTTTGCAGGGGCAGCTGATATTTTTACCTAAAAATACAGTCTCCATTTACAATCAAACATAGAATAATAGTTAATTTAACAAAATACATAGGCTTATATTATTTATATTTACTTATAAATTTGATTTGCAATTCATACAATAACCTGAAAATTCTACTTCCTTTACAAACAATTATCAAATACTTACAGCATGGAGTATAAATTAATTCAAACATATTACATAACATTATCACATCATGATATATACATGTACTTCACAGTAAAACATTTGAAACTTTGCACATAGCCTCCTTATACATGATATTAAATATCAATATTTAGCAAGAATTGGCATATATTTAAATATAATTAAAAAGCTTTTTTCTTCTTGAATGGTGATCATAATTACATAATGATTTTGTGAAACTGTGGTCTTGATTATTGTTATATTTACATATTCAATAAAAAAAAAAGGATGAATCAAATTTGCAATAATTCACCAATAAAAAAGATTTGAGGAAAAAAAATAAAGAAGAAGAAGATAGATGAGAAAAATGGGGAATGGGAGATAGTGAGCAATAAGCTGACATGGGCGGGAGTATTTTTTTTTTTTTTTTTTTTTTTTTATAAATAATTCTTTTTAAATTTATAAAAGAATTTAGTTTCTCTTCCACAAGTTGTCACTATCAACTTGATGTTCAATATCTACTATACCCTGTTAAAAAAAAAAAAAAAAAAAAAAAAAAAAAAATCCCCATTTTTCACACACACTGGTACTGTATTTATACCGGTACATCAAATCAGTACTTTACACTGCATTTAAAAATGAATTTTGCAGCTTTTAAGAGAGAACCATTTAACTATGGAAGAGTAGGTAGGTAGTCTCCCATTACAAACTTTAGCGGAGCTGAGAAAAAGAGGAGAAATCTTTGTCACCAGCAATCCACATGGCTTTGGAGACCAATCAAAGAGTGGCTCTCATTCTCTTTGTTCACCTGAATGTTACAGGAAGGAACCTCTGGAGCTCTCATCTTCCAATACAATACAATGCAGCATACTGCACACACTCTAGCAGTCTAGGTGACAAATTTTCTCCTCTCTTATTAACACTCCTTAAGTTTGTAATGGGAGACAACCCACTTTTGTATGCTTATATGGTTAAACACTGCAAATTTTATTTTTACACGCAATGTCTGTAGTACCAGTGGCGTAACTACCAGGGGGGGAGAGGGGGGAGTTCCCCCGGGCCCGTCGACTTCTGGGGGCCCGTCGGCTTCTGAGGGGGCCCGTTGATGCTTGGCGCAAAAAAAAAAAAAAAAAAAAAAAAAAAAATAATAATAATAAATTGATAATATTAAATTTTATGTTGAAAAACAGTATTTGAAAGTTAAAGTGGATCAATCAAATAATATGCATTTTGTGACAGAGGGTATTAATATTAACTACATTTTTTAACTGTCACCATACCGTCTAATTAAATTTTCTATAAATGTCTTCTTCAAATATCATATGTATTTTTTCTATTTATAGCAAAAATTAATTATTGATAAAAATTAAAATCATGTATGATAGACCATTTTAAGGTTTTTTTTTTTTTTTTCATGTTATAGTGACACTTTTTAATTTTCATTTTAAAAAATAGCTTAAAATTTCAGTGCCACGCCCCCTTTTCCAAAATTTTTCGCCTGCGGCGCACAAACCCCCCTCCACCGCGGCACTGTCCTCCTTCCGGGGGGCCCGTGTCAGATTTTTCCCCCTGGCCAAATTTTTCAAGTTACGCCACTGTGTAGTACTATGTATTTAAGACGCATTGTAAACACATTCAACAATAAAATGATATTATACTTTGGTTTGTACATATAGAAAAACAATAAATTCTAAAGCAGATTATGACTGAGGAGAGTGTTAATAAAGAGCTTACAACCGTTGTGCCATCAAAATCATAGTTTGATTTTCACCAGTAAACTGACTATAAGGTTTACCATCATAAACATGCTCAGACATTGGCACAGTAATAAGCTGGTCCCATTTAAGGCAACCACCAACACGTTGAGAGGCATTTGACGTAAACACAGCATTGATGAGAGGTAAGTCTTGTTTCCGAGCTACTTCCATTGCAGCACGTACAAGCAAAGGTGCAACTCCCTGTCTACGTACTGAACCTTCCACACACAGGAACATGACTTCCAAAGAGCAAGTCACACCATAGTGCTCAAATACATCTTTTTTAGCATCCATCTGTAACAACATCAAAGCAAAGTAAAATTTACTGTGAACACAAACACTGTAACTTAACTTATTTTGTAAGATAAAAAAAAAAAAAAAAAAAAAGTTTACAATTATAAGTTTATTATTCATTCATCCATTATTTGTTACATTGAAATAATCCATTAGTCCTAGTGGTAAAGGATGAAACCAGTTTTAGGCCATGGGTAAGTCAGATGCTGTTTTATAATGTTGTTCTTTGATGTAGTGTAAAAATGTGAGATACTAGGTATATCGTATTTTATTGGCACAGTATCCCTATTCTTTTAGATTTTATTTTATCAAAAAAATATCTAGCACTAGTCTATACTAGAACATTTAATCCCAAGTCCCAATTAACTATATAAATTACAGAATCTTTGCGTTTAATTAATTTTCAATTCAGCCTTATTCAATCTTTCTCTTAACTATTTTCTATTGTCAATTTTAATTCTATTGTTTAGCCTACATATAATATATATATATATATATAATATCACTCTGGCTGCGCCCAAAGGGCGCACTTGCATTTTTGTCCAGTACAACAAAGGGCATACTTGCACTTGGTTTTACATGTTAAGCTTATGATGGATGCGGTAGCAGCATCGAAAGTAGCCAAATGCAAGTACGGCATACGCCCTTTGCGTAAAAGTAGCCAAATGCAAGTACGCCCTTTGGGCACAGCCACGGGGATATATATATATGCTCTGCAATACTAACCCTAATCATGCAATCAATGTATTCTTTGGCACGGTCAGTCTTGCACTTGTTGTCTTTGAAATCTGCAAAGAAGCCAACTTCACCAGGTGCAGGTGTAGTTTGCACCTTGTTGAATGAAACTCCCACCACTTTATCATCTTTCAGAGCAATCAGAGAAGCTCCATCACGGAACGTCTCCACAGACAGTAGTTCCAAGTTGATTAGTCTGAAGAAATTAATTTTATTAGCTCTAAAATTTATATATCAAGGATGCACCACTATAATATTGGAAGTCCACTTGTAAAATGTACCTGCAATTCTAATCCTCTGGAAGCAGATTCGTTTGTATAGTAATATTCTCTCATCAATTTTAATGTCTCTGGGAGCCGTTCTTCAGTTAAAGTTACAATTTTGATGGCATTCTCATTTGTCAACCATACCTTCTCCTCAGTCATCTGTTATTAAATATAATATATATATATACATGAAAAAAACATTATGGTTAATGGTACTAAATATTAGGATAGAAATTAAACAAAGAAATTAGAGCACTGTGTATTGAAAATTAATGCAAAGCAAAATTCTCTAATTTTGATAGTTAATGGGACAGGGATTCAAATTAATTCACTAGCCATTGTTAGGACGTTTTTATGAAAATAATTTAAAAGGACACGTTATTCTGTGCAAAAAGTAGCTGCATATAAATATCAGCACAACCCAAATCTCGATCTGGCTGTACGCGTTTCATCCATATCCACTCTAAATATTATAAATCAATAAAATAAAATACAATAAACATCACAGGTCTTAGGCTAGTGAACTAGGCTAGTGAATTAATTTGAATCCCTCTACCCATTTACTATAAAAATTAGAGAATTTCTCTTTGCATTAATTTCCAATACACAGTGCTCTAATTTCTCTCATTCTATTTCTAATTTTTTATCCTATTATATATAAAGAGATATATGTTAAGGAAAATAAACCATTGCGGTTAGGTATGATAAATTTGAAAGAAAAGGATAGGAGAAACCAGCAAGGGCCTTACCATAGTTAAGAGAGTCTCATAGTTTGGTGAAAATACACTCCATCTCTCTTGGAGTTTAGTGCCGAAATATTTCCAATGTGTTAGTTTTTTATATCTGTGCTAGCAAGATTTTCACCGAACTATGGGACTCTCCCTTCACTATGGTAAGGCCCTTGCTATTATATATAAATTTATACAATGGTAAACGGGGGCGTATCCAGGATTTTGCGACGGGAGGGATCCAGCCTATATTGAGCATAGGAAAAGGGGGAACTCCCCCCCTTTCCTATGCTTTTTCAGACCTGACAGGGGGGGGGGGGGGGGTTGAGACCCCCAAACCCCCCTGGATACGCCCCTGATGGTAAACAATGGTAAAACTACTAGACATCATGCAGTTACCTAAAGAATGTATTATGAAAAAAATCAATTGAAATATAAGTTTTTTTTTTTTTAAAGTATAAAAACTAAGCAGCACATACTGTAAATTAAAAAGTTTGAAAACTTTATTTAGTTAACTCATTTACGACAATATATTTTGGCATTCAAAATCGTGTGCTTAATTTACAATGTTATTCTCATGAGAAAATATTTTAAAAGGCAAAATAGATTTATCACAATTGTGTGTACACCTATAGACAAAAGTTTCCGAAAGATTTGTATACGCAACCTGCAATCATACTATGCTATCTTTATGAGAAAAAGCAGCTCCATTCGGAAACTCTTGTCCAGAGGTGTACATACCTTATGTTAAGAAGTATGAAAACAGTAGTCACTAGTCTAGATATATGGAACATTATAATACAATATTCTTTATAATATATGGTAATTGTACTATATATAGTTATTGACATGCTCGCCTAAATTATCGTCAGTGTTTTTATTTTTATTTTTTAATATATGCTCTGAAGTTTTGAATTTTTTATACCTACAAATATAATTACTGTAATTATCTCTTTTGTGCTAAATTTTCAAACCCCTAAAATGAATAGAAGGTGTTTAAAAAATACAACTGCTGATGATAACTGCGGCCCTTTGATAACTATAGTACAATTATACACTATACTCAGGCCCGCAACTATTTTCTAAAACTGTGATTACAACTTGGACAAATGGCCTCTGTTATCTTATAATTTTTATATACGGCAGTAATATCAATGTTGTAAGTGAAGAATATGTGTATCGTTTTTTGTCACGGGAATCAAAATGTGTAGTGTAGTTGTTTCCAAATGTAATGTGTGTAGATGGCGCTTGAACTTACACATTTGTTCTGTGACAAAAAACGAGATACACATTTGCTTCCACTGTCAAAAAACAAGTTAATAAAATAGCATTAAATTGCTAAAACTAACTAACAAACAATTAAACAAACAAAGATAGGCATTTTTTGCTTACCGTAAAAAAAAAAAAAAAAAAACGAGATGGTACAAAATATTGTTTGCTACAACATTGATATACAACACATATGTCCATGTTCATCTATTATTTACTTACAACTCTGTTATATATAGATTAATGTTTAGATGTGGAAGAGTGACTGATATGTTCTCCACGAGACACTGAGCTGGACTGAGCCTGTTTTGATGTTTTTGCAGCAATAGATCTCAAAAGACTGTAAACTGTAGCAGGGGGAACTCCGTTGCGGATCAACTCTAACATCACTCTAAAAGCAGGGAGAAAAAAAAGAAGAAGAAAAAACAAAAAACAAACATATTATCAGTATTGATGTCAGAGTTTATTTATAACTCTGTATACAAATGTAGCTAACCTCATAGTATGCGGAGGGATATTAAGTCCCACCAACTCTGATAATGTGTGAAAATCAGCCACTTCCTCAGAGCGGGATTCGGATGTGGTAGTCTTGTGCCGATTTGCCATTGACCCTGGTTTTGTCTATTATATACATAATATGTAATTAAGAAAACAAGGTCAAAAGGGTTGAAGTATCATATAACCTCTCTATGATCATAACATGCCTACATCATATGATGGCATAGGAAAAAGGAAGCAACTTAATATGCAATAATCACTGAAAAAATCATTATAAATTTTCCATTATAATGAAATACGTATGTATAGCAAACACGGAAACATGCATTATATTCATATATGTATGTGTCACACACAAACGCATGCTTTTAGGATTTAAATTATGTAAACTATAACAAACCTTCATGAATGCGTCTCTCGAAAATAACTAGTATTTGCGTTTTAAACTATGAAATAATAACTAAAGTTGCACAAAAAACTTTTTTTTGTAGACTGCCGAACAGTTTATTGTTTACAATTTGATTTTCAGCAGCTGGAACTATTTGTTGGCGGGAAAACACAAACCAAACGCATACGCCATCTAGTGTTAACCTTTTGACCTTCTACGCAGTACTCAGTAACCCTTGACCCTTGCCTTGATGGGAGAATGAACCATTTAGAGAGTTGGCTGTCCGATCTCACATCCTAAAACAAATCTTTGCTCTCTGATCCTTACACTAAATTGTTTATTATTATTTTCTGCGACATACAACGAACACAACTAAAATCTTCCGATAAGGTCGCACAGTGCGTCACTCTCCGATTAGAACCACATATCACTTTTATAAATGCTCATACTATCATTTAGTAAAACTTACACATTAAATTATAAACAGTTATTTATTATAAAAATAAAGGTGCTTTCACGTATCCATTTATATGTTGTAAGTTGTAACTTACAGTGCAGCAAATTGTGAAATAGCACGCAAAAAGTTGCAAAAACAAATAAATGAATATGTGGATACACCTTTATATTACACATAAAAAAAACAAAGTAATAAATGTATGCATAGCTTTATTATTCTCATAACAAATACCTCTCCAATGTCAAATAAAAAAAAATAAAATACAAAGAAGTGAACAGTGGGCAGCCCTGGCAGGAACAGAAATCAACGGAGCATGGTCATTGATGAGCAAGGCTTAGCAAAAAGTACATTCTAGCTTGAGCTTGTTCCACAAGTCAAACAGATTCTTATGTATTAAGAAAAAAAAGTGCATTCTATGCACAAATGTAAATATTTTTGACATCAGAAAACTAAATGTCTATGCAACATAACAAAAATAATCCATGAATAAATCTTCTGCTAAGAAAATGCCTGAAAGATTTTTTTTTTTTTTGTTTTCAATTACAATATTAAACTTGCCCATCAATGATTAAAATTTAAATATAAATAAAAATTAAGAAGAAAAAAATGCAGACAAATCATTGGTATAATAAAATACACAGTATATCTACAAATGGTTGGGTTAGATTAATTATTATAGGTAAGTTATATTCCTTATTCTTTAAAAAACTAAAAATAACAAATACAAAGAAAATCATTGCTCATTCCATTTTTTTTTTTTTCAAGAAAGAACAAATTAGAAAGAAAAAAAATTTGAAATGCATAAATAAAAAGACATGTTATAGCCTAAACACTCCCAGACAGCTTGCTGCATGCTGTCATGGATTTTTCTTTTTTAAATATATTTTTTCACAAATAATATAATAATAATAAAAATCACTTTAATAATAAAGCACTTTTTATATTAATGATTTTTTTTTTTTTTTTTTTTTTTTTTTTTGCAATAGAAATGTTAATCCAAGCACCTTTTTTATTCAAATGAGGAGCTTGGACATGTTGGGTGCTTGGTGGAGTTTAAGTCCAATTTTGTCTCCCACATTGGCCAACCCAACAAACTTGCAGTACATAAAAGTCCTTACTGCCCTTACATTAAAACAACTCAAGAACTCAAAGTATATTATGCGACAAGACAAAAGCTACGATTGTGTGCAAATATACCAAAGTAAGCTCATTGAATTTTTCCTTTTCCTTTTTCTTCTTTTTCTTCTTCTTCTTCTTCTTCTTGGAAGCATCAATTCATAATGTAAAGCATTATAGTAAAATTAAAATTCACTTTTTTTTTAATGCTTGAAGAACAATGCATACTTTTTTTTTATACAATAGCTCTAATTATAAAATAATTGCAGTGATTTTATTTGCTAAAAAGATAATTATATTATTTATAAAGTACATTTGAGTTCTTATCAGTAAATATGAGAATAAAATATTATAGTTATATAAGTATAATGTTATATCCTATTTTATTACCCCCTCCCTTTCATTGCAGCATGGGTTGACCAATAGAGAGAGATTTAGACAAGAGACCCCACTTGTGGCCTGCACTAATGAATGCATTATTTAATGCACTCACAACTGCACTCACTGCCACTGCACTGTGTCCGCTGTTAAACTTAGTCCATGTGGCGAGAGAAAGAGAGGCACTCGGCTCTTGCTGTTGTCCACCAGCTAGGGTGAACTTACTCCAGCACCTTCAGCACCTTGCCAATAGCAATCGTCTTTCCTGAAATTAAGAAGAATAAAAATATATTACACATTACGATAATAAAGCTTTGTCATTTTCACAAAAACAAATTGATCTAATGCTTCGTAGTTCAAGAAACACTGACTTGACAAAAGTTGATTTATGAAAAATATTTGATACAGTAAAAACACAAATACAATAGCAAAATTTAGGGAATACGAGACTTTGTTTCTCTTGCAGTTCAATACCAAAACCCATCCAATATATTTTAGTTCATTTATCTCTGTACTATAATATATAGGAAAAAACCATCGCGGTTGGTATTAATTACGTTTAAAAAAATAATTAGAAAATAGTTGGTAGAGATTAGAGCACGTTGAATTGAAAATTAATAAAACGCGAAAATTCTCTAATTTAAATAGTAAATTGGGACTAGGGATGCAAATCATTATAGCTTGCGCTAAATAAAAATAGACGTTAAAAGGGATGAGGGATATAGTGTCAATGTAAAATACGATATACCTAACATCTCACGTTCTCACACTCCATCAAAGGCACAACATTATAAAACAGTATCAGACTTACTCTTGGCCTTAGACCGTAGTGTCAATGTAAAATACGATATACCTAACATCTCACGTTCTCACACTCCATCAAAGGCACAACATTATAAAACAGTATCAGACTTACTCTTGGCCTTAGACCGGTCTAAGGCCAAGAGTAAGTCTGATACTGTTTTATAATGTTGTGCCTTTGATGGAGTGTGAGAACGTGAGATGTTAGGTATATCGTATTTTACATTGACACTATATCCCTCATCCCTTTTAACGTCTATTTTTATTTAGCGCAAGCTATAATGATTTGCATCCCTAGTCCCAATTTACTATTTAAATTAGAGAATTTTCGCGTTTTATTAATTTTCAATTCAACGTGCTCTAATCTCTACCAACTATTTTCTAATTATTTTTTTAAACGTAATTAATTATCTCTGTACTAGCAAGATATTTTCACCAAACTATGGGACTTTCTTCTCTATGGTACCGCCCTTGCTGGTTTTCTCCTATCCATTTTTTTTTCTTCAAATTTATCAAACCTTTTTTAATAGTAAATTTAAATATTGTATATAAAATGCCAATATTATTTTCAAGCAAAGAATTTTAACAATTAGGGAAAATTTTACCTTGTGATAACTCATTGATAAAAAAAAAACAGACAGCACGAATGGAACCAAAGAAGAAATATGAGAAAAATTAACCTACCCTCATCACGTAGAGTGAATCTTCCCATTTGTGGGAACAATTTGAATGGCTCAAGGCAGATCACACCTGCACATTCTATCCTCATAATAGCAACCTGGTCTTGCTTCACAAACCGTGGCCGTGTCTTCGACTTCTCCCCACTCTTCTTATCCACCAGACAGATCAAAGCCTGTGAACAACGATAATATTATATTAGCTATGTACTCCAGGTGTAATGTAATAATTGAAATATTTGAGTTATAATAATTCAATAGTAAAATACCAATTTAGTTTTCATCTTTATAAAAGATGCTAATTATTGAGAACTTAAAAGGTTATGCTTTCCGGTTATATTCATTTCCCCCCCCCCCCCCCTCCTTATTTGAGTAAAATAAAATACAGTACTTCTACTTCCAATAGCACAGTTCTATTCAAATATTTTCAGATTGATTACCTGTACATTTAAATAATTAGGAAAGAAATCGACTTTGTGATAATTGTTTAATAAAAAGATGCTAGAACACATAGATTTGAAAAATTGAGGGGATAGAAAATTGAACTGTTAATTGACAGGGACACCTTGCACGAGAGAGAAAATATTCTACCCTGGTCTGAAATTACGTGTGAGAAGCACTTATAAAGCAAACGGGTATGTACTTTAAGCAAGTTTATTATGTATATCCTAATATCCTATGCGCAATTTTTTATTAAGGGTGAGCTTATTTTTTTTATTTTATTATTATTATTTTTTTGCATTTAGTGCAGAAGTGCATACCCCCTTTCCTTTATAAATTCTTTTTGTATTTAATGTCGGACCCAGGTTAGATTATTTTCTCACTCATGCAAGGCGTCCCTGTCAATTAACAGCTCAATTTCCCATTCTCCAAATTTTCAAATCAAATCTACAATCTAAGCAACTGAAGAAGAGGGCGCTGTAAAATAAACTTTAAGAGAAAACTCCACTTCCTTTCTTTCATATTTGTGTAGAGAGTAGGGACAGAAAAAGGAAAGAAAGGAAGAAGAAAAAAAAAATAATAATAATAATAATAAAAAAAAATACACGTTTACTTACCTTGACTGTGACTTCTTCAGCAACACAGTGGATATGCATGACAGCTGAGTAACCAGCACAGATAATGCTCTTGTGTTCTAGGATCACCACCTAAATAATTTAACAATCCAAAATTCAAATATTAATCAGAAATAGTTGGTGTATTACGTGAACAGATTTTCAATCATTGTAATTCAGTTAACTCTATGTATACACTTGATTGTCATCATTTTTATTTTTTAATGCTTAATCGAGCAGGCATCAACATATTCAATATGAAATGTTAATTATCTAAGGAGTTTACAAAATTAAGTGTTTATTGTAATCGATTTTTAAAACATAGCGGTGAAATCTTGCTTTACTGAAAGTATGAAGTTATTTATTTTATCACAATAAAACTATTAGTATTGTACATAATGGTGCATATTAATAGAAAATAGTAGGTAGCATTTACTAAACATTTTATAAGAGCAGCATTTTAAATTGAAAAGTAATAAAACGACAAATACTCTCTAATTTATATAGCAAATTGCAACTTGGATAGAATGTTCTAGGGAATCCTAGTGCTAGATATTTTAGACTGGTCTAAGGCCATGAGAAGTCTGATGCTGTTTTATTATAATAGTGTGTTTTTGATGTATAGTGTGAGACAAGTTAATGCTATATTTTATTGACAAAGTATCCCCATCCTTTTAATGTATATTTTGTAATATCACACATAGTGGTAACTTTTGTAAACAAACAACAAATGGGCATTTAAAGGAGTCCTGATTGTTAACATAAAATAGTTGGTTATGTATGTCTTGGATACCATCTGCGTCAAAAATATTGTTTAGTTTAGAATCCTGTCATTTAAGCTATTGTGCTACTTTCGAGTATGCATATTAAAGCAACTGACCTGGGCATCAAAAATTCTGCCAGTCTTTGTGGGATTGTTTGCATCACACAGTACAAAACCAGGAGATACATCTTCCTCCTCAATACCCTTGAGCTTGATCTTGACATTTTCTCCTGAGGATACAGCAGTCACTTCCTCGTCATCTGACCACAGCTGATCCACCATCACAGGTGTCTGCAACATTAACACATAGGAATATACATACTGGTACCTTACAAGATTTTTATACTAACATTAAACTGTATGCACAACTCTGTAGCTTTAATTTTAATTTTCTTACATTTTTTTAACTAAAAAAAAAAAATAATAATAATAATAGGAATCTGTAACACAAATATGAAAGAATAATTATATCAAAGTTTTACATTTACAGTCTTACATTTTTTTAACTAAAAAAAAAAATAATAATAATGATAAGACGACGGGTTTGTCTCGTTGCTTGGGCCGAGCGTATTGCGATCTCGGAGGTTGAGCAACGCGGCGCCTGGTCAGTTCTTGGATGGGTGAACGCCTTTAGCCCGTCCCGTGCTTTCCTTGTAGCCCGTCGTCGCGGAGGGCAAGTCTACCCTGTTGAGCCTCTCGAACACCTTGAGGTTCCCTCCGCACCACTCTGATAGAGGGTTTGCCACCCTAGGAGTGTGTAAAAAGTAGGGTAGCGTGAGGTCTCGAACGCACGCTTTGGCGGGAAAGATATTGCCCCACCTCTTGGCGATTCGTCGCTGGTGTGATGGTGCGGCCTGTCTCCTGCTACCACCAAGCGGCTAGACAAGGAATAATCACGTGCTGCAAAGCATGTTCCGAGTCAAATGCCGACGTGCCAACTAACAAAGTTAGAGACGAGACCTCAGCCTGACATTGCTTGGCTTGTTGATCTGGCTATTTCTGCCCGTTTGCAAGGTATCGCGCGATACGCTGTAAAGCGTTGTACCTTGAGAGTAACGTGCATAAGTAGAGTGACTAAGTCCCCAGGGAGAGTCCGCAGTGTTAGAAGAAAGCTGGCCCCACTAATCCATGTGGAGGCCGAGACAGCTTTATAATGATAATAATTACTGTACTAACAATCCATTTACTGTATCCTTATTTGAATACATTATTTTAATAATAGCAGCAAATTATTTGACAGCAAATCACAAATAAAATAAAAAATATGAGAACATGGAAGAAGAATCATTAGGCCTATTATTACGGTATTATAAAATAATAATAAAACTAACCCTATTAGGCATAAGCAGCAAGCTCTGTCCCTTTTTAGTTTCTCCAGCTTCAACTTTTCCCATGACAACTGTACCCATATCCTTATACTTGTCTACCACAGGCATGATGAAAGGACCTTCTACATTACGACACATGGAGGGAAGCTGGTCGATGTATGGTATGAAGGCGTCTCCTCTGTTAACAAAATTAAGAATTAATCACTCAATGTATATTTTTTTCAGTATTTCAAGATTCCTTACCTGTACCAAGGACAGAGTTTTTCGTCTATTTGTTCTTTAAGTCCCAAGCCAGTAAGGCCTGAGCAAGGCATGAATGTGAGGTCCTTCTGAGGGTTAAATCCAAGCTTCCTGAGGTACGGCATCAACTTTTCTTTGCATTCATTGTATCTGTAACACAAATATGAAAGAATAATTATATCAAAGTTTTGTATTTAGTACATAATCAACTAAGGTACATTCATAATGAAGCGACACTTGGCCAAAATAAATACAACATTTTTTCTTCTTAATCATACCTTTCCTCTGACCAATCTACTGTGTGGTCATCCATCTTATTGATTAGTACAACCAAATGCTTCACGCCGGCAGTCTTGGCCAACATAGCATGCTCTCGGGTCTGGCCTCCTCTGTCAAAGCCTGTTTCAAATTCACCCTTACGAGCAGAAATTACCTAAAAAAATATATAATTTTTGGGAATTATTTTAATTTCTAAATTTGTCCTCTCTTTTGTTATTTTTTATCTTATACATTGACTTAAAGAGAGAAGAGCTGTAAGGTTGGAGAGAGGGGGAAGGGACAAAGAAACGATACGAGAGTTGTTTTAATCAAGCTTTCTCATTTCACTGTCAAACATTTACATATAAAACTGTCACTGACTACTTAAAAGATTTAGAGTCAAATTGCAATCACTGCCATTTCCAACTATATGTCAGAATTTTAACTTTCACAATTATTATTATTCAGAACTACGGGACATCTCTTCCCAATGGTAAGGCCTTTGCTGGTTACACTCTCCTTTCCTTTTAATTTTATCATAACTCAGTATAGTGATAATCATTTATAATAGGACATTTATTCTTACCAAAACAGCTAAATCTGCCTGTGCTGCACCACCAATCATGTTGGGCACAAAACTCTTGTGACCTGGTGCATCAAGAATAGTGAAGTGCTTAGTATCTGTTTCAAAGAAGGCTCTGCCAACTTCAACGGTCTTGCCTTTCTCTCGTTCTGAAATGATTTTAAACATATAATTATTTATAATTCTTATAGGTCTATATCCTTTTCAACATACCCTCAAGATTTGTGTCCAATGCCCAAGACAAATACCAAGTCTCACGATTTTTTTCCTTGGCTTCTCGTTCATATTTTTCTAGTGTTCTCTTCTCTACCATGCCTGTGAGATACATAATTTGACCACCAATAGTACTTTTGCCAGCATCTAGAAACAAAATAATTTAAGTATTATTACTTTGTTATAAAATTTAATATTCAACATGTTACGAGTTAATGCAACAAATAACAGAGGGGGTGAAGGGGGGGGGGTTATTAAACAGTAAATAATATGATGTTATCCCTTGAATGAATGTACAGAACAATGCATTTTCTTGGGGGGGGGGGGGGTAATACATATGAAATTATACATCCCTTTCAGGGTAAGCCAAACACACTTCCCTTTGACCTTGCGATTGATCTCCACAACTTTCTATTCTGGCTTCTGATATACAGTACATTCCTTGCTTCATCTACTCATAATTTTATTCAAACACTTTTTTTTACACCTATTACATAGATTCTTCTTTCTAAAGCATCTTTTAACCACCTCAGACTATGAAATTCCAGACCTACCTCTTCCTCTCCTTCCTTCTAATCTGATATAAAACACCTATTTTTTTTCTTTTTCATTTTTGCAATACTCTGATATTTTTTACATGATTGAATTAGCTTAACATCCTACTTTCATGCTTCTCAGCCAGTCACCTTTTCTTGCACCCCACATTCATTCATCACCCCATCTAATCCTGTTTTACACCACGTGTTTAAGGAAACTTATACCCACAGCATACCACTTCCTGTAATGCTTACTCTGAAGCACCCAAGATTCAAGATTCAACTATATAAGATAGTTGGGAGTAGGACAGAATTATTGAATTATACACTGCTTGTTTTGCCTCGTATGACAAGGCAACCACTTGTGGCAATTTTGGCCAATCCTGCTTTGCTACTAACTATTTTCCTGCCAGAAACTACTAAAATGAACAGTACATAATCTGTACAAATTTGGCACACAAAAGCATGTAATGGGAAAAGGAAGAAAAAATGGTAGTCCTCGCCAAGAAAATTTTGGTAATTTTTAAAAATCTACAGGTTCATACCATACTTAAAATCCTATACTTACACAGCTAACTTATTTGAAACTAACACGATAAAACAAAGATGTTTCAGGCACTTACCTACGTGACCAATGAAAACCACATTTACATGTTCCTTCTTGCTTTTTGTTTCTTCTGTTTTAGCAATTCGCTTCTTGGGCTTAATTATAGCCTCTTCATCTTCTCCTTCCTCTAATTCTTCTCCTACTAGATCCTCACCATCAGCTGCTTCTTCCCAACTGTCTGCTGCTGCAGGCTGTATTAAATACACACTTTAGAGATTCAAAATATTTGAAATTACTTGAGGATATACTTTTATCTCTTTTTAAATTTAATACTCTATGCAGGATTTTAAATTAGGCAATTTAATATTTTGTTAAACTTTTTGTGGGGTAACTTTAGACCATCTTTTTAAATTGCTTTAACTCTGAAACTCTTCCGGTTGGAATGATAATAACACATTTGCAGGAAAGCCTGGATAACTGAGTTTTTAGAAATTTGGGTATGTTTGTTTTAACTGAAAAATTGTCCGAGTTAAAGCAATTTAAAAAATGGTCCTAAGTTACACCCCTGGTCTAAAGTTACCCCACACTACGGAATGTATTACATGACAACTGGCTGAACCATTTTGAAGATACTTGTTAAGATTCAAAGATATCAAAGTGATAAGTCTAGAGATATTAAGAAAAATAAACCATAGCTGTTCAGTATGATAAATTTGAAAGAAAAGGATAGAAGAAAACCAGCAAGGGTCTTACCATAGGGAAGTTTGGTGAATGTTGTCCCATTTGGTGAAATACTTACTAGCAGATATATATTAAAAAAAGAAAAAAAAAAAAAAAAAAAAAAAAAAAAAGAAAAAAAAAAAAAAAGAAAAAGATAAGTTTTGGCATCAAAGAGAAACAGTGAGTTTTACCTAAGCCACTCCTTACAGACTTAGATTGTTCAAAGTTTTTCTTAGAGTCTGTAAGGACTGACTTAACAGTAAAACTTACCCCATTTTTCTTGATGTTTAGTACCAAAAAGTATCCAATATGTGTTAGTTTTTAATTTCTATGTTAGCAAGATTTGCACCAAATTATGAGACTCTTCACTATGCCAAGGACCTTGCTGGTTTTCTCCTATCTTTTTTTTTTTTTTTTTTTTTTTTTTTTTTTTTTTTTTTTTTAAGTTTATTAAAATATTATTATACATATCCTGTAAATGTTGTTCCATTTAAAAGAAAAAAAAATACATATCACATTCAATTTTTAATGAAAAAACCATTGTGGTTAGGATCAATAATAAAGAAAAGGATAGAATTACCAGCAAGGGCCTTACCACAGTAGAAATTCTTTAAGTCTCGCGTGGCACAGTGTTTTGTTATAAAAAAGTTTATTTCATAACAAAACACTGTGCCTCGCAAGACTTTGACCTATCCATAGAACTTCTACTGTGGTAAGGCCCTTGCTGGTAATTCTAACCTTTTCTTTACATATCACTTCGTACATTTACGTTAACGATTCTAAAGGTATGACAGGGCTGCTAATATTGACTATCAATTTTTTGTTCTAATTCCCAATCTTTCGTCATTAAGGGAGTAGGGGACCGACGTCGGCCATGAGACTCAAACTTTTCTCGTCAAAAAAATCTGAAATTTTGCACAATGATACTTCAGCTTGAGACAATTTCAAATTTCAAATATATAAAAATTGGGGGGGGGGGGGGGGGGGTCACCGTGCAAATTAACTTTAAATGATTTTTTGAAATTTTAAGCCCATAAGGATTTTAAGTTATATGTTGTACACCATGTGTGTTTATTGAATAAAATTAATTAATAAGGTCCAATGTTAATTTCAATATTTTTTAAATTTTTTTTTCGGGACGGTCAAACATCATGAAATTTTTACCACGGCTAGGTGTGACCAAATTTAGACCCAAAACACTTCTAGTTTCAGAGATATAAGGTTGGTATCCTACCCCCTTAAACAAAAGACTTAACATTTCAAAAAGTGGTCTGTGTCCTGCCGTACCTGTAAAATTGTTGATTTATGTACATACCTGCTGAGTCTCTGTTTTAGGTTTTTATATAAAAAAAAAAAAAAAAAAAAAAAAGGAACTGTAATGTGTGTGTATGAGTGAGTGAGAGAGATAGACTGTGATACCTCTGAATCAGCTGAAGCTGATGCTTCTCCTTGAGCTTCAACTGGACTAGGAGTCTTCTGTGATGGCTCAGGAGGTTCTGTGGGAGATTCTTTAGAAGGAGGTGCCTCTGGCGGGGTGGCTCCGGGAGGTTCTTCCATACCCAATGCAAGTGCTACTCCATCTGGGCTTCCTTTCTCTGTTAATTTGTAAATACCAGTATATTAGCATGGATAGCTTAGCAAAATTTCTATTTGGAATTGCATCACTTAATTTCAGTATACATGAGTCTTTTAATAGGCACAAACCATGTAAAATATATACATGCCCTATAGTTACTAAAGTGGTAACATACTCTGTACTAATCATATAATATGCATACGTATTATTTAATGGGAAATAATTCAGGACAATTTGACTAATTGTAAACATAATTAATACACTGTAGAAACTGCAGTTATAAGATGGCAATATTTTTGAAATGGATATACCTTTAGCTCTACGGTTCTGAAAAATGAAAAATTCAATGCAACGCCCCTGATTTGACATTCAACACTGACATAACTGCTGGCCTACTTAAAATTTCTTTGGGAACTATGGTTTTCATACATTACAAAGTAAAAAGCCTAATTATAAGGACCAGTCTTCTTTCAGAGGTAACACCTTGATTAGCACTTCTACATAACGGAGAGAACGAGGATGACCCTTATATGTACTCACACAAGGACAGAAGAAAAAAAAATAGCTGAAAGTAAATTATTGACAGGGCCATGCCATATGGACTGTATGTTCAGTTTACATTAGGAATTAGGATGGATTGTTTCCTTACCACTGGGAGTTTTGGCTGGACTGTCACCCGCGGCAGGAGCCGGAGCTGATGGGGCGGAGGAAGGCATCCAAGAAGGAATAAAAACAGCCGCGTTTACGTTGAGCGTGGAGAAGCCTGAGGCGAGGTCCTCGCTCGTGTCTCCTCCTTGTGTCGTGGCGGCAGGGTCTTGCTGGGTCGAATCCCAGGAGCTTGGTGGTGCGGGCGTTGCCTCTGTAGTTGTTGTGGAGTGCTGCTCAGTGCCGCTGCTCATCGTCCAAACACGCGGCTGAAGCAACTCAAATACGAGGGCTTTTTGCTCGTGTCCGCGTGTGCAATACAGCCTGCAATGTGATCCTCCGCAGCAGCGACGACGACGGCCGCACCGGAAACCGAATGGCAGCACGTTAACAGTAATACCACAGTAACAAGGTAAAAAATTAGGATTTTCCTAAATTTTATTTTTTAAAATTTACATTTTCTGTACCTTTTTAGAAGTTTGATAAATATTTATAAGGCTAAATTACTGTAACAAAAACTAAAATGAGTTTAAAAAAATTACACCTACTTCTGATGTTCTAAAATAATTTTACTAGATTTAGTAGTATCTTTTTATGTTACTGTTTTTGAACACACGTCGATAATGATGTTGATATTTTAAAATTTATTTTTTACTTTCAAGCCCAAAGACAAAGAAGATATGGCATTTCATAGATAAATTAAAGTTTTAAATGGGTAACTGTTGTAATACTTGCATATTAGAGGTTCAAAAAGCCCATAAAAACAGTCGACATTAGTGAGATTTGAACCCGTGGCAACCCATGGGCACATATTTTTACTCGCTAAAAAAACTGCGCACTTATTTCAAAACTCGTGGAGAGCTGCAAAAGTCTCAAATAAGTTTTATTAAAATTAGATATTAAACGTCACGTATATAAATATAATGACTACATTAATATTAATAACAGAGCATATAGATCAATAATCTTTCAGCATAATATAATATATATATTATTTATATTAATAATTAATAGTATAGGCCCATATGGAATGTGCACTCTGTCATCACACCTAGTCATATATATACTCATTGATTTACCAATAAACATACCAGATTGATGAGATAGATTTTGATTCAATGAATGTCAATGAAAGAGGTATAATAACTTAATAGCCTAAGTCATCCAAGCGGTATTGGAGCTCTGCGCTGTGCACATCAATTCTCATAAGAAAAGATATAATTGAGGCTTATAGGACTCTTTTTAGGAGATTCAATTAAAGTAAATAAATAATATATTCAATTCTTTCAGTAATATATGCAATTTATATAATTATGTAACAATGAAATCAACACATACAAAACACATGGAAGGAGAACAAAACACTTTTAATTTTCTTGCACTTCGGGAATAAAGGCCTCGATCCAATGTCATATATATGGTATGGTCTATGCGATCACCAATCATAAAAATGTAATATCATAAGTTGACTTTACAGGCGTCTAATACTTTTTAATGTTAGTTTATTGCATACATGCTTTATTTCATATCTATGAATTAGGTATGCTGATGATATAGCTTTTTATTATTTTATAATACCTATATAATTAGAAACGGGAAAAACATGTGTTACAGAATAATAATAATAAAAAAAAAAGTTTACTTTGATGTAAAAGAGCAAAAATTATAGACCAAAAACATTAACCTTGCAAAAAAAAAAAAAAAAGCTACACATTGCATGTTTATAGCATATATGCTACACAAAAAATGCTTTACATATATGTATGTGTAGAACCTTTTTTGTGCTGTATGCAGAGAGGCGGGAGGAGAGAGAAAGAAAGTGATCTCATGAGTTACAAAGTATGTGCTTGGAGACCACTTCAAATTTCTTCACAAACAGAAAGATGTTCTCCGATGTAGCAATTACATTATGCTAATATACATACATACATACATACATACATACATACATACATACATACATACATACATACATACATACATACATACATACATACATACATACATATACACACACACACACACACACATATATATATATATATATATATACATAATAATATATATAGTGATCATTGCAGTCATATTATTTTGAAATAAGAACTTAATATCAGCACTAAAATTGGGCATATAATAAGACATAAAACAATAATTAAGTCCTATAAATAGATTATTATTGCATTCATGATATAATAGTTGGATACAGAAAATATTGAAAGGTTTAAAGGTACATGTATGGCAGACAACATTATTATTACATCTGTTATTATATATATAAAAGCTCCTCATATATAAATATTCAAACACTAATCACAGCACATGAACCTTGATATCTATAGGAAAGTACAAAATATTGAATGTGCATGCAATGTGAAAGAAACATTAAATTGAACCGTAAATTATTGTTGATTAATAACGAGAACACATATCCAAATATATATTGTTAGTTATAACATCAATTACAAGTTTGAAAAAGTTTTCTGATATTACACTGGATTTTAAAATCATTATTTCATATGGAGGGAAGATGGAGTAACGTAAGGGCAACATGGTTGTGGTGACATGGAAAGAACTTTTTTTCTTTTTTTTTTCTTTCTTTCTTTCAAATTGATCAGTGTTAACCTATCATCTTTTTAGCAATCAATTATTGCAAAGTCTATTTCTTTCCTTAATCTTTTGGTAAAAATGATATAAACAAGTAAATTGCAATTAAAAGAAATAGCAAAATATGAGTTCTATAGCATTTCAAATATGTGTTCTTCATCAAGTGTTAACATTGAAAATTAATATAGAAAATGAACTGAAAACAAAATAAATGGAAATAAATAATGAAACATATGCAAGCAGGGTTGTAACAGAAAATTATCATCACCAAATTAATATTTTAGTTCAGAAAATATTTAAGCTTACAATAATTCAATAATTAAATTGAAAAATCAAAGAAAAACATTTTTAAGACATACCAGTGATAAAAGCTTTATTATTTTGTTTTCCTGTTGTATATGTATTTGAACTGACAAAGATGGCCATCACTCTTGAAATATCTCAATCAATGTAAATATTTCATCAACAGTGCCATCAAGATCTCTATCTAGCTATGGACTTCATCGTGGTAAGGCGCTTGTTGGTTTCTCTATTATTTCCTTATAAAGTAGATAATATATTGTTATGATAACATAAATAAAAGTAAAAGACAACAATAGTTTTTGATACAGCATTTTGTGCTGCAAAATTGCATTTAGCTATTATTTGTAGAAAATAATACAAAAAGAAGCCACATAACTTATGGGCTACTACAGCCTGCCCTGCCTAACTAGAGAATTTCCCGAAACTTTTGGGGAATGATGTAGTTAGGCAGGGTGAGCTGTAATTTGTTTCATCCTTTTTTACACATACACACACATCATATATATATATATATATATATATATATATATATATATATATATATATATATATCCTATATATATATATATATATATATATATATATATATATATATATATATATATATCCTATATATATATATACATATATATATATATATATATATATACACACACATATATATCACCCTTGTTGTGCTCAAACAGCCTACTTACACTTGCATTTTTATCCAGTGCAACAAAAAGCGTACTTGCAGTAGGTTTTACATATTAATCTTATGGAGGATGCACGCACAGCCGTGAATTTGTCCAAATGCAAGTGCGCCCTTTGTGTAAAAGTGTCCAAATGCAAGTACACTCTTTGGACGCAACAAAGGTGATATGAATATGTATTTTCCATAGAAAATGATGCTTTAAAAACTACTGCTATCCTTTTATCATTTCATTATTATTATTATTTATATTATGACAACTGCATTGTTTTATATTCTATATTGTATTTTATTAAAGGTCATGTAAAAACTTTTATCACTGAATCAAGACTCTTGAAGTTTTTTATTTCCCCAGCAATTATTTTTTTAAGCATCTCCCCCAAAATATTGTAGTGTTTTATTCAAAAATAACAATTTACAATACATTTCTGGCACAAAGAATATTATAAAGAACTTTTTAAGTTAACAAATGTGCCCTAGCTTATCTTATAATATTTTGCAATATTTGGTGAGAGCTTTAGATTTTGAGGAGCTCCAGTTTGGTCACTTGCGATTCGAGGGCCAAGATGGTGCTGAAGGGGCCTGATCACTCAGTGCTGGGAAGTGATTGTCCATGACATGACTGCTTAAGTGGGAACGAGAATCTGAAGAGCGCACGACTTGCCCGCATGACTTGCACTCTTCAAGCTCTCCCTTAAGACCATGAGCACGCCAAAGCTCCTAGAAAAAAAATAATAACATGAATATATTTAGCTCTTAAAGAGACAAAGTGAGTTCAAAATAAGAAAACTGATTGCTATTATTTTATTATACTACGAGGGCGGGTCAAAAAGTTCTCGGACTAACATATATCGGGCAGCTGTATGCTCAAATTTTTTTTTTTTTTTTTTTTTTTTTTTTGTATGTTAATCACGTAATCTTTACATGTCTCAATTTCAAGTTTCAAGTTCCTTGCGCAATTAGTTTGTTTGTTTGTTTGTTTTTTTTTTTTTTTTTTTTTTTGGTGGTGGGTTTTGTGAGACAATGTCAAGTGACACTGGAAAGTGGCCCAAAACTGAGGTTCGCACTGTGATAAAGTATCTGGTGCAGGTAAATATCTTCCCACCAAGCTGTTTTTTCAAATTAGGGAACAGATGATAGTCAGAGGGGGCCAGAGCTGGTGAATAAGGTGGATGTTAAGTATTTTGTAACCTAACTCATCGAGTTCTGCAGTGGTAACATTGCATGTATGGGACCTTGTATTGTCATAGTGAAAGATGATTTTCTTTTTCTTTAAATGTGGGCGTTTTGCGCGAATTTGGGCATCTAATCTCGTGAGTACATCGACATAATACTTCCCATTAATAGTAGCACCTTGAGGAAGGTAGTCAACAAAAAGAACACCCTTTTCATCTCAGAAAACTGATGCCATAACCTTTCCAACTGATTTTTCAACCTTGGCTTTCTTACCACAGGTTGAGCCATCGTGTTTCTATTGTTTAGACTGTTCCTTCGTTTCTGGGGTAACGTAGTGAACCCAAGTTTCATCCCCAGTCACCAAACGCCACAAAAAGTCTCTTCTATTGCGTTGCAAGGTCGCTAAATTGGACCTATATACCCTGGCACGGTCACGTTTTTGCTCCTCAGACAGTAATCGCGGCACCCATCTTGCGGACAGCTTTTTCATGTAGAGATGTGTGGTTAAAATTTCATGAACCGTACCCGTTGCAACGCCTAGGTCTTCAGCTATCTGAGAATGCTTCAATCGACGATCTCCAAGTACTTTTTGATGTACTTTTTCAATCATTTCTTCAGTAATACCTGATTTGGGCCTGCCACTGCGGGGATCATCTTCAATACTCAATCTACCACGTTTAAATTCAGCTACCCACTTCCCTGTTGTGCTATGTGATGGAGCACATACCCCTAATGTGTTGACCAAATCCTCATGAATCTCAGTCATGCTCATTTTTTTCTGCACCGGATACTTTATCACAGTGCGAACCTCAGTTTTGGGCCACTTTTCAGTGTCACTTGACATTGTCTCACAAAAGCACAAAACCCACCACCAAAAAAAAAAAAAAAAAAAAAAAAAAAAAAAAAAAAAAAAAACTAATTCCACTAGGAACTTGAAACTTGAAATTGAGACATGTTAAGATCACGTAATTAATATACAAAAAAAAAAAAAAAAAAAAAAAAAAAAATGAGCATACAGCTGCCCGATATATGTTAGTCCAAGAACTTTTTGACCCGCCCTCGTACTTGTTTGTAGGATTGGGTCTTGAATAAAAAAAAAAAAGCTTAAAAAATAGAAGTGTGGTCCACAAAACTTAGCATTTACCTGTTGTTTTCTAATATCTGGTAGCAGTGCCAGTAGTTCTGGGAAAAGATCATTAAATGTTACTGTACCCATGGCATCTTTACAATGATCATAATACTCTGTAGCCTCAATTGTGCCTTGTCGAAACTTTGCAGATTGCTCTCGAAATTTGCTTATTCCACCAGGACGTTTTTTATTCTGAAGAGCTTGACTCACACGCTGTACTAAACTTGCATTACGCTGCTCAAAATTAGTTGGTGGCTGGAACTTTTCAACAGTCTGCACATAGAAAAATCAAATAAAAATTTGGCAATTTTACTTGCAGAAAATATGTTAATAATTCAATTTGTGTTTACTATAGAAAAGATTTGAATGGTGTATTAAAATTCATTTTCAATTCTTTTGGATGTGAAGTTACAAATTTTGAGTGAAGTGAAATTATAAATATGAACTACTGGGTTATAGAAAAGACCACGAGTTAAAAATTTGAACCAGGAAAACAACAAAATGAAAATAATATTAAAATTATTAAGGGGGGGGGGGGGGGGAGAGGGAAAAATTATTACAACTCTATATTTTTTCCCCTAAAAGAATCCCTCATGAGAAGAAAAGATGAGCCAAAAAGAAGAAAAATCTATAATTTGTTGCTATGAAAGTAATGAAAACTGACTTACCTGTCTGATGGGAAAGCTCTCCCCACAACTATTAGTAAAAGTCAGACCATTTGCTGGCCTTGCTACAGAACTGAGGGTAACAGAGAAACCAGGAGGTGGGGAGGTAGGAGGAGCAGTTGAGGCCAAAGAGGCCAAATTAAATCCTGGGGGAGGGACAAGGCTTGGTGCAGGGGGTGCCCTGGAGGTAGGTGGGTCCTGCTCTTCTCGCAGTGCACCAATTTTGAGCTCTGAGCATTTACGCTCTTCTTTCATCTTTTGAGCTTTAGCAGGCATTGCTGAGCTAGAGGCAGAGAGCTGCGAAGCAGGCAGGGGGCTGGTGGAGTTTGTCCGACCTTTGCCTTTCTTTTTCTTGGGCTTGCTGCCCCCTGGCTTGCTCTCTTCAGCCTATACATCAGTAACATTGCATTTAGACTTTATTATTTCCAAATCACTGACTGTACTGTTTTTATTGTTATTTTTATATATTTATATATATTACTTACTGATTTCATTCCAATGTAGCTTACTTTATCATTTATAAATTTATACCTGATTTATAAATAATACAAAGCATAGCACATTAGAAAACTACTATAACAATCACCAAATATTGAATTAAATACAGTACATACCTCTAGAGTTGCAGTTGCAAGTTTTGAAATTGCTGGTGCAGGGGTTGGAGCTGGTGTAGGGGCTGGTGGTCTTACAGTGACTTTGCTGCTGCCCTTTGTACTGCAGCTGGTAGAAAACCTTTCAGGCAGCTTGGCTACATCATTGCTCTTTGCTGATGCAGGAGACACTGTTCCCTTCCAGCTGCTAGCTCCTACTGTGGGAACACCAGGAGTTCCAAGAGTAGGAAAATCAGCAAGACTTCTCTTAGGCACAGTTTTGGCAACTGGAGGTTCTGCGCGAGCTCTATGTTTTACCTGAAACCATTTAGTAATACATTTGAGATTGCAATCACTGAAACCACATTTGTGTATAAAAAAAAAAATAAAGCAATACCATAGATTAATGATAAAGAAAAGGATAGAAAAACCAGCAAGGGCCTTACCACAGTAGAAGTTCTATGGAGAGGTCGAGGTCTTGCATGGCACAGTATAATGTTATAAAAGTTTCTTTATAACTGAGAGCTTTCGTCATATGATAATGACATTATCAATCAAAAGAGAAAATTACTTGAGCACATCACTGAGCAGTGTCTAAGACACTGCTCAGTGATGTGCTCAAGTAATTTTCTCTTTTGATTGATAATGTCATTATCATATGACGAAAGCTCTCAGTTATAAAGAAACTTTTATAACATTATACTGTGCCATGCAAGACCTCGACCTCTCCATAGAACTTCTACTGTGGTAAGGCCCTTGCTGGTTTTGCTATCCTTTTCTTTATCATTGATCCTAACCGTGATTGTTTTTTCCTTAAATTGATTTAATACCATAGGCTCAAAATTCAGCTCAAAACCAGTAATAATTTCTTGAAACTAGGTGTTCAATTTCACCCCATAGCCGGGGTGAAATTGAACACACCTATTTTGATTTTTGTTTTCTGTGGTGTGAAATGAAATTTTAAATATTGGACTTGATTTACCTACTAAGTAAGTTACACCATTATCAAAAAAAAAAAAAAAAAAAAAAAAAAAAATCCTGAAAAAAAATCCTGAAAAAAATTTATTAGCTGAGATATGTTATAATGTTATAATATACAACCAAAAGCGTTCAATTTCACCCCAGTTGACTGTATATAATTTATACATTCAACTCAAATCAACAGCAAATACAACTTAATGTTGTACTACAATATCAATACATAATAAATATTGATTGATAAAAAGTTTTGATAGAAAAGCACATAAGATAAACTGTACTTGAAAATTTTGGGAATGGGAGATTGATTTGATTGAGGGATGCCTTGCATGTGAGAGAAAATATTCTAAAACCCGATCCAGTTTCTTTACTCTTCTGATACTAAATATTGATATTAACTTTACCTTGATCGATACATTATTTGTTGTTGGTCGACTTGATGATCCTCGTTGTAGACTAATATTGACATTAGAAACTTGTTCACCTCCACCCAGAGATGGAAAATTTTCTTCAGTCATATTAAACCGACCCCCAGATTTATACTGAACACTACGGGTAGTCTGCATACAAGCTGGCAGGGGTCCACCAGATAGAGAAGGAAAATTGTCAGGGCAACGGGTATCTGGTGAAGGTCTGTCAGGTGGAGGTATGTGAGAGAAACCAGCTGCTCCATCCATTTCATCTCTAAAAATAGCAGCAGCATACAAAAAAATGGTAACATTAATATATTTCAAAAATAGCACTGGAAATTAAAAAAAAAAAAAAAAAAAAAAAAAAAAAAAGCAAACTCACGGCTGCCTTCTTTGAGTGAGGGGATTTGCTCTGGGACGAGGTGCTAGAGTAAACTCAAGTTCTAGAGTACGTGCTTGCTTGGTACCTGCTTTACCTAGTGTTCTGCTGTGTACTAATGCTCGATGTGCTAAAAAAACAAAACATTATTATAGTTTGGATATTAAGAATAACATACCATCATGGATGGATATGATAAATTTGAAAGAAAAGGATAAGAGAAAGTCCCACAGCTTGGTGAAAAATTCTTGCTAGCATAGAGATAAAAAAAACTTAAAAAAAAAAAAAAAAAAAAACTAACACATTGAATGTATTTTAGCAATAAACTCCAAGAGAGATGGATTGTATTTGTCCTTCATCAGTCTTATAGACTCAGAGAGAATCTATCATTATTATAGTTTATATCAAGTATAAAACTAATAGCAATGAGAGAATGTAAGTTAGCCTTGATAATTAACATACAGTATTATATTACCTTTCAAATCTATTTCTGATCGGAAGACAGAAGTCAATTTCTCATCTTTGCAAGACCCTTCTTCACACAAGTAATGCTCAGTACGGAAATGGTCATGTAGATAATCATAAGACCTATAAAATTTATATGGATTGTATACAGTTCAAGCACAAACCGCATAAATACAAAAACAGCAGAGTCAAAATTCATATCTTCTTGTATATTGTTTTGAACTTTGTTGCTTTTGTAAATACACAGTTTGTGCTCTAACCCAACGATATGTGTATTTTTTAAGTGCTATATATATTTATACATTTTAAAACATATTTATATTGTAAAATCATGGTTTGTAATGTAAAAAAGAAAGCAATTAATTTTTAAGTACCGTAACCAATTCTTGAAAAAGGTATTTTTTCAAATTATTAATCTTACCCAAAATAACGATGATAGCCATCTGCATCACAGAAATGACAAAAAAGATGATTCCTACGCAAATGCCGAAATAGCTCATCATTGTCCATAAATCGTTCATCACAAAACTCACACAAAGGATGCCCTCTGTGAGAGCGATCATCTGCATCACCTCGACGTCTGTGTTGTGCCAATTCTGAACGCTTATAGCAGCGACGCTCATGAGAAAATATCTAAAATAGTAATACTATTTAGTCACTGACAAACATTCTATAGTTTTTACATTGCATTGGGTTTGCAGAAAATACAGTATTCAAATCTATGATAAACTGTTATACATAATTTACACACAGTAGTAAATATATGTAAGTATAGTTTACTCTTCCAGAATATTCAGTTCATATAGATAAAAACGAATGGATGGAGAAAGGAAAAGCTCATACCTTCAGGTTGTCTACACAGAGATCACAATAGTAAAGTTCATGCTCTCTTCTCATATGGTCTTTGAGAGCTCCATATGTTCGAAACTCTGTTTTTCCTGAACACAAGCGACAGCAGTGTTGCAATAAACGTCGATATGCAGACTCTACAGCAGGAGTAGCAAAACCAATTTTGTATTTTCGATCCCAACCCTGATCTCTCAGCTTTTTGAATGGCTGCACTTCCTCCACAAATACAACCTGTAAAAATAATAATAACAAAGCTATAATGTACGCTTTTTCACACCTATATCATTGCACAAAAAAGTTTGACTATTTTAAACTGACTTTTCTTTACTGCTGAGTGCTGGATTACCAAATGATACTAAAGTCACTTTGCAAAAGTTCTTCAACTAAATTTATGTAATTATCTTACTTGAGACCTATTTACAGAATACTTCACAACTTGGCCTTCTTAGCATTGGTTATTTCTCTAATATATCAGCTTCTGCCATACTAAGCTTCTCCAAAAACTTTCCTCCTAAACTTGAATGACCGACATTGAATTAGGCAATAAAAAAGACTAAAAAAAAAAAAAAAAAATGTTTAATGCCCTAACATACCTAAATATCAATGTTGATTTGGCCGGAATCATTGATTTCTAATTTATTTTCCATGCACAAAATCACAGCTGCGGGCTTGTGACGTCACAGCTCAGCTCACTAGTCCATGCGCACAAAAATAGGCGAGCTGTGACATCACAAAACCGCATATGCCATTTTGGGAATGGAAAATAAATTAGAAATCAATGACTCCGGTCAAATCAACGTTGGTATTTAGGTACGTTAGGATATTAGACACGTTTTTTGTTCAAGGTGTTCTACACCTTTAATGAATTAAAAAATTAGAAATTTACACGTGTCGATTCAGGACAATGTCTTCTTTTAGAATATAAAAAGGGGGGAAAAAAAGAAGAGAGAGAAAAAAAAAAGTTTTCCTGGTAGTACTAGTTATCAACAGATAGGGATTCCTTTCATGCATTTATTTTCCTAAATTTAAGGTGGGTTTTCTGGCAGATTGTGTGAAAAAAAAAAAAAAAAAAAAAAAAAAAAAAAAGAAAAAAAAAAGAAAGAAAGAAAGAAAGAAAGAAAGAAAGAAAGAAAGAAAGAAAGAAAGAAAGAAAGAAAGAAAGAAAGAAAGAAAGAAAGAAAGAAAGAAAGAAAGAAAGAAAGAAAGAAAGAAAGAAAGAGAAAAGAAAAGAAAAAAAAAACTAATAAGTGATGCTAACTGTGACCTTCCGATAACTAGTGCAAGTATCATATAGCTATTTCAATTTGAAACAGGCTATGGCATCTTGCTTGGGCCACTGGTGCATATCCCTTGCAGCATAGGAATGTAAATGATTATGCCATTTCTAACCGCAGTAATAATTTATTTTCATGTGAACTAGTGTAAAACAAGAAAAGGTGAGAGGAGCTTTATAGTAAAAAAACTAATGAACTTAAGTATAGGTATGATGTAGGCTACAGTACATAAAATTATTGTTTTTCTGACACTAAAATTTGTTTAATTTTAGACGTTACATAATACATAATAATATTCGAAGATGTATGTATATTACCTTGGGCATTTCTTGTCTACAAATTGGACATTCATTTTGTTGACACAACACCCTCATTCGAGTGGAGCACTCATAGCACACAGGATGATCACATTGACCCACTGAATAGAACTCTGTAGTTTTGAAACACACCACGCAGGTGTTAGCTTCGTCGTCTTCACCAGACATTGAATCTCAGCTTAGCTTTCTGTAAATAATAATGATAAAAAGGTGAACGTCTTAAACAAGAGACTTGAAATAAAAGATTTTGAATGATAACTATATGTATTTATGTTTATGTATGTATGATATACATCATGCATATTACACTGACATTAGCTATGTACCGACAGGAATTGAATAACCTGCAATACATTATCCTTATGGGAATATGAAAAAACCGGCAACATAGCTATTTCTAAGAAAAGTAAAAGTCCCCTCCTCTACTTCTCCTCATCTCTTTTAGGTGAAATATCTGACCAGACTTGGTGCATGCTGTATGTGATATATTTTGTTGACAATTTTGTTCTTTCTATCTGAATAATATTCAAAAAATAAAATATTTGAAAAGTTATATAAATAAAATATTACGATAAAAAAATATACAAAATGAAATAATTTTAAACAATACTTGGTGAATCAAATGAACTAATAAATCTCTGGATATTAAAATTATTTTGAGTTAAATGTAATAATGCAATTGAAATATTTCATAGTCTTTATGTAGTGTTATAAATTGTATACCTAAATTGCGATGTGTTGTTGCAGCTAATGCAGGACACACTCGCTACTAGAAATAGAATGCTGTTCAAGTTATTATCATTACGTCGCGAGAAGAATTTGTAACTCGTATTCATGGTATATTTTTTTAGGTTGCAATTTTAGAAGATAAGATACACTTGCAGTTTCTTAAAAAAAAAAAATACTATACCATCGATTTTAGTGTTTATTTTGTGATATATATATATATATGTCAAATTTATTTTTAAACACGTAAAACAAAAGTTCAAATTATATTACTTTACTAATTATAAGACAATGATAAATAAAATTCAGTTATATCAGAAATCATAATATTATAATGCTTCACGTGTCTTTTTATTTCCCTAATAACCACAATATTTATATTATATCAAAATATATAATATTATACCAAAATTTATCATTTTATTACATAAATATGTTGCAAACATTGTAACATCAGTCAATATGTATTTATTATAGAGATCAAGTTTTTGGTTGTTTACTAAACGTGGTGAGCGTCGACTTGGTCAAGAAATAAGACAGGATGTGTTTGATATTACAGGTAACAGGTATGAGGGGAACAGAGCGCTGAAATAACAGACAGTAGAACGGGCATACAGTGTTGCTTTTCGTTCTATTGTTGTGCAGGTTATTCAATTCCTGTCGGTACATATTACATCTTATATGCAATACCGTCATATGTACCATCCTTATCAGCTTACTACACCAAATCATACCAAAATAAAAGTCTTCTATGTATATGTACCTTATGGATACATGCTACAATTAGGTTACTATTTTAATTAAACACTCCTTAAGGAATATAATTTTTTTCTGGGGCCAAAAGTACAATTCTTAGAAATGTAGAAAGTTTTTACTGCACATTGCGAGAAAAGAGGGAAAAGACCAGAGTGGGATGGGCTATTAAAAGTAAACGTAATATTAGTCTGTATTACATAAATAAACTATTATAGTAAAGTTATATACAAAGGTACATTTTAGTTATCTTTCCTGTAACCTTTTATAGCAAACAAACAAGATATTTAGGTAATATTGAACCATTCTTACCTGCACATTACTTGACTCGCAAACAGATGGTAACACGCCGTGCAGTTGATGACGTCATTAATGATGATGATTTTTCTTTTTAATTTTATCACAAGTATTATTTTGACAAAAGCCACTTTGAAAACTACAGGTTATGATTGGGAACTTTTTTGAAAAAATTATAATAATTTTTTACTTACTTAAAGGAACATAAATTCTTTATTTCAAGAAAGAAATAAAATGAATCGTGGAAACTTAAGATTTAAATTTCGCTCATAAAATGCGACTCCTACCATAAAAATTTCAAACCTTCATGAGAAAAAGACAACTCAATAGGAATCATTCAATCAAACCAAAAGTAACCAAGTTCGATTTGTAACTAGCGGAAGAGTATTTTAAATATTTTACTAGTTTTTTAAATATTATGTATGTAAATAATTTTATATAGTTATGTATATTTAATATAAAAAATGGATATATATTATTTATATTAAAATATAATTTTAATTTTCATGTTAAAATCATTATCAGCTGTCGCCTGTCGCCATAACAGTTTGGTTTTTATGTTGAACAAAATTGTGATGCAAGCCATGAAAAATCCATGCAATCCTCAATTGTTCAAGGAAAATATGATTTCCTGACTCACTAATTCTGTATATTAGGTACTAAATTCATCGTTCGCTCGAGGAAAACTCAGTCACGTCGCTAATTAAGGTAATATTTCAATTTGAATTCGACCTTTCGTTTACCTTACAGGAGCCATTGAATATCATCTGATTCAAGACGTATTTAACTAAAGTTATGTGACATTCTGTAACCGGTTCAAATTATTGCTTTAAATTCAGTGTGTGGGGTTTCAGATTTAATTTTGTAGATAATTAATATTTCAAATGTGTTCTATTAGTTTCGGAGGTTTATATCTTAGTGTTGAAAGGGTGGAGTTTCATTAGAGGACATTGGTTTTCCTGGTTTTCTGCACCTGTCAGTGAGTCATTGGAGAGTCCTTTAAACTCAGATAGAAAATTCTTTTTCATATTATATGTGATTTAATAAAGTGCAAAGTTTATGTTATTATCAAAGCATATAATTGCTTAGTTAGAATGCATACGAGTGTTAGTTAAAAGTAATAAGTATGTAAAGCTTTTTAGATTATCATTATTATTGCATAGACGTAATAAATATTATGTCTCGAATATTTTACATTATTCAATGTCAAATCAGTCAAATGAAAAGAGAGAGAGAGAGAGAGAGAAATAATATTTTAAAACATTGCTCAATTGTAATTGTATAATTTTAATTTTTAATCAATAACATTAATTGTCCTGAAATTTTTACTTCATACATTTTAACATTTGTATGTATGTATGTATGTATAGGATAACTGAGTTAACCAATATTGTACCGCAACGAAATCATAAAATTTCACAAATATACACTGAAATGCATTACTAAAATTGAAAGTTATTCATTTCGTTTCGGTACATAGCTTTATTTGCATGTTTTTTATTTGCAGCAAACATGGAGTTACGTGTGGGCAATAAGTATCGACTGGGTAGGAAAATTGGTAGCGGCTCCTTTGGAGATATATATCTAGGTAAGTTCATTTTATTTTGTGCAACCTTCATCTTATTATGTCTGTTTTAAAGAACCAAATGATTAGAAGGTCGACAATATAAGAGTGTTGTCATTGTAGATTACTAGATCTTTAAATTCTACCTGATTTAAAACCATAAGTAGCTTTGTTGTTCTTTATGTAATACAGAGTTCGAAATGATAAGAATCGTAATTTAGTATCAAATTATTTTATTTTTATACAAATTTATCTTAATTTTATCAACTTATGAAAATAAAGTTGAGAAAACCTAGGTATATGTTTATGTGTAAACATTTTAAACATCTTGTAAACTGCACTATAAAAAAAGTCAATGTACTTGCAATTTAATATTACTATCAATTTTAAATTAATCGGTATGTATAATTCTGCATATTCAATCAAAAATTTCATTTATTATTATTTAAAAAAAAAAGAAATAAACTATAGTTTGAATTTTTGTATTAAGATATCGAAAATAATACTCCATTGTTTAGGTAATTGATATGAATTATTATTAGTACTATACTAAAAATTCAAAAACATGTGTATTATGTTGTTTCATTTCCCAGTGCAGTACTAACAAAGTGTATTAAGTGGTCTATTTTGAATCCTATTAAATATAAGTTGTGTCAATAAAAAAGTATGTTATGCTTGATTAGCTTGGAACTAAATAGTTACACCCATGTTTTGTTGTGCACCATTGCTCAAAAGTCATTGATCTATTTTATAGTGATCTCATTTTATTGTTTATTTGTGGTTTAATTGCTCTATAAATTAATATCTAAAGTACTTTTTAAGGATTAATTGCTCTTGTATTGAAATGTACATAATTCATTGCTAGTTATAATGCATAGTAACATTCTTATAAAGTACCGAGGGAAAAAACTTTTAATTGAAAATAAAAATTCCCCAGGGGCTCATTTTCAAAGCAAGTCCTTACCCCACGACTTCTCAAAATATGACAAAGATAGCAGGTTGTATTTTTATATTTTAGGAACAAATATTTCAACTGGAGAAGAAGTTGCAATCAAGTTGGAATGCATCAAGACACGCCATCCTCAACTGCACATCGAGTCCAAATTCTACAAGATGATGCAAGGGGGAGGTGAGAAATTTTGTTCAATTTTATTGAAAGGTCTGGATAAAAATCCAAACACAGTTTGCACAAGTAAACAACAATTTAATTGGCAACCATATTCATAATGTCTTTTAACCTCTATTTATTTATTTTTTATTATTATTATCAAGCATATTCTATGCTAGAAATTTCCCAATCAACCATCTACAATTTAAAGAATGTTTGT
Source organism: Ecdyonurus torrentis (assembly GCA_949318235.1). Classification (NCBI taxonomy): domain Eukaryota; kingdom Metazoa; phylum Arthropoda; class Insecta; order Ephemeroptera; family Heptageniidae; genus Ecdyonurus; species Ecdyonurus torrentis. The sequence continues at coordinate 33,426,811 of OX439129.1, read as the reverse complement.
ATTTAATTAATTTTCTATTCAATGTGCTCCAATCGTTCTTATATTTTCTTTTGTAGGTATTCATTTTTAATTGTTTAACATTTTTATTCATAACAGTTAATAACAATATAAAGAAAAGGATAGAATAACCAGCAAGGGCCTTACCACAGTAGAAGTTCTATGGAGAGGTCGAAGTCTCGCATGGCACAGTGTTTTGTTATAAAAAAGTTCATTTTATAACTGAGAGCTTTCGTCATATATTAATGACATTATCAATCAAAGAAGAAAATTACTTGAGCACATCACTAAGACACTGCTTAGTGATGCGCTCAAGTAATTTTCTTCTTTGATTGATAATGTCATTAATATATGACAAAAGCTCTCGGTTATAAAATGAACTTTTTTATAACAAAACACTGTGCCATGCGAGACTTCGACCTCTCCATAGAACTTCTACTGTGGTAAGGCCCTTGCTGGTTATTCTATCCTTTTCTTTAATATTGATCCTAACCGCGATGTTTTTTTCCTTAAATTGATAAGTTAAAAGTGACTAATATTAAAACATTTAGAACTTTTTCTTGGAAATAATAATAATTAAAAACAAAATTCTTTCAAATTTTTGTTTAAAATGTTAATGGAACAGTAAATAAGGCAAAGTCCATGTAGATGTTTGTTGTAAATAAACACACCTTTGAAAAAATAAGAGGAAAATTTACACTTTATTGTAAAGTTTTTATCCACTAAAGTGAATAAAGTTAAAGCAATCTCATAGCAGCCTTTGTAATAAATAAATGACTTAAAGGAATAGACCGGAGAAAAACATAGGCATTTATATCAGAAAACACTTGATGGGATTTACATAAATAACTTTAGTTTGTCTCAAAACCCAACAGTAGACCCGTAGCAGTGATCAGAAAATTCGATTTATGCAACCCGCACAACATTTTCATAGTAATTTTTGCATGTTTCTGAAGTCATAAACATGAATTTTTACGCAAATTGCATACTTTACAGTTTTTTAATGTTCTCGTGGGGCTGCATTAACATTCTGGTAAAAATTGTCATAAGTTTTGAAGATCCCATTTCATGTTTATTCATTAAATGCACATGTTGTTTTATGTGGTCTATGGCTTTATTTTCTCCAACAATAATTTTTCTATACGAGAGTTAATAGTGACCAATAAAGCCATCTCTTGATCATAATTGAAATTAATGTTAGTGAGGGCTTACGCATCGAATCTCGTCAGCTGTTCAGCGCGCCCTGAAGACATGAGTCAAATTGGAAACAAAATTGACCCTCAAAATAGATAAATTGGAAATATCATTTTTTGTTAATTAATTAAATTGATTTAGATTATTTTTATTACTATTTGCTGATTTTTGGAAGGAATTATAAATATTTTTTGGAAATTATCAGTCTCTAAATGGACTGTGTAGTCGCGCCCCAGGCTATCGCCTCGTATCGCCTGGCTATCGCTGCGTAACCGTGGTATCATTATTTTCCTGCAGAGGCGCTGTTTTTGTTGACTATGTACTCTCGAATTATCATAACTATTGTGGCAAGCCTACAAGATACCTATTTTTTGAAATATTGCATTGATATAGTTGATAACTTTATGTTTTATCAACCTTGATTTTAGTTGGCATTCCCATGATCAGATGGTGTGGCTCTGAAGGAGATTACAATGTAATGGTAATGGAGTTACTTGGTCCCTCCTTGGAGGATCTATTCAATTTCTGTTCACGTAGATTCTCACTGAAGACCGTCCTACTTCTTGCCGATCAACTGGTTAGTAAATGTGATAATATCTTCTTTTTTTCTTCCTTTTTTTTAATAATTTCTATAAACTATGATATTAAATAGTGGTATTTTTTTTATTCCAGATAAGTCGAATAGACTTTATTCACTCACGTAACTTTATACATCGTGACATCAAGCCTGATAACTTCCTTATGGGTTTGGGGAAGAAGGGAAACCTTGTTTATATAATTGACTTTGGTCTTGCCAAAAAATATCGTGATGGACGTACACACCAGCACATTTCTTACCGTGAAAACAAGAATTTGACTGGTACAGCTCGTTATGCTTCCATCAGTACTCACCTTGGCATTGGTAAGTTGTTGTTTTTATTTTTTTATATCATTAGTACTTAAGATTTTGTTGAGGGTACTGTGCTATCAAATGACCATTGAGAACTATCAATTAATGCAAATGAACTGAAGCTTAAAAAGGGGGGGGGGGTCTTCAATTGAACAATTTTTATTTCAAGGTCACATGGACCTTGGACGTAATATCTGTGCACCCTTGATATGTATTTGTTATTTGTTTTAAACAAGAGTTGGGATAAAAACATTGCATGAAATATGGCAAATTTTGGTTATTTTTTTTATAGAGCAAAGTCGCCGTGATGACTTAGAATCCCTGGGATATGTGCTGATGTATTTCAACCGTGGCTCACTTCCATGGCAGGGACTCAAGGCAGCCACCAAAAGGCAAAAATATGAACGCATATCAGAGAAGAAAATGGGAACTCCCATTGAAGAGCTTTGCAAAGGCTACCCAGGTTAGTTTAATGATAACAATAAAGATTGATGTAAATCCAGATAATTAATGATCAGATTTAATAATAAAAAGTAAAAAAAAGTCCTATGTGTTTTTCTATCAAATCTAATTATCAATCAACTATCACAATGTCAATTTTCCCTTCATTATAAATCCAGTTATGTTATGCTAAATTTTAATGAATATTACAGCGGAATTCGCCACATATCTCTACTATTGTCGTTCCCTGAGGTTTGAAGAACGTCCTGATTACAACTACCTGCGTCAGATGTTCCGTTCTCTCTTCCATCGTCAAGGATTCACCTATGACTATGTCTTTGACTGGAATATGTTAAAGTTTGTAAGTGTGAAGTTCCTTGTTATAATTTCTAATAGCTTAATGATTTATTTGAGTTATTATTATTATTATTTGTATCAAGGATGCAAATAATTTATGCTGTAGTGACAATTTAAGTAATATTTAAATTTCTAAACAAATTTATGAAAGTTAAAAGCAGGTAAGCATCATGACGCTATAATACCTTTCGGTGTAGGCCAGTTAATGATTATAAATATCATTATGTATAATGAAATTTTGACTATACGTTTGAATCATGTAAAATTCTTGCTTTAAGATAGAGCTATATATAAATAATTATATTACCATTTGCTGCATTTATTCTTTGCAGCAATTTGCAACATTTTAAAATCATACTGAAAATATTAAAAATTGATTTTAACAAGTATCACATATTTTATAAGATTAAAGCAATCAACTGTAGTGATGAATATTGTGTGTGTTTCAGGGTGCATCAAGACTTGGCCAAGAAGAAGCTCGTGGTGAACGCCGCTACACCTCTCGTATGGCCCAGTTTGTAGGTGCTCAACAACAACAAAGTCAAGCACAACAAGCTGGCGCCAGTGGAGGCACAGCCACAGGTACAACTCGCCACCAGAAGTCTGCTGCAGGTGCTGCTGTCAGTCCTGCAGAGCCCCCTGCTAGACAATTACTGGGCACAGCTTCAGCTGTGGTCCCCTCTCCCACCTCAGCTGCTGCTGCCACAGCCTCACCCACCTCAGGTATGTCTACTCAAGTCAAATAGCCTGCATTCAAAACTGACTTTAACATTTTTATCTATTTGGTAAAGCCACAAGACAAAGACTGGGAGAGGAAGACAGACTCCGCAGTGCCATGGATCGTTTTGTTAGATCTCGCAACGGTGGTCTGTCAGGAATTAAAAAGACACCAGCAGCTGCAGCAGCAACTGGTGAGGCTAGCGAACAGGGACAGGCTGCAGCACAGGGCAAGTAAAGCCTCAAGACTGTGACAAGTGATTTTGTCTTTGCACATGTGAGATCCTCATAAACTTAATTATAAACTAATTTGGAGGAAGATAATTTCTTAACATTGTGGATCAAATTACTAAGAAAGATATAAACATAATACATGTAATTACTTGAAAGTTTAAAAAAACAAATAAAAAAACAACTATTATTTCTATGTATATAAAAAAAAAAATTTAAAATAAATCTGATTTGCTTTAATGTTCCTTTGGAAAAGTATAGATACAATATAAACAAAGGAATTTTATAATTTTATGTTGGATCATATGGATCTATGTTTAAAACAATTGAATATGTATCTGCAATAGCAACATATACGGAAAGAATAAATCTCAGTGAAAGTGCAGTGTTAACTAAGCACTGTTGTGTGTGCGTATTTTCTGCTGCCACCAAGCTGTGTGGTATTGTGTGACAAGACTGTAAAAAGTGGAGAAAGTCCAAGTGTCCCTATATTCTCATTAATAAAAATAAGAGAAAAATTACTGTTGTTAAGAGTGTATTAAAAATAAGGGGACCAGAATGGACTATAAAAAAATTACCATTTTAGATTTGTATATATGATGATAATAATAATAATTTTTGTTCATGTTATTTCCTACAGCTGATAATATGCAGCTGATAGGTACAGAAAGTAATGCCCAACACCAATCTCCCAGCCATCCCTCTTTCCTCAATATCATAATTATTCCAAAACAAATTAATTGACATCTAATTAAATTTTTTATCATTGTGTGATTCATTCATGAATATTCCTTAAAGTTCCACCCAAACAAAAAAGTTGTGTAATATCCTAAGAAACCTGAAAGTCAATGTTGATTTGGCCGGAGTCATTGATTTCTTATTTATTTTCCATTCACAAAATGTCACTGACGTTACAGCTCGCCCGATTCACGCGCGCGTAAAACAAGCGAGCTGTGACGTCACAGACGTCAGTGACCGCCAGCGGCATTTTGTGAAGGGAAAATAAATTAGAAATCAATGACTGGCCAAATCAACGTTGATTTTCAGGTTTTTTAGGATATTACAGAACTTTTTTGTTCAAGGTGTTCTACGCCTTTAAAGTGTTTGATTTAAGTGATAACCATAATAAAATTTTTTTAAAATTCTATTGGGCAACAATAATTGTGTGCAATTTACATACACGCTACATTACTAAATTTTCAATTTAATTAAAATGTTATTTTTTCTTTGTAATTTTAGAATAATTACATTTGTTTCGTTACTTTATATAAAATTTGTATTGTATAAATTTGCAATGCGATAGCATAAAAATTAAATTTAAAAAAATGTTGAACATATTTTTATCACTTTATTATTATTTTTTTAAATATTAAACTTCCAAATAAGACAATTATAAAATAAAAAAGTTATTATACAAAGTTAAATTTGAAAGAAAACAAAACAAAGTAACAGTAATAATGAAATTCATTAGGATTATTAACACATTTTTTCCCCCAGTTAAGCACCTAATATAATCATAGCTTCCAGACTTAAAAGGATCTCTAGCTGGTTTAAAGAAAAAAACTATGTAACACTTAGATCACGATAAATGATCATCATACACACTTGTATTACGTTTGTAAAGCCTTCTGTGTATTGGCCCCATAATTCAGGGAGAAAATTGTAAAGTATGCAACACTTGGTTTTACCAATTGCTATTGTATTTTGTCAATTTGCTTATTTTACAATTTTTTCTTTGCACTTTGTTCGGTTAATGTTATACTGCAAAAGTCTGGGACAGATCATGTGAATGTATGATTCATTTTATGACTTATAAATTCAAGTATATATAGGCCTATATAAATATATTAAATACCAGAAGTCCTTTAATATATTTTAGGGTGATGACACTCACGAAAAATATATCCAGTCAATTGGGTTGACAAATACATACATACGTAAACACTATACACCCATATTACATATTATTTCCAACATGACTGGGATACAATTTATATGAACCTAATATTATGCCCATAAGACAGGAGCATTCTTACTTGCTGACCTAAAGTGCACTCCACATCCCTATGAACTTTACTTTTATGGATATCCAAGATACTTCCAAGAAATGATATTTTCTCTTCCAAGTTTTGTTCAATCTGAGTAGCTGATACTTCAAAATATGTATGGAACCATTCCAAGACTCTAATTCAGTGTTTCTACATTTGACTGGCACAAACAGATCACATCTTTACACAAATTATAGTTTTTTTTTTTTTTTTTTTTTTCCCACCAAATTTGACATTTTTAACTGTTTTTCAGCCTCCACCTTGTTAGATTCTGTTGATTTTAAGTAGGCCGTTACCTCTTCTTTGTTAATCACCCCCGTTTTGCTCTATCAACGGTGACTTCTCAGGCAACTAGTGCTAACTGTTAAAACTCCATGATCATCAACTTTGAAATGGACCTTTACATCATGAGTCGTGAATTTTCTGGGTTTCTGGAAGTTCATTAATTGTTAGCAATCCAAGTAAATGATATGGCACAAGCTAATATACTTTCACCCTCGTAGACATTACACTGGATGACTTTCTGCATACATCTAGTTTGTAATACGACCAATTTTTCATTAGGACTCTATATGTCCTTTCTCATAACAGGCAAAAAAAAAAAAAAAAAAAAAAACTTGGAAGCATTGCTGAGTCATTGGGATTCACCAATTGATATTCCATCCAAGCAGCACCCTTGGCCACACCTTATTGTGGATTCTCTATCTTACTCATGTTTGCCTTACAGCTTTCAAAATATTCCTTCAATGCGATTTCAACACAGGGCATTGCTGATGCTCCTCCAACCAAAAGCACTAAATCTGTCTTTCTGGCATCATTAATACATTTTATCACATGTTTTAGGCAGTTGAGAGATGAGTCTTCTACAAGGCTTTCAAAATGATCCCTTGCCATTTGCATGTGATAATCAAAGTTGGGCTGGAGACAGATGATGGTATATAAACAGTGCGGCAAATCTTCATATCTGACTCACACAAGAAGCGTAAATTGTTACTTCCTTATGGTTCTTATGTATATAATTTACAAAGTAGTCAACCATTATTTCAAAGAAATCATTTCCCCTGAGGTGTAGATTTCCACAGGAACTGTTAAGAGTTACACATCCTGAATCATAGGATACAACTGTGACATCAAAGGTGCCACCTCCTAGGTCAAATATTAAAATAAGTTGATCATCTGTTATGGTTCCCTTGTGGCAAAACTGAGGTCAGCGGCTATAGGCTCATTGATGATGCTCATCTTTTCTTTAGTTCATGCATTTGCTCTATTTTAAGCTACTTGATGTTTTTTAGGGTGTACAATGCATCTTTACCATCAACATTAACGAAGAAGTAGGGTCTTCTTTTGTGATCAACAATCTGAAAAGGCAGTGCTTTATTTCCAACGGATAAAGTTTCCTTCATTTGTATACCTTTGGACAAACGTTTTCAAATGGGCTGCTGCTGCCTATTCAAATCATTTGGAAACTTTTGTGTATAGCTCTGGAAAAAAGTTTGAGAACGATTTGTATAGTCAACCCGCAACCACACTATGCTACCTTTATGAGAAAACGCATTGGCTGCCGCTGCCCCATTCGGGAACTTTTGTCCAGAGGTGTACATTCTGATAGGAGCGTCCACTATAAAGCTTTGCACAGCAGATCACGTTCATTTTATTGGCATAGTTGCCTACGACATCTTCTCCATTTTTCTTAAACTCCACTTGACTGGGTATAACAGTGCAGTTGTTTTTCCAATACCACAGTAATTATGTCATTCTTCACAACACACACACACACACACACACACAAATTGCATGTTCCAAGATCATTACCTAAGCCAATAGTTCAGGACAGTAGTTACATATGGTCACTTCCAAAATTCCCTCACTGTTTGGTTGCAGCTGATAATTCTTTTTGACTCAGCTCCCCGTTTTTTGGGCAAACCCTTAGGTCAATCCTGGAAGCCAGGATAAAATAATCAAATCAAACTCAGCTCGTATGTGTCTTGTTGCCACAGACGAAGCTTCAAAAATATATTATGGTTGTTAAAAATAATAGCATCATTATGATATTATAGTCTTTTATAACTCTGGATGTTTAAGGTAAAAAAATTTTTAAAAAAAATCCTCTGATCACCTAACCATTTTTCACGTGGCATTACAAATATGAATTGACGTCCTGAGATTGTTTTCATGCATTGGCAATATGGATGCCAAATTTGTGAATATTTATGAAGGAAAAAAATACATAGCTGATTATTATCTCAGCTTGTGATGTGGCAACTTATTATTTTTTTTTTTGTGCTGTACCTTTTTTTTATTATTATTTCAAAACAATAGCTTCTCATTTTGCAGGTTATGCTTTCCAAATGTAGAAATGTATTTGATTATAAACAACTAATTTGTAGGATCTAATGTCAAACCTCCTTCTGTGTACGCTTTCCATTTTTTTAATTATAATAATTATTTGATTATTCTTTATTATTTGTAAGTGATATATATTTTTTGTGTTTAATCCACCTAATATGCATTGTAGTAGAAGAAGAAAAAATGTGTAAATATTATTTTTGTGTATACTAAAAAAAGATAAAAATATCGATTTATTATTTTGTTCCATCTTTATATTTCTCTCATTTTCTATAAAGTCTGAATATAGTTTGCCCTCTTATATTAGAGGGTATGTACTTAAGTTGTTGACTGACGACTTTTTTTAAAAGCAGAAGTGCCTGGTAGATAGATATTTTTTGCTGCTCTCTTTGTCATAGAAATCATGGAACAAATATTTTTTTTCTTTGATTTTATACTGTTGAGGCACTACTTTAGGTCTTGACTAACAGCTACTGGTCATTGATATTATTACACCAACTGTTGTATGGCCTATATGCATAATTTCTTAATTACTCAAATTCTTCTAAGATCCTCATCACTTTGTATGTGTGCATGTATACATATATGTATCATATATGTATATATATATACTCATGCGATTTTTTAAAAGTTATTTTGATTTTTCTCTCCTCACTTATACGATTTTTATTTATAAAAGAGAAAAAAAAAGTTGAGCTTGAATATTTTTAAGTGCTTAGTTTGATTTTATTGCTGGAAAAAAAGTGTTGGTCTACTTGAAGTACTGGCCCAACTTGTATTATATTGTAAATATATTTTTATAACTTGGTGTGAATGAGTGAATGAACGATAATGGCATGCCGGCTAGTACATTGTTGTGGCATTCCAGCCAAGCAAAGAAGCAAGCAAGCAAAAAAAGAAAGGAAAAAAAAAAAAAAAAAAAAAAAAAAAAAAACTATCGATGCCTTATTATCTCCCTATAATATAACTACATAAATAATTAAAAAAATAAATAAAATTAAAAAAAAAAAAAAAAACTTAAAAAAGGGGATCAGCTTAAATGTATGTTCAAAATTTTTTTTTATGATTTTTTGTTGTTGCTAATATGTAATAATAATTTGTAATACCCATGTATTATGTAAACTTGTTGTATACACAATTTGGGTATTAAAATGTGTACCAGGCTATAAAAAATAATTTTACTTGTTTTTATTCTTTACTATATGTACAGTATTTCCAAACCTTCTAGTTAGGGTACAAACCTTTTGTATAATATATACATATATAATGGGAGTCAGGAATGTGGATTTTTTTGTTTATGATAAATATATTATTACAGATGTTTTAAAGGCTATGCAGATATCAATGAAATGGTATTGTTCCAGGTGTAGTTTGGTATAGAGGTGTAATTATTGTAGTGAAATAGTTTTTTGTTTCTTCCTTTAATTATTAAAAATCGAAGTAGTGTTGCAGTTTGGCAGCCAATAACTCCGCAGTACTCTTTCGGCCCATATACAAGTGCGCTACAATAATTGTCAATTGGCTTGAACCTTTTTGTTTTTGTTTTTCTTAGCTATATAAATATATATATATATATATATATATATATATATATATATATATATATATATATATATATATAATGATATAAACACACGAGAATTTGCCTCGCGTTATGAGACGTCTAACGTCGAAAATGAGTTTTTCAACTTACACGTGTTTTAAAAACTAAATCAATTATGGTACATAGGTCTTCTCCTTACCATAAAATCAATTAAGTCGTTTCCGTCTTTATAATATATATATATAGGGTGGTAAAAATTTGTGATTCTACTAACTTGCGGTTTTGCCCGTGTTGGGGGTTTAGCAACACTAAAAAACTCAAGTCCCAAAAATAATTTTTTGTTCTCTCTCTCTCTCTCTCTCTCTCTCTAGTGCACACAAAATAAATTATAGTAGTGTACTGCTACTGCATGTATGTTTATTATAATATTAAAAAACAAATTTCAGAAACTATTTTCAGAAATTTTCCTGTCCGTCATAAAGAGTCGTCGAGTTATATAATTATCAACTGCGAGACCTTTCTTTTTATACCCCCTTTTCTCTGTATATTTTATTTTAAAAAAATAAAAGCGAAAAGAGAGAGAGAGAAAAAAAAACTCGAAACCAATAATACTGTAAATTACATGAAATTCTTTATTCGCATTTTTTTCTTTCAAAAAAATGCACATATTACAAAAGTTATAAACAAATAAACTACGTGCATAGCTCTATTACTAGCTGGCCAAAAGTTCCCGAACGGGGCAGCGCCGGCAGCGGAGGTCCCTGCGTTTTCTCATAAAGATAACATAGCGTGGTTGCGGTTGCCTCGGGTTGCCTATGCAAATCGTTCGGGAACTTTTGGCCAGAGCTGTACATATACGTATAACTTAAATAATAAGAATAAATATGGTAAAGAATAATTTACTAATTAGCCCTCGTAATCCTTGCTCTTTTCGCCTCTATTAATAAATTTATTAATTTTTTAGTTATTGCGGACGTTATGCATATTATGTATAATGCATGCATGGGCTATGATAATAAATAAACGTAATAAATGTTAATTGCTAGCTTGATTTATTTTGAAATATTTTACAACTCGATCAAAAAAAAAATTACGTTACAAGGAAACCTCCATCCACGGGCAATGTAGAGCCTGTTATCATCGCTGCGCTGTCGCTCAGCAGAAACAGTATAGCATCAACGACATCGCTTTCCTCTGCAATAAACAATATAGGTATTTTATATTATAAAATATACAGTATACTTTATAATAATTAAACGTTACTATAAGATACCCATGAAAAAAAAATCGTGTTCCAACAGGGTTCCATGGATCATAGTTGGAACCCACTTAGAATGCTAAAGGATCATATTGAATAACTATGTTCCAACTGGGTTCCATGTGCATTCCAAGTGGGTGCCAAATCTCATTTGGCACCCACTTGGAACATATAATAAAAATGATAAAAAAAAAAAAAAAAATACAATAGCCAGAAGGGGCAATGAAGTTAGTTTTTTTTTTTTTTTTTTTTTTTTTGAAGTCTCACGGTCTCCTGGCAATGGGCTGCTGCTGCACTCTCTTGTGTTAAAGTTAAAAGTTTGGACGAGCTATATAAAGCTACAACATGCAAGTTGCCTGACGGATTTGATTAGCAGTTTCTAAAATCAATTTAGCTGAATAAATATTGAAATTAATTAATTATGTTAAAAGTAATTAATTAATGCTCATTATTTCCTCTACATTTTCGATACTTTAAAATGTTCAAATTCTAAAATTTCCGCATTTTACTTGCTGAAATATTGGTTTTGAAACTAAGATTTTTAATTATTAATATTAAACTACAAATTACAGGCATAATTCTGTCTTACAATTTTTCAAATCATAATGAAACACATTACATTTAAACTATTTAAGTACACACAACTTACATTTTTTACCATTTAATATTTTTAAGTATTGTATTAATGCTTTTCATTACTAAATAAAAGATTTAGACCGTGGTTATTCATTTTTAATCTAAATAAGTTACTTAAATGAGCTATATGAGGACAATGTTTACTTTTTGTAGTATATTATTATACTGCAATTATTATTATTATACTGAACTGAATTATATATATGCGTATCCTATAATATTTCAACGTTATAAACTGTAAAATCTACGGATATTAAAATCACATATTAAACTATATTAAAATATTTATGTAAAAAAAATCAACTTGCATAGAGAAATTAAAAGTGCATACATATACACATATATCATTAAATATTTTTATAAATATTTTTCAATATGTAAAGAAATCTTGTTTTTTTTTTTGTTTTTTTTTTTTGCTGTCTTTTATACAGTTTATAAGAATTGTATATATATGCCACGTAAATTTGTGAAAATGTATATTGATTACACTAAAATTACATTAATTAGATCAATATGACGTAATATTTTTATTTAAATTATAAAAAGTAAGATTTTGATGATATTTTTGGAATGCACTTGGAACATACTTTTTTTGGAATGCATTCGGAATGCATTCCTTTTTTTCATTTTTTAAAGAGGATCATAGTGGAACATATTGGAACCCTAATGGAATGCATTCTAAATGCATTCCAAATCACTTGGAACCCTGTTGGAACCCGAATTTTTTTTTCATGGGTAATTATTATAATATAATTTTTTTTAAACTACTACTTCTTTTTATATGATACTGATATTTGTGATATAAAACATCAATACCTGCAAAACGACCCAAGGGTATCCGCGATAGCATTGGTCCAGCTTTTGCAGGATCGCTCCATCCAAGTCGGCCCATGTCTGTCATTACTACAGTTGGATTGACGCAGTTCACGCGAATCTATATAATAAATAATAATAAACTTTAATGAGTAAGAATGGTGCGAAAGCGTTCGTTAGAGATTTCGATAGTATCATATTTATTGGATAGGACATGAGCTATTTGTAATCTTTTTAGTATCATGTATGTGTGTCTATCACCGAACCGCGTGATAACGTTCTCCATTTTTAACTATTTAACTTAACTTTTTATTAAAAAAAAAAAAAGAGGTTTCAAAATTTTGCATATCACATATAAATTTTTTTTTTTAATAAGTATAAAGGATTAGATTAGCAATACATGTCCACATGCCACATGCATTACAAGTTATCGACCGTGACACATTTTTCGATTTTCAAAAATGAGGAAGGTGATTTTTTTTATGTATATGTATATATATATATATTATATATATATATATATATATATATATATATATATATATATATATATATATATATATATATATATATATATATATATATATATATATATATATATATATATATATATATATATATATATATATATATATATATATATATATATATATATTGAGTTTATGATACTTTTGGAAAGAGCTTTAAAAAATTTTTAGGCGTTATTTTTTCTTAGGACGATTGGAACATGCGAAGTATTTTTAATTAATTTTTGAAAATCGGCCTTGAAAGCCTGTGACGACATCAGTCCACTTTTTTCTCGGCAAATACTAATTGTTCCAGGTTCAGTAACCAGTTGAATGAAATCAGCTCGTCCTCAGGATTTTAAAAAACTGGCTACTGAGCCTTCTACGGTCAATACTTTCCGAAATAAATGCCCGATTGATGACGTCACAGGCTTTTTAGGTCGATTTTCAAAAATAAATTAAAATTACTTCCCATGCTCCAATCGTTCTAAGAAAAAATAGCGCCTCAAAAAATTTTTAACGCTCTTTTCAAAAATGTCGTAAAAAGTGGGGGTTGAAAAGAATTTACCTTCCTCATTGTTTAAAAAACTTGGGGAACCTATAAATTAGAAATTCGCGTATCAATCGATTTAGGACAATGTCCTAATTATAGAATATGAAATAAAATTCCCAATTCTCACTTGATGTTTTCCAAGTTCGAGAGCCATTACTCGTGATAACATGTCAAGGGCACCTTTAGTGGCACAGTAAACTGCGTGGTCAGTCAGTGCTGCTTGGGATGCCTGCAAATATTTTACACATAAATAAATTTTGAAAAAATAATTAAATTTCTTATAAATTAAATTAATAAGTAAGTAAGTGGTAACCTGCGAAGAAATGTTCACGATTGCTCCTCCTTTTCCTCGTTTTATCATATCTTCTGCAACGAGCTGACTTATGTTTACCACGGCGCGTACATTCACAGAAAACGAGCTTGAAAAAAAAAATAATAATAATAATGAAATGCGTATCAAAAATAATAATAATAATAAAAATGAAAGTATAATATATTATATAAAAAAAACATCATATCATACTGTATACTTATATACGTAACGTAATGTGATCAAATGTAATTCTCATATTATAAGGGACTGGAAACATGCCTATATAAACCGACTTTATATATAAATTCACTATAGACTTTACACAAATTCTGCATAATATAATTATTAAAATATAGAAGGTTACAAATTGTATAGCATATGAATTTTTATGTCATGCAAACATTCGACTCTAAATACATTATAAAATTTGCATTATAGACGCACTCATCGAAGTTTTTTTGAGAGATGTTCATGAACGGCTCCAGTTTGGCCACAGCAGCATTGTTGACGAGGCCATATAGCCCTTGAGTAAGGTTACGTAAAACTTGACGACTGGCGTCCCAATCTGCAAGGTCCACACACACGGGGGTGACTCGAGGTACCTCGCTCACCAAGGAATCGAGGTCTGCTTGGGTGCGCGATACAGCTATCACTTCGGCACCCTGCAAGCCCAGACGTCGAACAGTTGCACGACCGATACCTATAATGGCACATTAGATAAAATAAATTATTGCCCTATAATATATCTGACTATAACCTAACATCACTTTTTTTTTTTTTTTAATCACTCTTGGGTCGAGTTTGGTGTGGCATATGCGTTACAAAAATTACAGTTTTTTCTTTCTACAGTACATCTATAATTATAATATATTATAATTTTATATTATGAAAAAATAATAATAATAATAAATACGCTATAATTTATATAATTATCAGAAATGCATCTATAGCTTATGCGGATTTTTTTAAACTTATAATTCCTAATATAACTATATATAAATTAATAGGTCCTATTTAAAATCGGGCAAATATAAAGTATGCAATATTTAAATCAATTTTTGTTGAAATAAATTAAAATTGAGACATATAAAACAAAAAAGATAAAATTAGGTGCTATTATTACAATCATGAGAACGAACGATTTGGAAAATTACCTTTTCCAGCTCCTGTGACCAAAATTCGTTTTCCTTCAAAAAAATTATTCATGCTTTATACTTTCTTTTTAAATATCTTTCAATTTTTCTGGGTTTGCTATAGCTGTGTTATTTTGTTTCTCCAAGCTATAATAATATAGCGCGTAGAGTGGATCGTGAAGCACAGCACATCGCGCAACAGCAACAGACAGATAGATAACGATGAATCAAGGTCGCGGGTCCCGCGCGCCGATGCCTTTTCTCTCTCTCTCTCTCTGTTTTTTTTTCTTTTTTTTTTTTTTTTTTTCTTTTTCTTCTTCTTTTCTTTCAGTACCAAGTACCATCAAACGCGGAGCGACGGTGCATGAGCGGTGTGTTTGAGACATGAGTCATGAAGTCGAGCTGAATCATCTAAATCGAATGCTAACAAGCTGATGCAAACATATATATTATATTGTTGTGGTCCTATTACACGTTTCATTTTTATGACACACAATAAGGAAATTAAGTAAGTGTGTATGTGTATGATGTATACATCATATCGTATTATTTTTTTATCAGAACAATAAAATTTTTAAGTGGGTGCCCATGAAAAAAAAATTCGGGTTCCAACAGGGTTCCAAGTGATTTGGAATGCATTTAGAATGCATTCCATTAGGGTTCCAATATGTTCCACTATGATCCTCTTTAAAAAATGAAAAAAAGGAATGCATTCCGAATGCATTCCAAAAAAAGTATGTTCCAAGTGCATTCCAAAAATATCATCAAAATCTTACTTTTTATAATTTAAATAAAAATATTACGTCATATTGATCTAATTAATGTAATTTTAGTGTAATCAATATACATTTTCACAAATTTACGTGGCATATATATACAATTCTTATAAACTGTATAAAAGACAGCAAAAAAAAAAAAACAAAAAAAAAAACAAGATTTCTTTACATATTGAAAAATAATTATAAAAATATTTAATGATATATGTGTATATGTATGCACTTTTAATTTCTCTATGCAAGTTGATTTTTTTTACATAAATATTTTAATATAGTTTAATATGTGATTTTAATATCCGTAGATTTTACAGTTTATAACGTTGAAATATTATAGGATACGCATATATATAATTCAGTTCAGTATAATAATAATAATTGCAGTATAATAATATACTACAAAAAGTAAACATTGTCCTCATATAGCTCATTTAAGTAACTTATTTAGATTAAAAATGAATAACCACGGTCTAAATCTTTTATTTAGTAATGAAAAGCATTAATACAATACTTAAAAATATTAAATGGTAAAAAATGTAAGTTGTGTGTACTTAAATAGTTTAAATGTAATGTGTTTCATTATGATTTGAAAAATTGTAAGACAGAATTATGCCTGTAATTTGTAGTTTAATATTAATAATTAAAAATCTTAGTTTCAAAACCAATATTTCAGCAAGTAAAATGCGGAAATTTTAGAATTTGAACATTTTAAAGTATCGAAAATGTAGAGGAAATAATGAGCATTAATTAATTACTTTTAACATAATTAATTAATTTCAATATTTATTCAGCTAAATTGATTTTAGAAACTGCTAATCAAATCCGTCAGGCAACTTGCATGTTGTAGCTTTATATAGCTCGTCCAAACTTTTAACTTTAACACAAGAGAGTGCAGCAGCAGCCCATTGCCAGGAGACCGTGAGACTTCAAAAAAAAAAAAAAAAAAAAAAAACTAACTTCATTGCCCCTTCTGGCTATTGTATTTTTTTTTTTTTTTTTATCATTTTTATTATATGTTCCAAGTGGGTGCCAAATGAGATTTGGCACCCACTTGGAATGCACATGGAACCCAGTTGGAACATAGTTATTCAATATGATCCTTTAGCATTCTAAGTGGGTTCCAACTATGATCCATGGAACCCTGTTGGAACACGATTTTTTTTTCATGGGTGATAATAGGATTTTAACGAACATACTTGACCAAAGCTAGATTCTACCTCCACAATATAGACCGCTTGCACTCATATTTAAGAGCCGCCATTTTGTTGGTCAGGAATACATAGGCCAGCATAGGAAAAATATCATTTTTATTTTTTTAATAGCAAAAGAAGCTTCAAACCTCAATCAAAGCCTTATTTCTAGCTCCTAATGTAAGCCCGAAGGATATGAGAAAAATTTGTTGAGTTGAAATAAACTATTTTTTATGTGAAAAATTAGGAAAAACGAAGTTTCCCCTATGCTGGACAATGCGTTAGGCACCACAAACATGGCGACAAAGCGCAAGGATGTGCAAGGGGTCTATACTATATATATGTACTAAAAACTATATAACCAAAAAATAATTAATTATTTTTAATCAAGAGATAATAAAACTGTATCGAAATTACGTAAAAATGCAATTGCATAGGCATTTTGGGTAACTTTTATATTTTAGAATATATCTTCTCAGCTGTGCACAAATTAAATATATATATATATATATATATATATATATATATATATATATATAATTGTGATAATATATAATATTATATAATTATTAATTATTATCTTTTAAATTCAGCAGCGTGTGTTTTTCTCATAAGAATAAAATTATAAAATTGTCAATTCAATGCAAGAATCTGAAAGTCAAAAAATATATCATCATATCATATAATATAAACGTGTGTGCATATATAATTGTACGTATTAAAATAATTAAAAAAAAATCGATAATATAGTCATGGAAGCATGGTCGCAGCACAATAAATAGAAACACCTGTGAGTGTGTGTCACACACATTTTTCTATTGAAAGCGGACACGCGATAATGTAATGCGGTTATGTGCGGTTATGGCGCTTATGAGAGTGGGCAACTTTTATTATTTCTTAAAATAATATATTTTTTTATGCCTACGAATTTTACGGACTACTTTTCAATTACTTGTGATTATTCATTATTGTGAAACTAATGTGTATTATGATTTACGTGACTGTGGTATTTTCTCTAATATCATTGATTGCATCTTCACTTGGCAAATTGGTAAGCATGGATCTTTTTGTTATAAAATAAAAATCACGATTTCTATTATTTTCTACGCTTAACCATCAGAATATGCATATAATATGTAAGCACTTACAAAAAATTAAAATTTTATATATTGGAAAGGATACGAAAATTTATATATATGAATATATGTTCATGAGAGTGGATGTATTAATTTTATAATGTATATATGATATGTATATACTATATATATATATATATATATATTATATATATATATATATATATATATATATATATATATATATATATATATATATATATATATATATATATATATATATATATATATATATTATATATATATATTGTGACAATCGGAAAATTAGAGGATGAATTTTTTTTAAAAATAATAACTATATGTTTAATATTATGAAAAATATTAAAAATATATATAATATATATATATTATATATATTATATAGAAATTTTATCTGGCACTGCGAAAATATTAAGATTTTACATCTTTGTTTATTTTATATTTTGGTATTTTAAATTATATTGAAATTTCTTTTCAATTTTATATAGGCAAAACAGGAATTTGGAACGAGAGCGGGGAATGCATATTGGGTTACACAATTTGAGCCTTGTTCAGTAACATGCGGTGGTGGTAAGTCAATACTTTTTTTTGTGTGGAATTTAGTGGTGCGTGACTTATTACTTATTAATAAAACAATCTTTCATATTTCATGTCATTTTGAACCATAAATACTTTTTTTATTTGACACATGTTAAATTTGTACAGGTGTACAGTTTTATACAAAGTATTCCTATATAATATAGATTTTATTATTTAGGTTAGCTACACCGTGAGAAATTACTAATATAACCCATTTTTATCTATGTTTTAAGGCGTTCAACGTACTTATCCCGAGTGTTGGATTGCGGAGACGCAAGTTAACAAGACTTCGTGTGATCCATATTCAAGACCTCGCTCCGAATATCGACCCTGTGAGATTGCACCCTGTAGCGTTGCTCCAAGGTTGATATAATTTTTTGTTTTAACTCAAGATATTAATTATCTGAATTAATGTTTAATTTTTTTCCATCATTATAATAAATTTTATTATTATTACATGTCTGAATTTTAGATGGCAGTTAAGTGAATGGACAACTTGCAGCTCCAAATGTGGTCCTGGCTTACGACGGCGATTAGCTCGATGTGTTCTTTATATATCCACAGATAAATTTCGTTATCTTGAGGTAATTTTTTTTTAATTATATGGTTTTATTTATTATTATTACTATCTTTTTCTTAGTTTAAACACATCTTGCACTATTAAAAAAAGGTGCGGGTGTGTGTATTATATTGTATTACATACATGCACCTTTTTTTTAATAGTGACAAAAGATGTGTGTAAAATAAATAAATTTAAAAAAAAAATGTATGTGATCTATCGGTGTTTTAAATTAAATGTCATAATTGTATATGTTTTATATATACATATATAAATATATATTTGTAGGAAGGCTTGTGCCCCAACAAAAAAAGACCACCGGATGAAGTGGCTAATTGCCATAGTGGTGTCGTCGTTCCGTGTCCACCGTTTGCTTCCCCGGACGTGATGTGTTTCTCACCGCCGTGTCACACCGAAACAGGTCCTGGTAGAGGCTTCAGCCTTCTTCCAAGCGACACCCTTACCATAATGCTTATAATCATAGTAATATTATGTAGCTGACTCTATAAAACAATGCACGCAACCTCTCCGTCTCACCTTACCGGATATACGTGCGAGTGTAACATCGAACTCAGTTTTACCTTTTACATTGCTTAGCTTATCACGATATCAAAAGACCTGAACTAATGACTTTTCTGTTTATATATTTATTTGGAGTTCTATAATATATATATTATGCTGGTCTGTAGATTTTAAATATATTTGTGTAAGATTCATACTTTAATTTTATTTATTTGTATATTGTTCGTTCGTTCGTTCGTTCGTTCGTTCGTTCGTTCGTTCGTTCGTTCGTTCGTTCGTTCGTTCGTTCGTTCGTTCGTTCGTTCGTTCGTTCGTTCGTTCGTTCGTTCGTTCGTTCGTTCGTTCGTTCGTTCCTTCCCTCCTTCCTTTCTTCCTTCATTCATTCATTCATTCATTCATTCATTCATTCATTCATTCATTCATTCATTCATTCATTCATTCATTCATTCATTCATTCATTCATTCATTCATTCATTCATTCATTCATTCATTCATTCATTCATTCATTGTGTTATTCATTATTTTATTCAATACCTCTGTGATATTGTTGAATTTTTGTTCAATGTGTTATTATACAATACAATTTCAAAATAATTTGTGAATAAACTTATAGAGATGCCTTTTATTAATGCATGTTGCATGCATTAATAATAGGTATTCAGCACGTAGGTTACGATGGTGAAAATATTCCGCTTCTATATAGGGTGTTTACGCATGACGTCATTCTGAGTGCTTTTCGATGCTCTTCTTGAGCAAGAGCAATGAATAACATTGCTCAGCATAGGACAAACGTAGTTTTTTGGCTATTTTCTTTGAAAAATTAGCTATTTTTTGGTCACTATAATTTTTCTTGCATACTTGAGGTACTAATTCAACCTGTTATCAGCATCAATGCTCTCAAAAAAATTGCGAAGTATTTTTAAACTGGCAAAATGTGCCATTTTCGTGGCCAATGTTATTTAACCTTATGACGTCGACTTTAACATGAATGAAACCACCCTATAATGTACTATGCGTAATGTATCTGATAAATGTATCCTATATATAATATATATATATATATATATATATATAATATATATACATATATATATACATATATACAGTGGTAAAAGTGGAATGAAAAGTGAGAGTACACGCCAGGTAGAGAGCAACCATGATGCTGAGGGGGGGTGCAGGGGGGGACTCCCCCCTGCTGGGGGGTGCGGGGGGCTGCGCCCCCCGTAAAATTTTTGTGAAAATTTTATGGAAAAAAACACATTTTTGTGCATTTTCTAAAGCAAAATATTTATATTTTTAATTGATTCTTACTCATTTAAATAAATATTTATGAAAGTAACCATCATAGTTTTTGCTATGACAATATTCAAACCAAATGGAAATAATATGCAGAATTAATGAATTAAATTCAATAAAGCAAGCCAATCGTTAAACCTATTTTATTTCAGTTTTTTTATTATAATGTTATTAATTTGATTATTTATTACCAATAATAAAGTTATAAAATTACTAGAAATTGGTATGCTTTTCTTTTACAATTTTTTAATTATTTTATTCAATATCGATAGATCGCATTGAGATATATAGCCGTGTCTAAATTTACAAATTTATAGGATAAAATTTGACGAAATGCCAGGGGGTTTTCGGTTTTGACTGGCGGTTTTTCTCTCATCTCAAACAATTTTATTGTAAATGTATGAAATTTCGTACGTAGAACACCATAATGACCACAATACTAATTATATAGGTATTTTAATTTTTTTTAATAGCCGCGACCCTAGAAAATGCAAAAAATAATAATAATAATAAATAAATAAAAAAGCACAGCTTCTTTTTCATTTTTGGTCTGCAACGTTATATTTTGATTTCAAACTATTTAGAAAAAGAAAATATTGCCAAAAAATTAATTTTTTCAATTAATTCATTTATCTACTATATTTTGAAAATTCACGCATTAAATAACACCTTTACTGTAAAATAATTTTTTGGAAATCTTTTATAAACTCTTTATTTATACTTCCACTTTTTTTTTCACTTTGAATAATATGCCATTATTGGAAACATTTAAATCACCCAGATAAGCTATAAAATATAAATCAATTGGAAGTAACTATAAAATATTGAATTTGTGGAAATATTTCCACACGTCATAAAATTTTTATATAAAAAAAGAATTCAAATAGAAACCTATGTTTTATGCTAGAATTCAAATGGAAAGGTTTTAATAATGTAGAAATTATTTTGAAAAATAGCTTAAAATATTTCTTATTGCAGTGAAAATGTTTGGAAGCGTTTTTTATTCCATAGAATTGCAATAGAATTCAAATTTATTTTTTAGAATTGCACTCTACATTTTTTCCAAGTCTTTTATTTTTATGTGGCGGTGTACTTGGATCATTTGTTGTTGTTGTTGATGTTGTTTCTGTAGTATTTGAGTTTTCATCATCCTCCAAACAGTCAAAACTTAATTTTTGTTTTTTACTATTAAAAAACAATTCACCTATATAATTTTTAATTGTCTTTAAGCCATAATTACTATTTAAATTTACTTGCTTCACTTCTTGTTTATAAATTTAAAAAACACGGCATCGAAACCGCAGCTGAGCACTGAACTGAACTTAAATTTAAGCAAATCAATTATTTACAAAAGCAAAAGGAAACCAAACATGCGAATTGCAAAACTTATACGCTGAAAGTGCCTCAGTGCGCATAAAATAGAAGGAAAAACAGTCTTTTTGAAAAAGCAATAAAAATATCATTTGGTACGAGTATTTGAAAATATATTTATATTTCTTTATTTATTTTATAGTTTTTCTCCGAAAACGTTGATTTTTTAATAATAATTTTATAGTTTTTTAATTTATCGAGAGTACACGGCGTGTACCCCCGAATTCTCGAGGCCAAACAGCGTGTCCACATGTGTACCCTCACTTTTACCACTGCATATATATATATATATATATATATATATATATATATATATATATATATATATATATATATATATATATATAATGTTTAGAAGCTGTTTTTTTTCCTTCTTCTTCTTCTTCTTCTTCTTCTTCTTCTTCTTCTTCTTCTTCTTCTTCTTCTTCTTCTTCTTCTTCTTCTTCTTCTTCTTCTTCAGTATTGCAATGAACATAACTTTAAAAAATATAAAGTTGTGATTTTGTAATTCACTAAATTTAGTATTGTTAAAACTGTTATTGGGATGGCAAATCTATAATGGAGATCGTGAAGGAGTTCAAAAATCCTCATCTAGTCTAACAAAACCTCTTTATTCTTACGTAGTTTGATTATTTAATAAATATAAATCTTTTATGTTGATAAAACCATATACCATATAATTTTAGGCAATTTTTTCATTTCTCCACCACATAGTACATGACATATGTACGCATTTAACTTGTTTTGTATTGTGTATACAAATGCAATTTTTTTATTATTTTATTATAATAGAATGTGAATTTGTTTAAAGACAAAACAAGTTCTTATCTTGTGTTCTTAATTGCTTAAGTATAATTGACTAATAAAGGAACAACTGTTTTGAGGCCGACTATAAGCGATTTCGGTCACATCCGCTTCCGTTTCTACTTACTACGCATGCGCAGAACGTCGAAACGGAAGCGGATGTGAGCAAAACCACTTAAAGTCTCAGCCTCGCAAAACAGTTTGTTCCTTTATTAGTCAATATGCGAGCATCAGCTTATATAAATAAAATACTTTAACATGATATAGGTCTCAGTATTGATCCATTATTGTATACTATAGAGATATAATGTACTTTATTTTTTATTTATTATAATGCGTGTGTAAAGTTAAAAATATTATGAACAGTTGAAAATAAAATTTAGCATAATATGAGTCCACATGAAATAGGTTTATTATTTACTTGATAGTTGATACACCTACGGACAAAAATATATGTAAAGCTCATTTTCAGCACAATTTGTTCAATCTTACAGCTTAATATTATGATAATTCATAATGTGCTATTATGTTATAAAGCAAAAATATTATATTGTATAATACTGCATATAATAGAGCATATCGGTTTAGGGGGGGGGGGTAGGCCGGGAGGGGGGGGGGGGTCCCACAATTTAGCATTACGCTTATTAGGAAAAACACGATTTATGCAATTTTTGAGAAAAGTACTCCACCGATTACGGAGATATTTATATAAGAAATACTAGACATACTTTTACGTGCTTTAAACCATAGATTATTTTTTTAACGATAACCTTCATTATATAATGTTTTACTAAAAAATTAGCATTCATTTATATGCTATATAATGAAATCCATGCAGCATAATTATAACATATATAACGTTTAATTCTTTCCACGTATTTGTAGTCTTTATAAAGACTTTATTTATTAGTCTTTTTTACCTTTATAATTTTCTAAATTTGTATAGGTGTAAGTAAAATTTAGATTAAAAAGTATACAATGCATGTTTACTAGACCTATATACATAATTAACATAATATATAAAATTCATTATAAATTTTCGCGAAAAAAAATGCAGTCAAATATATACGAAACAAAAAGTTATTAAAATGATTATAGCCAAAATTTATTTGACATAATATATTCTTAATTATTTTTTATAATGTCATGTAAGATAACATATTAATTAAAACTATATCATCAAGAATCCAGTGTGATAAGAAACGAAAAAACCTATTATATTTATATTATATAATAATACATACTACATTTAATAGACATAGCAATTTTTGGCGTAACCCAACTCCATCTCTGGAGTAAGCTTTGTGCACATATTTCACCTTGTTCCTTTGACTGGCGCTATCATTCACATTTTGAGGTATTAGCCAATATCTTCTGTATGACTTTTTTTTCCCCTTTACTATTGCAAAATTTACAATGGTAATGTTCCAAATTACGATTAAACAATTACAATTGTCTGTTTCCGAGGGATACTTTTATGCAGTGATGTGCGATATAAAGTGTTCAAAGTTCAAAAGCAGTTAAAAATTTAAAAACCTCATCATTACTATGGTAATGGTAAAAGCCCAAAACCCTTATACCAGGCCAAAATTAACATAACAATAATAATGATCCTTTTACCTTGCCAGTGATTAATGATTACGTCCTGATTATGTGATGTTGCCAATGTTAAATACAAAATAAAGAAATTGTTTTTTTTTTATTATTGCAACACTTTCTATCATAAATATATCACATATTATTGCAGTTTCACTGCATGAATAATTGTGTAACAATTATATTTTAAGAGGGATTTACTTTTAGTGTGTTTTACAGTTATCGATGTAAATTTTTAGTATATTTCATCGGGCAGCACGCAACGTTAATGACCAAACGCTTATTAAAAAGAAAGAAAAAAATTTGTTCGTTTCGTTGCATTATGTGTCACCATCATGTAATATAAAATATATAACAATAAAATGATTAAAGTTTTTAATAACACAGGAATTTATTCTATAAGCAATAAGAAAGAATAATAATAAGGATTTATTTTGGTTTGATTGGTTTTCATTTGTGTTTTCATACATTTAAATATTTTATTATTTGTTGTTATTATTTGGCTATTTTCGAAAATTCTACTCATATGACTGTATAGGAAAAATAAAATACGAAAAGAAATAATTTTTTGATATTAATATATTATTAACAAGTACGTATTTTTCTTATTTTATTTATTATATTATAGTCCTAAATATTATGAAAAGTTATAAGTATTTTTTAATTTTTTTTAATTTATTAACTAGTGGAGTTTACAGAATAAAAATAAGTACAAATAAAAAGCATCAAGACTAAAGGTGACAATCCGGGGTGAGAGAGTTCCGCTGCTCCACCAATACCTTTAACAGTTGCTTTTGTAGTACATTCTGAACCTTTGCAATCTCCTTGGCGATTAAGTATTACCGAAGGACACGTAACAGCAGCCGTACAAGTCTCCTTTCTATTTTCAGTGCGATCTTTGGGGTTGCACATTCTAGCCTAGAACAAATAGGTATAAAACTACGTATATATAATATACAACAATCTTAATATCTTAATTTTGAATGAAATATCTTGTAATTTTCTGGTCAAAAATAAACAGACTCGTGAAATTATGTAAACAATTAAGACATATTTAGGGAAAAAATGTGTCTTGTACCAATTTGAATTGTGGAACTTTTTTTTTTCATCGGTAGTTTTATGTTCTAAAGTTGGACTTTAACAAGTAAATGAGTCAAAGAAACCGCAGACAATAATGTGGGACAGGATATATGCTTTAACATTTATAAATTATTATCATTATTATTTTATATTAATGGCGCTTTTTTTTTTTTTTTTTTTTTTTTTTTTTTTAATGGCACTATATTCTATATGTAATAAGCAAATTCCTTACTTCAACTTCCCGAACTTTTGTAGGCCCCGACCAAGAAATGACGCAACGCTTGAACCGTACGCGTTCTCCTGTACCACACGTCACACTGCACATTGTCCACTCCTCACTATCTTCCCATCTAAAATACACAGTAATAAAATTAGTCACAGAGTTTGCCAAGAGACATAAATATAATTTATATAATATTCACTTAATATAATGAATTTTCAGTTCTCAGTTCCTATTATATGTATTATTTTTTTTTTTTTCATTTTTTTTTTTTTTTTTTTTTTTTTTATTTACGGGAAAAACTTGATAAAATTTATTTAATATTATATATAAACATACAGTATATTATATATATATATAGTTAAATTATTTTCATTTCGTTACAGAAGTAGCAAAAATATTTAAAAAATTATGTTCGTATTTTGCAAAGTTAATACTGCATCGTCTACCCTTAGTCAAGATTGTCTTATTATTGACTTATTTAATATAAAAAATATTTAACGTGCCTTGGTAAAAAGCAAGGTTGTTGGCCACACACAGCTTTACCTGCCGTCGGTTTTGCTTTTGCTTTTGCACAAGGCTGTTCATTGGAAATTTGGACAGTGCCATTAAAGCACACAATGTTATAATTCTGGTAGCCTGGAAATTAAAAAAAAAAAAAACTTATATTATTTATAATTGTATATAATGCATTAATTATATCTTTTGGCACTACTTTAATTTACTTTACTTTATTTATAAATTGTTTAAATAATATAGCGATTTTTATTAATTTTGTCTCCCTTTTTTAAAAACATACATCTTGTGTTATATTTATATTATAATTATATATACAGTGGCGTATGCAGGATTTTGTGACGGGGGGGGGGGGGGGGGGGGGGAAACACCTCCCTGCTGTGGGTGCGGGGGTATCCCCCGCATTTTTTTTGGAAATTTAAGTTAGAAAATACACGATTTGGTGCAATATTTCTAGTCATTATTTTTGTTTTTATCTTTTGTATTTTTTGGGGTTTGCATTTTTTTCCTGCAAGATCCTGGCCAAGATCTTGCAGGGCACGATTAAAAATCTAGCACAAGATCATGCAAGATCCTGAACAAGATCTTGTATAGGATTTTTGAGCAGGGTATATCGAATGACGATCTAGGTTAGTTATAACTTAATGATCTCTTTTTTATTCGCAATCAAATTTATTCTACATTGAAAATAATTAAGTTTTGTGAAACAAATTGTATAGAAACTTTATTTTATGTGATATATAGTTTTAAAATAACTTACCTCCACCGCAGCTAACAGAACAAGTATCATACAAACTGACCCAGTTGTACTGGTCCTCTACCTTTTGAAAACCAATTTTTTCTTCGTTAGGTGGTACTTTCATTCTATCACCCGCATCTTTAGCAGGAATAATTTTAGTATCATTGTTTTTCTTGCTTGCTGCGACTACCTTTCCATCCGATATTTTGGAATCATTTTTAGATAAATCAGTCTGTGTTATCTTAAAGTTAATATTAACACTTTGGTTTGGTATTTTTGTAGTACCTTTTGTATTGTTCAGTACTGTTTTTAAAAATAGGTCTTTTGCGTTTAGTAGATTTTTAGAAGTCGGCTGCAAGGTAATAAAATTTATTCTTTCAGTTTTACTTTTGGTTTGTCCAGTATCGAAATTTTGAGGTTTAAAAGGATCTTTTGATGAAATTGTAGACAGCTTCTGTTGATTTGGTAAAGATGCATTGAAACCACCGTTTTGCTGAAAACAGGAGAGAAAAAATATAACACTCTGTATGTAAGGGTAGCCGCGGCGAGGAATATATAATTATAATAATGTATATAATACTGTATTTATAAATAAATTATTAAATTTTAAACTTTATTTTATTCAAACTATTAAAAAAATTTCAATGCTTTTCTTTCAACAACAGCAACAACAACAAAAGTATTGCATATAATTTTATACAAATTATATAATCTGAAACATTTTAAAACTTTGAAACTTTGCTAAATATAACATTCTATATATTATGTTATATTTGTTATGGTATAGAATATATGGGTATGTATATATAAACTTGTTTATACACTATACATTTTCGCGACAAAAAAAAAAAAAAAAAAAAAAAAAAAAAAAAAAAAAAAAAAAAAAAAAAAAAAAACACTATACAGTATACAATACATGAAACAAAAAGTTGTTAAAATGATTATAGCCAAAATTTAACTTTCTTAATATATATATATATATGTATAATATATATATATTTATATTAAGTGTCATTTAGTCACTAAGGTCTTGCTTAAAATTTCAAATCCAAAAACCTATATATATATATATATATATATATATATATATATATATATATAAATAATATATTATGTATCAACAGAGACGTCATAACATAATACTCATAATTTGCGTAATTTAGGCTTCTGCTATTTTGCAACTCAGAACTTTCGCTTTCTGTACCCTTAAAAGTTGCGCTGCTATTTTTTGTGTAAGTGAATTTTATGAGGTGTGCACATTTTCCATATTCCATCGTAAAAAATGTGTGCACTATATAATGTACTGTACACTTTTTCGGAAATTTCGTTGCAACCAAATGACCAAAATTAAAAAAAAAAAAAAGTTCGATGAAAACTCAATTTTCTCATAGCCAGCAGACCCCCCCCCCCCTCCTTTCCAATTTAACTGAATTGCAAAATATTATGCATGCATATGCAATTGTGCAGTAGTTTTTATTTGTGCAAATCTAAAAAATTACAATGCATGCTATACAATTTATTTTCTAAAATATTAATAAATGAATTATATATAAGTAACTATATAATACAATTTTAATAGTGACAACTTAAACTTGACCGTCAAATGTAATTATTTTTACTAAATTTAAATGATCTCACTGTCAGATAAGATATTTGACACGTACTTCAAAATTACACTCGCCTGCAATTGTAACTTACCTTAGCGATGGACTTGGAAGAAATGGATAAAAAGAAAAGTGATGCAGACACAAATGTGGCCAGATTCATCCTTCAAAAAAGTGCTCCGAAGCATATCGATGGAATCGTGAATTAGTTATGGAAAAAAATCACTGCCACTGCATACGTTTATTTTCCTTGCGTGACAGCAATATGGTCAATACTGCTGCCATGGTGAGGCTATTTGTGTACGCTTTAGTGAACGGTAATTATTCTATTGTAATTAAGAATGACAATAAATACACTGCGATAAATATATACATTTAAAACTTTTTTTATTTGTTATTACGTTATTACTTTTTACTAAAAAAAAAATAAAAAAAAAAAAAAAAAAACACATCACGTATCATTCTATGTCTGCTCAAAAATCTTGCACAAGATATCTTGAGAGAGAGCCTTCCGCAAGACGTCATTGCAACTTGCAAGAACTTGCACAAGATTTGCATTTTTTTTTATTTGGTGCAAGTATAAAGTGTATTATGCTATAATTATAAATACGTCATCAAACAGGGTGGTTGCATGTTGCATTCATGTTAAAGTCAACGCCGTAAGTGAGTATACTAAATAATTAACATTTAGGCCGGTATGGGAAAATGACACCTTTTGCTAATTTAAAAATACCTAGCAACTTTTTTGGCATGCATTGATGCTAATTATAGAGTTGAATTAGGTTTTCAAGTAAGCGAGAAAAATAATTTAATGTCAAAAAAAAATATATATATATATATATATATAGCGAAAACCCACGTTTGTCCTATGCTAAGCAATGTTATTCATTGCTCAATTATGGCATCGAAGTGAATTTTTTTATGATATGTCATGCGCACACACCCTATACTGCCCTCTCGGATCGCTCGCGACGTTATATTGCTTTGGTGATCTACTTCGAATCAAGATCTCACGCAAGAAAATTATAGGTCTTGCACACAATTTGTCATCTGAATGTTGTACAAGAATTTTGCAAATCTTAGAACATAATAATATACTATGTTTATATAAATATAATATATATATATATATATATATATATATATATATATATATATATATATATATATATATATATATATATATATATATATATATATAAATATATATATTATGTATATATGATATATATATATATATATATATTTATTATCATATTATGTATATATATAATATAATATATAATATATATATACACACAATTCAGAGTATACATAATAGAAAAAATCAAATTAATTCACTCGCTTCAAGTAGGAACATTTGACTTTATATTTAAGTGAGTTATATAATCAAATACATAATAAATTTTCATTTGATAATAAAATGAATTTATTATGTTATTTTTTATTATAATATATTATTATATATTTATAAATAGGATTTTTTTTAAGTTTGATTAACTTTATATTTAATTAATATTTTTATTCTGTGTGTAATTGTGCATGTATACACTTATTGAAAAAAAATTGGAATATCCGAAATCCTCGACACTTTACTCCACTCTTCCGCTTCGTCCAATGCCAATGCGCGTTACGTCGGTGTGCACAAGGTTTTGTGGACGATATTATAATACGCACTTCAAATTACTAAGCCGAACCAATGCTTTAGAGGAGAAAAAATACGAACGCACGACAAAAAAAAAATCAATAAATGTGTCAAACTAGGTGTGATAAATAATATAACTCTGTTTTAATTGAAATTCGGAATCATAAAAGAGTCAAGAGCAGTCTGAATTATTTTCTTATTATAGGGTGATTTCATTCATGTTAAAGTCGACGTCATAAGTGAGTACTAAATAACATTGGCTGTATAGGAAAATGGCACATTTTGCCAGTTTAAAAATACTCCGTAATTTTTTTGAGAGCGCATTGATGCTGTAGACAGGTTGAATTAGTACCTCAAGTAATCAAGAAAAATAATAATCACCAAAAAATAGCTAATTTTCCAAAGAAAATAGCCAAAAACTAGGTTTGTCCTATGCTGAGCAATGTTATTCATTGCTCAAGAAGAGCATCGAAAAGCACTCAGAATGACGTCATGCGTACACACCCTATAGGTGCACTAAATTTTTTTTTACAGCCATTGAAATTTCGCGCTTTTGTGCTTAAACAGTTGACGATCGTAAAGCGCTTCTCATTTGCAGGCGTTGCACAGGTGTTGTTGATGTCGCCGATTGACTGATGTTGGAGGCGTCACTAATTTTTAGTCGTGTTTGCTAATGCTCGCGTCCTAGGCGATCATTAAGCATTAATTAGTATATATTTAATAATTATTTGTGGGCAGCAATATTTTTTAGAACACTAGAAACACTCCATCGAGAGCGGCAGCAGGTATGAAATATTTTTGACGGTGGGTGGGGCTGGGTCTATCGGGCGGTGTAGTGTAGCATAATCCTTTCATCCAATTATTGTAACAACCAAGTAAACCCTCTTTGGAATGTTATTGATTTCTTTTACTTTTGCTTTTACTTAAGTTGTTGTATATGTTTTCTTACGTTTTGTCAAGTAAATATTGCAGTTTATTGCATCGTTTGACATCGATTACGGGTTAACAGGTGGGAGAATGCAGCCGCACCTCATACATACTTGGATTATTATTTTTTCCCTGATACATCAGGGCGAGCTTTTGTAAATATTTACAGTCGTGCGGGTTTGTAGATAACACGCTTGTGTATGAGTAATGATGAGGGAGCTAAGATTAAGATAACAGCTGCAGTGAATGAATCCGTATTTTGTCAGACTTGATGGTGTATTATTAGTTAATAATTAAGGCTTGTTACCGGGTTAAAGCGGTAAGAAATACATGATAAAAGTTTATTTTTTCTTTTAAGTTTGCTTCATTTTTATTTTTATATAAATATTAAATTGTTTTCTGACATTTAAATGACACAAAATATTTGTAAATAACGTTCGTGAATGTATGTAAGGTCAATGACATTGCGACCTTTTTTAGAACACGACTTTAAAGTTGCAAACAAGTTTTAATTTTCCCGTTTTGCCTTTTTTTTTTTTTTTTTTCCTCTCAATTTTAAAGATTTTTCTTAAATATGTTTATACATATTATTTGTAATTATGGGTAGTAATATGTAGTCATAACATTTTAATTAAAAATTGTGAGCATAAGCATTATTTTTATTGTATAACTTGTAAACAATTTTTTTTTAAAAGAAAAATGTGACTTTATCTAAACAAGTAAAATTAACTGCACATCATAACATTATATAATTTAAAATATAAATGTTTTACGTTATATTCAAAATTATTATATATTAGTACTTGTTAATTTATAGATTATATAAATTTTATGTTTATTTCAGTGTCATCATGTTAAAGTTTATAAGAGGAAAGGGTCAGCAGCCCACTACTGAAAGGCAGCGTCAACAGCGAGATCTTCTTGCGTTTAAGAAGGTTGGTTATCATAAAAATGATCAGTACTGGTATGTGTTAACAAATGTATTAAAATGTTTAAAATTTATTTACAGACTGTGCAACATGGATTCCCTAGTAAACCAACAGCATTAGCTTGGGACCCAGAGCTGAGACTTCTAGCTATTGGCACCGCCAGCGGAGCAATCAAAGTGTATCCTTTTTACCAAATGCATTGTAGTATCAGTACAGTACAGAATTTATGAATGTTGTATGTTGCTTTATTAATACAGTACAGTATATTATAAATTTCCTTATGGCGTATGTTTGATGCATCACATTCTATTAATTTCATATTTTTAGATTTATATTTTAATAAATTGCTCTATTGTGATTGTAATTAGAAATGATAGCAATTGTTTTGCATATGGATACTGGTACTTTTATTATTATTTGAGATAGAGAGTATGCATTTGTATATTAATTGATACAGATAATTGGAGTTTCTTCCTTTACTTCATAATAGGCTTGGTAAACCAGGTGTTGAATTTTATGGACAACACGAGGTACCTGAGAATGCTGCAGTATCAAGAATTGTTTTCCTGCCTGGACAGGTAATATTAAATTATTTTTATCTACAGCTATATGAAGTGTGAAACTCTTATCAGTCAAACAGTGACAGTTGATTGGGTAATCCAGTTTGTGTGTGTGTGATTCATATATACTTTAATTTTGATTTATTAATGCTATGATAAAAAAATTGTTTGATTGGAGATAGAACATTTTAAAGGAATAGGATGCTGCAAAAGTAGAAACCTTTATTTATTATGAAAGGCGTAGAACACCTTCAACAAAAAAGTTGCGTAATTTCCTAACAAACCTGAAATCAACGTTGATTTGGCCGGAGTCATTGATTTCTAATTTATTTTCCATTTACAAAATGCCGCTGCCGGTCACTGACGTCACAGCTCGTCCAGTTTACTTGAGCGTGGACCAGGCGAGCTGTAACGTCAGTGACCGGCAGCGGCATTTTGTGAATGGAAAATAAATTAGAAATCAATGACACCAGCCAAATCAACGTTGATTTTCAGGTTTGTTAGAATATTACGTAGGGTTACCAACTGTCCTTTTTTCAGAAGGACAGTCCTTTTTTCGAGGTTTTTGTCCTTTTTTACTTTTTTTCCAAAAAAGGACACTTTACTCCCCTTATTAGAAATTTTAGATTAAAAAAATATTAAAAATGTTAAAAATTACATTTCATGCACAGTATTTAATTGATAATAAAAAAAATACAACTTACAGAAGTTCAGTGTGCAGTGCACACAGTATTTTTTGCAATTATATTATCTATGAAACCTATCTACTAATGTAAATATATGTTATCAATAATTATTAGGAACCGGATTTTCAGTTTTGAAAATGTGCATTTTCAGTACTGAATTCAGTCCAGTTATTTTGCATAATCAGTTTGTAAAAACAACAAAATCAGTTCACTTTCAGTTCAATTATACAAAAACAGTGAAATTCAGTTTTGGTAATTTTTAACTTAGAAACAAACATTTTTCAATAAAGAAAGATATTTTTATTATTTTTTTTTTTATGAAAAAAAAAAAATAAAAAAAAATCGGTTAAATTATTATTTGATACACTTTACCTGCCAGTAACAATGAGAGCTGTTCTTGTATTTTTGAAAACTTCTTTTTAACCTTTTTTTATTCGTGTTCAGTTGAAATCAGATAATTTTGAGATATGCCTAGTAAATTATTTTTTTCCTTTTTTTTAACACGTTATTTTAAGTTTTTGCACAGTAAAAGTCAATTTTCAGTTTCCAAAACTGAGAAAAACTGGTACAAACTGACAAAAACTTAAAATAACTGGGTAGTGTACAAATTTCAAAAACAGTTTTTTTCAGTCCAAACTTTTTTGCATTTTTGGCCATAAAAATTCATGATTCGTGGACATCTGTAACCTAGCATGCATATTTCAAAAACTGAACAAACTGGAGATCCGGTCCTTAATAATTATTAATCATTTTGTCAGTGTCAAAATTAATTAAAAATGTGTGCATTTTATTTAATGTATTTTTAAATTATTCTATTCATTAAGTCTAGTGATCTAGTCTATTTCTATTCTTTTTTTTTTAACATTAAAAATAAAACAATAAAAAAAAATCGCTACTTTTTTTTTACTAAACATAAAGAAATTTCTATCTAAATTTTAAAAAAGTATGTGTTACATACACAAGATTGAATATTAAACTTTACTTTCATTACTTATAAAAATGATTATTTTGCTTGTTTTTTCAAAGAAAAAGGGGCGTGGCATAAAAAAATCGCGCCTGCGGCGGGCTTCTGGGGGGCAAAGCCCCCCAGACCCCCCAGTTGGGTATGGGCCATGTCCTTTTTTCGCATTCTGAATAGTTGGCAACCCTAATATTACGCAACTTTTTTGTTCAAGGTGTTCTACGCCTTTAAACAATCTTTATTATTTTATTATTATTTTAGTTTAATAAATAGTCTATTGAAGAAGGTATCTGGAATATATACATTTTTATTTTCTTCTTGTATTTTGCATAGGGTCGTCTGGTTACTATGTTGGAAGATAATTCATTGGTACTGTGGGATATCACAGAATCAAAGCCTGCCAAGTTACATCAAGCTAAAACCTTGGCACTTGAGGGCAAGTGAGTATCAGCATTAAAACTTCTGCAAAACTTTACTATGATAAGTTACTTTAACCTGAATTTTGTTGACAGATTGAAGCGCATCTCTGCAGTATGTCTTGAATCAGGAGGTCGTCGACTGTTATTAGGTACAGAGGGTGGCAACGTGTACTTATTGGATACTATGAGCTTCCAAATGGAGGAAAATATTATCTATCAGGATGTTGTTATGCAAAAGTAAGAGTTGTTTTTACAATGTTTATTTTATGCTTGCTTTAGTGTTATATATTTATTCATGAAGGTTAATACACGTGTTTATGTGTGTATACCAGGCTCGTGAGCTCCTGTGTTATTGCCCTATACTAAAAACGAACCCTTGTTGATGTACTTCCAATTTTCACCGCAACAATCAACATGTAAAATGTAAGTGGCGCTGTAGTCTGTGTGTGAATTTTAAAATTCACACGCAGACTACAGCGCCACTTTTATACGTAATTTTGTATTCTTGCATTGTTGCAGCGAAAATTTGAATTACATCATTAAGGGATCGTTTTTTCAACAATAGCTTCCTATCCTGTTTATATATCCATGGTGTATACAGTGTTATTATTATTAATCTTAAACAAAAAGATAGAAAATACCAGCAAGGGCCTTAACACACTAGAAGTTCTTTGTAGAGGTAAAGGTCTCACTTGTCACAGAGTTTTAGTTATTGTAATGTTCTTATAACAGAGCTTTTGTCTTATTATGTCATTAAGATATGAAGAAAACTCAAGTTATAAAAACATTATAACTAAAACTCTGTGTGTGAAAAATTGACCTCCCCATAGAACTTCTACGGTGGAAATACCCTTGCTAGTATTTCTATCCTTTTCTTTAATTAAATAATCCTAACTGCATTTATTATTTTTTTTTTCTTCTTAATTTGATTATATTATTATTTGCTTTCCAGTGTACCTGAGGACTACAAGATAAACCCAGGTGCAGTTGAGGCTCTCCAAGAGATGCCAGGTCACCCTCACAAGCTCTTGATTGGTTACAACCGAGGTCTGTTGGTCTTGTGGGATCGAGAGTCCCTTCATGCTGAGCAAACTTTTGTAAGCTCACAGCAGCTTGAGGGTGTGAGTTGGCATGTCTCGGGGACAAAGTTTCGCTCAGCACATAATGATGGCAGCCTAGTTACATGGGATGCACAGGCTGGAGGACGTACTCCTCTTGAAGAACCTACGACAGTATATGGACCTTTTCCTTGTAGAGCAATCTCAAAAGTTCTATGGCACCAAGCTAAGGGGTAAGATATTTTTAGATTAAATAGGTGTACCATACTTTACTAAAGTTAAAAATAAATGTTGAATTTTGTGCAACTGTGCCAACCTCTTTTGCGGTGACTATTTTATATATTTTAAAACCTAAAAAATAATATATATATATTTTTTTTTTCAGGGAAGAACTGCAAGTGTTTGGAGGTGGTATGCCTAGAGCTAGCCACTCGGACAAACACACAGTGACTGTAATGAAAGGAGATCGCCATGTTGTGTTTGACTTTACATCTCGTGTTATTGATTTCCTTACTATCATGCCAGCTGAAGACGGTCAGACAGGTAAGTTTTTTCTTTCTTTTATTCAAATGCACTAACTGTAATATTGTATTAATAATGTACTATGTTACAGATGCAGGTCCTGAGGCCCTGATTGTGTTGGCCGAAGAGGAGATTGTTGCACTGGACTTGTGGGACTGTAATTGGCGAATGTTCCCCTTGCCTTATCTGGTCTCCCTGCATGCCTCTGCCATCACGTGTCTTCAGCTAATCAGTCCTGTGCCTCAATCTTTGTATGAACATCTCAAGCAAGCTGGTAACACACAAGATGGTACCACATACTCTGAAAGGGTTCGTATTGAGTTTTTATGCTATTAAATATTTACTGTCCTCTTCAACTTAATTTCTATGTCAACAGAGCTGGCCTGTTGATGGAGGAGAGTTTGAACCCAATGACAAGGCCGGAGATGGAGAAGGAGATGGTCGTGAACTGCTTCTTACTGGCCATGAAGATGGGTCGGTGAGGTTCTGGGATGCAGGCAGTGTAGCGCTCTCCCCACTTTACAAATTCAGTTCAGATCCTATTTTTTCAACTGGAGAAGAACGTGAGGATGCTGCAGATGATGCAGATGATGAAGAAGAGTGGCCTCCTTTTAGAAAGGTAATAATTTTTATTATTTAAAGTAGAAGATTGTGGCAATACGTGTTCTTGGTAATGCTTGCTAGCCAAGCATGGGCTGTGCGGGAAAAGGAGCGTCCTCTGTAGTGTTCGCAGCATAACCAAATCAAAGGGTAAACATGGAAAGGGGAGGGTCTGAAAAAGGTTATACTCATCCAGGTGAAAGAATGAAAATGTTTTAAAAAGCACACACATGCTGCTAATCCTTAACAACATGGCTCTTGTAATTGCAGGCTTAATTCTTTCACCAGAGCAAATGTATGTAAACTGAAAGTTGTCTAGTGGTATGGTTTTGCTGGGAACAGTATAATTTTGTATCCTATAGCATTACGAGGCCCACTTTTTATATTGTTTTGAGAAAAATTTGCAGCTAAACTCCCTTTGCCATTGTTCTGTAAATATACGGTACTACAGTATTAAACTTTCATTAGAACTTATCAAGTTATTCCAATTTCTATTATTTTTCATGATTGACTTAAAAAATAAATAAATAATAACCTCAGTTAACATGACATGGTAACAATGATATAATGTTCAAGTATGTAATACATAGTTACACACACATTGTGCAGGCTTACTTATTTTATGTCTTCTTTTTTGCTTGCTCTATGTAGTGTATAATTGGCTTATTGAAGTCTTTCAAGTACAAGTGCCAGAGAAGCCTCACTTTGATTCTTAATACTGCTAGCAATGTAAACAAAGAGAAGGAGATGTAAACTACAATAAAAGTGTTCAAAAATAGAATATTTTATTTATTTTAGTTTTATTTTATTTATTTTAGTTTACAAAACTTTTTATTGTTCAGTATTAAAAAATTAGATATTTACTACTCTCAGCACACAATTGTTTTCTGTGTGGTTTAATTATTTTATTCCTTCACAGGTTGGCTGTTTTGACCCGTATTCTGATGACCCCAGATTGGCAGTTAAGAAAATTGCGTTATGTCCATTCACGTCAACTTTGGTTGTTGCTGGTACAGCAGGACATCTCATTGTGGCTAAACTGAACTCTCAAAATAACACCAGCAAACCTGACATAAAGGTAAGTTTAAAATAATAATATCTGTTTTATTTACAATGTTTTATCATGGTGCTTATTGTAACAATTACTTTTTATTTTCAACCAAATGTGAACTTCAAATCCAATTAATTTTTCAAAAATTTAATGCATGTGTTGTTATGATTTCAGATTTGCACTCTCAATATTGTAAGTGACAGAGATGGTTTTGTGTGGAAAGGCCATGATCAACTGAAGCCTCGGGTGGAGGGTAGAGCTGGACAACAAGCAGGAGCGTGGGTGGAGGCAGTGGTACAGTTACATCCTCCTGCCTCTGTAACTGCATTAGCAGTCCACACAGCTTGGGGTGTTCTTGCTGCAGGAACCGCACACGGCCTTGCAGTCTATGACATTACACGTCATAAAGCTGTTCATACTCGCTGCACACTCAATCCTAATGGTAATAATAATATATTACTACTCAAAAGCAATGTGGGAAAAAAAAAAAAAAAAAAAAAAAAAAAAAAAAAAAAAAAAAAAAAACAGATCCAGTTATGAAAACAGATGTATATTATGTAATGAATCATTGTGTAAATTTCTAACAATGTGCATTATATTAATTTCAGACTTATCTGGAGCTGGAGATACTCCAATCTCCCGACGAAAAAGTTTTAAGAAAAGTCTACGTGAATCCTTCAGACGACTACGTAAAGGCCGTTCTCAACGTAATACCAATAAAGCCAGCGCTTCTCCATCCCCAACAGACAAGAAACCCGAAAGGTATGATAATTAAAAAAATCTTCTCATCCCCCCCCCCCCCCCCCTTCTTTGTCTTCTTTCTGTACCTTTAGGTATGATTTTATGTGTTGAGTATTATCACTGACATTAAATGTTTGTAGTGGCCCCAGTTCAGCTCCAGGAGCTGCAGGAGCCACCTCACCAGGAGCTGTTGCATTGTCACGTCCTGTGGAACGCCAAGTAGAAGCCCGGCCCACTGAAGATGCATTGAGTAGCATGGTGCGCTGCCTTGCTTTTGAGAACACCTTCCTTGTCAACCGTAAGTCACTCCTCTATTGTTTGAACATAACAGCTGCTCTTAAGTAACTAAATTGTTCACTAAACTTAACAGTTTTAGCTTGGGTTAGACATTATTAGCTCCCACACAAGGGTCCCTTTTAGCAACAGCTCAACTTCCTTTCTGTAATTTTTCCATTCTGTTAATGTGTAAGGATCAATGATAAAGAAAAGGATAGAAAAACCAGCAAGGGCCTTACCACAGTAGAAGTTCTATGGAGAGGTCGAGGTCTTGCATGGCACAGTATAATGTTATAAAAGTTTCTTTATAACTTGAGAGCTTTCGTCATATGATAATGACATTATCAATCAAAAGAGAAAATTACTTGAGCACATCACTGAGCAGTGTCTTGTCTTGTACTGCCGTGTTATGCTCTTGCTGGTTTGGAGTTGGTGGAGAGGGGTGGGGGTGGAGTAGGGAATCTGGGAAGGAGTGTGAATGAGTGAGGGAAGGAGTGAGTGAGGGAAAGGGAAAAGGTGGGGAGGGGAGCGGGAATAGGGTATATTTTTGAAATATGTTAGCGAATATTAAGTCCAGGCAGTCCTTGGGCTTTTCTGGATCTTAATATATGTTGATATGCTAATTCATATTGTCGTAATGTCGCATAGTTGGCTGGGCCCGGAATAGTGCGAAGTATTGTTGATTTATAACATAATTGGAAATTTGATATGCCATGAGAGGCCGCATGTTCAGCCACAGGTTTTTCCATCTCATTGTTTTTTACGGATTGTCTGTGGCCATTCATGCGGTCTCTCGCTTTTTGTGTGGTTAAGCCTATGTAAAATGCTTGACATTTTTCCTGTTGGCCTGTGGTGGGGTTGGTGGTATGTTGGGTACATTCAAGTTTGTAGATTACGTTTTCTGATGTGCATGTATTGTGGCCGTGGATAGGGTATGTAAGGTTGGTGACGGGACTTGTAAACGTTTTGCTGGGGATTTGAGTGATGCATGTATCGCATCTCCTTCCTCTGTTGCTCTGTTTGCCGTTGTTTTGACAGGGGAAAGATCCACTAGGTAGGGGCTTAGGTTTTGGTGTGGGATCAGTATGGGATAAGATTGCTTTAATATTTGGTGGTTGACGGAATGCTATTGGTGGTATTTTTGGTAACAGTAGGTTTGTTTCGGTGGTGGCTAGAATGGGGTGTGCATATTGTAACATCTGTCTGATTTCTTTTTCTAATTTGGGGTGATACGTTGTGATGAAGGGTCGGATAGATTGATTGTCATTATTTGTTTTATTTTGGTCACAAGGTGTTTTGTCGCCCAAACTAAATCTATTGGCAGCTTTTGCTATTTGTTTCTCCACCAGGTGCTTGGGGTAGCCTCTGGTGGAGAAAGCTGTAGTTATGCTGTCAATATATTTAGATTTGGTTTGGTCTGTGTTTGGGATGCGGTTGCCTCGGCATGCTAAGCTAAAGGGAATGGAGCGGATAGTCCTCGGGGGGTGACAGCTATTGTAGTGGAGGTATTGCATGTGGTTAGTAGGTTTTATGTGGATTGAGGTGATAAGTTTACCGTCATCAATGTTGATGTCAACATCGAGGAAGGTGGCTGAATTAGGTGATGTGGAGTGAGTGAATTTTAGGCAGGAGAATTTGTTGAGTTCATCTAGGAATTCATGAAGTGGGCCGATGCCATGTTGCCAATGTGTATCCTATCTAATCTTTATTTATCAATCATTTCACACAGTTGATTTTTTTTTCCTGAACTTAAATTTTTTATCTTTATTAAAAATATACAAAAATAATCAAAGCTATGTATTGTTATAATTGTTTATTTAATCCTCTCTCCACATATAAATATATAATTAATGAGCTTCTAGTTCATACCACCGTGCATACGGCGCACTATGCGTCATATTTCGGCCTGGGTTTGAATATTTTTCTCTCTTTTGCGGGGTCCCTAAACTAAGCTCATTATCTCCCATTCCCCAAAAATCTTTTACCTCTCTTTTTTATGTGTTTCTATCTATCTTTTAACTATCAATCTCTCTCCACATATGTTTGTGATTGTAAAATATACCAATAGTATATTGTGATTTTATTGCAGAACAAGTTACAACTCCAACACTCTGGGCAGGAACCAACAGTGGCAATGTTCTGGTGTTCACTGTCACCATCCCAAGTGGTAGCAAGAGAGGAGAAGAAGACGTAACTTGTCAACTTGGTGAGTAATATTTAGTATTATTGATTTACTTCTTCTTCTTCTTCTTTTTTTTTTTTTTTTTAATTATATGACACAGATTATACTTTATTTAATTTTCTTAATAAAATATTGGATAAAATTTGAACCAATTTTAATGTAAGTTGATCATGTAAGATGTTGTTATATAAAATAAATTGAAAGCATTTAGTAAGGCTAACTTTCTTTGTTCATAATTGGAATATTTGGATGCCATTAACGTTAAATTAATAATAATAATAAACACATTAATATTGTAACATCTTTTGGAAATACATATTACATTATTATTTTTTTTTTACATGAGATTTTTTATTATTATTATTAGGCCTATTATTTGCTTTAACACAAGCTAAATGCTCTCTGAAGCAGACTAAAATACTGTACCTCTGAAAATATGCGTATTAGGAAAAAAACATCGCGGTTAGTATTACCAAAAATATGTATTTTTATTTGAATTGTTGAATTTGTTTGAAAAAAATCATGTGACAAAAATGTATTTCTCGTGAGTCCGCTCTTGGCTAGCTATGCCTATATTAATGCAAGTGCCCAAGAGTCCCGGGTACGTGCCCTGGAACTAGTCGTCAGTGTTCCAGCCTTAACCAGTCAACTCTTGTTAGTGTAACTGTCTCCCCTTAACTGAGGATAGCTATCATGTTATGTAGGGCGTGGAAAACTATTTAGCATCTTATTGTCTATAGGGTGTATGCAATCATGTTAAAGTTGATGCCATGTTGGATAACTCAATAACACGAGTAGCATAGGACAAAAATTCATTTTGCCAGTTTAAAAACACTATACAATATTTTTGAGATTATTGATGCTGTAAATATGTTGAATTAGTATCTCAAGTATGTGAGAAAAATAACAATAAAAAAAATTAACTGATTTCCCAAAGAAAATTGGCTTAAATAAAGTTTGTCCTATGCTGAGCAATGTTATGGACTACTCCAGTATGGCCTCCAAGCGCAATAAATATGACGTCATCCGCATACACCCTATAAGACATAAACCCGGTCGCATCGGCATCAGTATTTCTACCTACTCGGGTTAAAGTGAATGTAAGAGGCGCTCAAACCGAAGGACGCTATACCTCTCCACCCTTCAACCCTTGTACTCATTTACCTCAACGCTATAGAAACGTCAAAGCCAGTGACAACAGAGAACAGATTAGTCTTTGAAAGCAGGTCTAATGCTAGTCACATGTCTCCAAGCTAGAGTTGTATATGTCCCCAAAGGTCTCTATATCCAGCAGGGTCTCATTAAGGGTTCTATTAAGGTGGAAAATCAGGTGCTGCGGAATTAGACTAAAAAGTTGTAAAGGAAGAAAAATCGGAAATTTTGCAGTGATACATTAGGATAAGGTGTCTTCATAAGTTTAGATACTGTACATATATTTGAAACTTATTTGGTACTTTTACTGCTCAGGCAAGGAGATTCAGCTGA
Organism: Ecdyonurus torrentis; assembly: GCA_949318235.1. Taxonomy (NCBI): domain Eukaryota; kingdom Metazoa; phylum Arthropoda; class Insecta; order Ephemeroptera; family Heptageniidae; genus Ecdyonurus; species Ecdyonurus torrentis. Next base: position 33,383,830 of record OX439129.1, on the reverse strand, counting down.
AGCATAGAGCACCAGTGGTCCATGTGGTGGTTTTGGATGGAGTGGGTGCCCCACTACCATTACCAGGAGAAGTAGATGCAGGTGCAGCTCCTGCCCCTGATCTCAGTGCACCTCATAGGGTGGTTATCTGCTCTGAAGAACAGTTCAAGGTAGGGCTATAATTTCAACACCAAATCTTTGTGAAATGTCTACATGATACTGATATTAATTTAACTGTATTCAGACATTTACTCTGCCAACACTGAAGCCTTTCTGCAAGTGTAAGTTAACTGCACACGAAGGCTCCATGCTAAGACGAGCAGCTCCTATCCGCCTCACTCCATTAGGCACCAAACATGAGGAGGCTCAGTATTCTCTTTTGGGCTTAACAAATTTGGGAGAGGTCTTAGCTTTAAGTCTTCCTGAATTGCGTCGTCTGCTAACTGTTCCCTGTATACGCAGGGAAGATATCAAGTATGTATCTTTACTTTAGATTATGATAGTAAATTTTATTGGTATAATGTTATTAATAATGACATTTATTTTGTTATAGTGGCATCTCTTCGCTAGGGTTCTCTCGTCAAGGAGAAGCCATGTTCCTGCTCTCTTCAAGTGAGCTACAACGTATTAGTGTGGGTACTAGGAGAGTTACACAGCCTCTGTGTTGGCTACCTCGTACATACACTCCTGCAGAAGAAGAAACTCCTAGAGTTAATGGAGATGCAACTTCAGATAGTGGTAGCAAGAAAGGTACATCGCACAGGTGACCGCACATGTGTGTTGTGTGGTGATTTTTGTTATTCAATCTTTTCATACACTAAAAAAAATTTAACTAAAATAAAAAATAAAGTAGTAATGAATAATAATAATAATGGAATCATGTGTACATAACTTTTAAAATAGTGTATGATAAGAATTATCCTATAAATTAGAATGATTAGATAATATCCTTGTCCCTTTTTTTAATTTAATTGTTATATTTGATTATGTATTTGCATTATAGTTTTATATGCGTATTGAATGCGTAGAGTTCTAAAGAAATTTTATTTCTTGGCAAATATGTTTTTAAAGAAGCATGTGTATCCCTTTTCATAATTTTCTAAATGTAAAATTTTTGCTTGAAGTTAAATATCAATGTATGTTTTATTTATATGAATTTCCTCGCATAGGTTTTGTCAATATAATTAATGTTTTCTTCAATATGCATGTAAAACGTTAGCCTATATTGTATTTTCTTATTTTCAATATACATATTTTTAAATTTTTAGCATGCACATGTTATTAGGAGAAATGCTGTGTACAGCAAGTATCTTTGCTAATGTTTTGTTGTATGGCAGGTGAGGGGGAGGCAGACGTGAGCATGACGACATCTGCAGGAGGGGAAGACCAGCTAGAGCTTAGCATTGGGGAAATCACACTTGATTCTGTCAAAGATCACATCAGGTATGTTGCTTTTAAATCCTCACTGCTTCATTCAAGATTTAAAAAAAAAAAAAAAAAAAAAAAAAAAAAGGAAAAAGAGAGAGAAAGAGAGAGAGAGAGAGAGAGAGAGAGAGAGAGAGAGAGAGAGAGAGAGAGAGAGAGAGAGAGAGAGAGAGAGAGAGAGAAAGCATTGTGTTTGAACCAGATTGCATTAAAATTTCTTTAATGATCAAAGTCGTATATTGATGCTACTTACATACATATCATGACGCTATAATCCCTTTCAGGGTAAGCCATAACAACACAGATGTTTTTATCCTAACCCAGTGATAGACCTCTATGATGATGCTATATTTTATGAATTAAGAATAATAATAATAATGAAATGTTTAATAATTAAAACCCCAGATCAATTGATATGTTGGTATTTTGTTATTGATAGCCATGAAGCAGAAACTTCTGTCAGGACCGTGGAGGTTGCCACGACGACCATCACAACTACAGTGACTGTGGCAACGCAAGCAGATGGAAAATCAGAGTCATCAGCCACCAAGAATGGGCCTAGTACTGCTGCTGAGCAGAGTAAGTTATTTGTTTGCCAAGTTTTCCTTGTAAGTTGGTTTGTAATGTGTATGTTCAGTTTTAATTTTATTTTCTATTTTCTTGCAGTGTAACCAGATGAGTTAGTTTATTTACTGCTTATTTTATATTTCATCTTTGTCTTAGCTATGATATAGACTAGATTATTAGAAACCTATAGTGTTTTGTGGTATTGTATATTATGCTTGATCCACCATTAAGTCAAATAACTAGAATAGTTCAATTTTCTGAAATAAATGTTAAATCAATCACATGTTATTAAATTATTATTTGCTTGTATTTTTATAATAATAATAATATATTCTGTTTATAAGATAAAGTATCATATTTTATTACATAGTGGTATAGTTTGTATTAACAGTTTCCAGCATATTGAGCATGTTGCATAATATTTTGTATATGATGTGCATATAGTAGTGTGTGTGTGTAGTGTTCTGTAGTATCAGTGCTTGCCCTCTGTTGTGTAGAGCTGCTCTTGACGAACTCCCCTCCAGCTCCATCAAGCAGATCAGCCAGCACCCCTGAGCCTCCTGCACAAAATGAGGTCAGATCCACAACTCCTAATCCTTTTGCTCTTCTTTAAAACCTGCTTACAACACTATGTGTTTTGTATCCTCATTATAATGCACTTATGAATTTTTTTATGATTTGTTTTAAAGCTTGTTTATTCTTTTTGCACCTCATAATTTTTTTATTTGCTTTTCATCTGCTTGACCACTTTGAATTGTGTTTAAAATACTTTTAGATAATTATAAAAATCTTGTGAATATAAGTTGCAAGGTATGTAAATGTATACACACTATTTAACTTTTTAAGTTCTTATTACCCAGCACATCTGTTTATATATATAGGGTATTATACAGTAGATATATATTAAATCTTACAAAATATAATATGTTAAAACATTAAAAATAAAATAAAATTAATATGTAATAATAGGTAGAAAGATTAGAGCACATTGAATTGAAAATTAATAAAACACAAAGATTATCCAATTTAAATAGTGAATTGTGACTTGGGATCCAATGTTCTAGTGTAGATGAGTGCTAAATATTTGAAAATATAGACATTTAAAGAATGGGGATATTGTGTCAATAAGATACAATATAATATGGTAATTGTACTAGTTATCGGCATGCTTGCCACAATTATCGGCAGATGTTTGCTGATTTTTTATAATACGTTCCACTCATTTGAGAGTTTTGAAATTTTTACACACAAATGATTGCTTGAGAAACTCTTTTTTGCTAAAATTTCAAAGCCCTAAAGTTAGTGGAAGGTATTCTAAAAAATACAGCTGCCGATAACTTGTACAATTACCTAGTCACTCACCTTCTCACAGTACATCAAATGTACAACATCATAAAATAGCATGAGACTTCCACATGGCTGTAGACCGGTTGCGTCCTTTACTTAGGAATCATCAGCAAGTCTCAGCAGTGAGTTCTGTACAGCTCAAGATGGCTCACACCACATCTGCTAACTGACTGAGCTGAGGAAGCAAGTAGCAGCACAGATTTATATATGATACCCTCCGAAATGCATATCAGGTCTTCCGGATAGAAATGTCGTTGTAGAGTTTTTTTTGTTATGCGACCTTGAATCTTACCTGTTCTTTTCATATCCGGAAGAACTGATATGCTGCTTAGTTGAAACAACCTTGTGAGTGCAAACTGGCTTGCTATTTAAAACCTGTCATCCACTTACTATAACATAAAATTGTGCATTGTAAGAGGGATGTGAGACAGGCAGCCAATGTCCTCCCTCGCCTATCAGAGTTCCCCAACTCTATAAAGTTTGCAAGAACAGTATGACTACTGGCTGCTCTGTTTCGTAATTCATACTAGTTACAGCTATCTATTGTCACTAGCAGAAAGTCTTTGCTTTTTAATTAATTTTCAGTTTAACGTGCTCTAATCTCTCTACCTACTATTTATTAATTAATAAATAGGCTAATATTATCCTATTTTTAATTTAATTTTTAATCTTTTTAATTTATTTTGAACTGCACTTTTTTTTTTCTTTTTCATTTAAAACTCTTGCAAAGGTACTTAAAATCATTACATTATCTTTTAAGCTGTTAAAGGTAATGTTTTAAAGGAAGCTTGGTTAAAATGTATAATAAACACCATATTAGTGTTAATTTATGATAAGCATTAGAAACTAGACTAAAATTGTTTTAATCTCCACATCAACTTTCTATTAATTCTAAACTTACATACTTTTAACTTGCAGGGTTTTCATTTTTAATAATGAATATAAGTTAATGTGCATTTAAATTTTAATATGTATGCCCTTAATTTTTTTAGACTAATGCTGATGGCATGGCTCCACTGGCAACCTCTGAGGACCTGTAGGTCTGCAAGATTATCCTCCACTTCGGCAGCAAACATCATAGAAATATTAGGTCAGCTCACCACAAAACAAAATTTCTGTGCCCATATCCTCAATTACATACCAACCAGTGTTTTCTGTATTAAAAAAAAAATCATTTCATCAACTCATGATTTATAAAAGGAAAAGTTTATTTTTTTACTTCAGTGTAATGTCTCTTATTTAGAAAAAAAATCTTATTTATTATTATTAAAAAAAAAGTTTGGACAAATAATTTAAAGTCAAAGTTACAATGTAGTTAGAAGTGTTTTTATAATAATTTCTAGATAATGTGTTAAAATTAAGAGCTTGGAAAAAGGTTAAAGAATCCCCCAGTGAGTTGTAAAGTTGAGTGGGCTGGTCAAATTTTATACATAATATGCCCATTGTATATTTTGTTATCCTTGCACTTAAACAAAATTTATCTCAAGTTAAAAGTAACAGTAAATCTTGTTGATTGAATCTTTTATTATAGCTTTAGAAATAAATATATTAACATATTTAGTTGATTTGTTCTTAAATGTTTTTAAGAGTTTTTATTTACACTTTAAGATTAAAAAAAAAAAAAAGTTTTCTGAATCTTTTAAAGCAATTTTTACTGCATTTTTTTTTTATAAATTTATAATATGATTTGAGTTTGTTATTGATTGATTATTTAGATTAAGTAGATGTTCTAATATGTATTATTTGTGTGGTTTAGTCATATGGGATGATACTTTATTTTTTAAGTGTATTTTTGCTGCCATTTTTTTTAATTCTTACATTTTAAGTACTTGATAGCTAATTGAATTTATGTTAAAAAAACAAACTATATTCTGCTTGGTTGGCTGCACTTCATGTACCTTTTATGGCTTCATATGGCTGCTTAAACATCCCTTCTTACTGGCTAAGCTACAATCAACCTCTCATTAAATGTCAATAATGTAACGAAATATATTAATTACTAATAAAACTATTTTTTGTTTTTGCAAGTGACTTAATTTAGAAAATAAAATAATTAGTATTTTAAATCTTTGTAAATACACAGGTTTTTCTCGTGGGTATAGTAGGACATTTAAAAAAAAAATTATTTTTCTATTATCATGTGCTCATTACTGTAGCTTAATTTTTGTACTGCAAGTAGTAGAATCCTTTGTACTTAACATGCAAAAATCTTATTAACATAAAATGCATATTATATATTTAATATAAAAGAAAGAAGAAAAAAACTCCTAGTGCTTGGCATAGGGGAAAATCGACACTTAAAATATTATGATTAACATGGGATACATCACTAAAGCATACCTAACCTTTTATGCTTGCATTGCTTAGCAATGTTTTATTATTATATTACCCATGATAATTGCTTTGAAAATAAAATTTTAACAATAATCATTGTTTTTATTTCTACAAACATAAACCTATCAAATTATGCATAAAAGAATTAATGAAATAGAGGGATTTTTTTTTAATAATAAAATTCATAGCAATGTTTATATTTGGTTTTATTAAATGTTAAAAGTTTTAGATAATGTTTTCTTACAATATTCTATTATAAATATTATCACGACAAGCTTATATTTAAGCAATAATTTTTAATAGGCTAATAATAATAAAAGCAAAGAATAATAATTGGACACAATATTGCATTAACTTGTTTCCTGTGGAAAAATTAGGAACGAGTTTTGAAAAATAAAAAATTAGAATCGTGTATATTTTAGAAACAATGTTGTAACAATAAGCTTGTTTGTAAACTTTTTCTAGGGGGGGGGGGGGGGGGGGGGGCTCTGGAACAAAAATTATGTTTACCTAGTGCTTTTTTAATGACATTTCACATTTATTGGGAGCAAGGCAAACAAGCCTATAGTATGAACTTTTTTGATTGTGTTTATCTGAACTGTACAGTAATTTTTTTATTGTTGAATGTGTCCAATGCTAAATGAGACTACTGATCAAGTATAACCAATGTCCCTTACATGTCTTCCGGCTCCCTGTATAAATTTGATTCAAGCTTTTACACTCTAGCGCCAAAATTGGCAGCCAAAAATACTCTTACTATTTTTACTAATACTGCTTCACAAAGGTTTGAGGTCTTGTTGTCACCTGAGAGCAAGAATTCCGAGTGGTAATCTCTGTTTACGTCATACATTATATCGTTTCTGACCTTTAGTCAGCCTTATCAATCCTTATCATAATAGTTCAAATAGCCCCCAAACGTATCGCAGTGTTCCCTAGAGAGGGAAATTTAAAACAGCGTGCCTAAAAAATCAGTCAAGAGTCGGAAGACATGTAAGGGACATTGAAGTATAACTTTATTAGTTACACTACAAATAGCATGTTAGAACAACTGGACAAAGAAAGTATTGATTGAATTAAAGGTTTTATCAATAAAAATTGTTCAGTTTTTTTTTTTTTTTTTTTTCTTCTTCTTCTTTTTTAAAAAATATTTGATATATTTCACTGGCACTACCATATATGCACTTAATTGCTTACAACAGTATTCTATTGTGGATACTTTTTCTTATAGTCTATCTAACTCAGACTATCCAATATCAATATATACTTACTTACAAATGGAGTCACTATATATGCATGCAATGTTGATTAATTATAGAGTAGGTAAAATAGTATCAAGATAATTTGTGTGGTCACACTGACTATATTGAGATGAATGCTAGGACTCGTCTTCTTCCTTGGTAAATTGTGAAGAAACCCAAGCAAGTCCCCATTTCAAATTTGTCAGCAAAAATTTGAGAGCCTTGGTCCACTGTTCCTCAGAATTAAACTGTATTCTGTAAAAAAAAAAAAAAAAAAAAAAAAAAAAAAAAAACAATCAGAGCCTTATAAGTTATACTTTTGTAAATCATGTAATGTATTAAGGAAAAACCAACTTTGCAATAATTGATATGTAAACGTAATTAAAATATTAAAAGGTCACATAAATTGGGGTAATGAGCTTAGACTGGCATGGACGTGTGTGTTTTTCTATCAAATCTGTTAATTATTAATTGTGTAAATTATTTATTTAAATGCCAACTTGTTCCAACTTGTTTACATTTTAATATAAGAATACTACTTACTTAATGGAGAAAGAATTTCCAGTTGCTGTATCCTCTACTTTTCCTTTTTCTACTCTATATGGCAAACAAAATCCTGAGTCTCCACGCTCAACTTCCTCTTTAAACTGCTGCAGGAGATCAAGAAAAGCCACCATAGCTGCATCAAATTTAGTATCCCACAGGAAACGAAAACCTCCTGAACCATACAATGGCAATTCTCGGTGCTCAGAGAGTACCTGAAATATTAATTCAAATAAATGACATAAAACATCAAATTATTACCACATGTAGTTGGACCTAAAAACAACACCATAAGAGAAATTACCTCAATGTAAGAATGATTGCCATACGGTACAAGACGAAATCTTTCAAATGTCAAATTAATTTTCCTTGCAAGTGATGCCAATAAAAGTGCAGTTTGACCCCAAGCTGCATTTATTTCACTCCAGTCTACAGGTGCACTAGGAAGTCTACCTAGACGGAAGTTATTTATGGTACCAAAGTGTCCACTATGCCAGATGTGAAAAGTAGCATTGAATACATTTGTCTTGCGAAGTTTTTCCAATTGACTTCGAGCATAAGCTAGTTGACATTCTAGCGACCTTGCTTCATCATCAGACAAGAGAAGGTCTCGACGATGACGTGAATACTCTCTCCAGTATCTGTTCTCTTCTGCCTCAAGACGAGCCCTCTCGTCTTGTTGTGCTTGAACAGCAGCTTTGGCTTCTGCTTCTTGACTTCTCAGCTGTTCTAATTCTCTCACTAACTCAACTTCTTCTGCATGCAACTGAAAATATTCATGAAATAAATACAAATTATAAATTAATAGTTAATTTAACTTCTTACTTGTTCCAATTCTCTTTCCAATCCATCTAAAGATTCGATTTCCTCTTCTTGTTTAAGTCTGGAAACAAAATTTCATTTGAGCAAAATTATTTTATAGGAAATTTATTATTTAAAGGAGATTTCTCTTACTTTTCTAAAAATATACTGTAATCCTTTTGCTCATCTTCAGTAAGTCTCAATTGGTGGTCCATTAATTCTAAGATCGAATCAGTGCATTCTTCGCATAAAGGATGGTCTACCTCTGAATTATTAGACAGAGCATCAAACAAGCTTGCAGTAACCTGTAGAATATTAACATTAGCTCCAGGATACCTATTAAATATTGCAGATATAATAATACCTTGAAGTGGTGACTGAATCCTTCATACTCTCCTTCGCCTCCGACAAGCATGAACCCATTAGTGCCTGGACCTGAATCTGTAAGTCGAAATGGTGGCACATAGTGGTCAAAACTGGCAGCTTGCGACTCAAGATCAACTCCAGGACTTTGGCAGACTGGAACTGGAAATAAAAAGAAGAGATTAAAATTTGTACATACGTCTCACAAAATTTTTTAATAGTTAAATTTTGGATGTTATATGGTGAAAGTTGATGGTTAGCAATAATACGTATGTATATATGAACTTTCCTCCTACAGTATGCAGCTTATCATGCATTATTTAATCAAAAATTGAGTGCATAAAAACATACATATACATAATAAGCCGTAGTTATTATTACCTGACAGCTCAGCGATAGTTTGTTCACTTAAATTGTTAAACGCAGCATCTAGTTTCAAAGGTTGCATACAACGTTGACAGCAGTAAATGACATTTACTTTTGCATCTACCATTTTGATCTTTGTGCCAACGCAGTAAACTTTATAACTTATATGCAAAAAGGAATTATAGCAAACACTAGGCGTGCATGCAGAAACCTTGTGTACGGAAAAAAAATTAACAAAAACGATCCTTTCTTCCTTTGTCTTAGGAGAAACACTTTTCTCTGTCTGCGTTTTCGTTTATTTTTCTAGACAGCTGACCGCTGACCTGACGTATTTCTTTTAAATCGATTTATTTATCATCGATTATATCAATAATCGATTTATATTGTTGACTTTTTCGCTCGACGGCCATACTGTGCATCATTCTTTTCTTAATAATCTGCATATAATTTTAGAGTACTCTATTATTAGAGTGTAAGTTTAAAAACAAAAGTATGGAATCAATATTAGAGCAACAGCGTCGTTATCATGAAGAGCGTGAACGTCTTATGGATGCAATGGTCAAGGAAATGCTACACAAAAAGGTGTCTCACCGTGAAGTTATCAACTCTGATCACCGGTTGAAATTGCTTCTTGACGTAAGTCTATTGTTATGTTTTCATTTTAATAAACTTTCCTCGTCTATTGTATTCAATTGTACTTTAAAATTATACATTTCAAGTTACTGTAAAATAATAAAAAAAGGAGAATTATTATGTTACATACATATGCATGTATGTACTGGATGATGAACATGATGCATGATACATACCGGTGTTTACAAACGTACTTAAAACGTTTTAAGCATAATAATATGTAGTAGTGTAGTAGTAGTAGTGGTTTAGTATGTATTAGCAATTTAATGATATTTTATTTTTTCACTTCAGTTCTTCTCTTTCAATTTCTATCTGGTTTGTTAACTATCACTGATCTTCTTGTTTAATTAATTCCAAGAGTTCTTTCTTGAATTTCTTCATGTTCAGTTCTTTAACTTCTTTCTTTAGTTCATTGTACAGTTTCAATCCGTTTACAAAAATAGATTTCTGACCTATTCTTTTTGACTGGTTGAACGTGTGGAAATCATTTGCTTGTCTTGTATTATATTTATGCACTTCAATATTTTTTTTATGTATGTATGTATGATGCATACAGCATATTATATGTATGCATGATGTATGTACTCGTACTGTATTATATGTAGTATTAGTCTGTCATAGAAAATTTTATTCTTTGCCTTCACTCTAATTTAATAGAAAAATGCTGTTTGTTTACATTTTTTACAAAATTTTACCTTCCCTCTGAACAGATTTTGTCAACTTGGTAGGCTTTATTATTGTGTGTTGTATGTATATTAAACAACACAAAGCTGATGCACTGCAAAGTCATGCTTTATGATAATTTTTATGTTGCAGCATTTCACAGATAGCACCAGTCAACTTAAAGAGCTATATGAAGACAAGGATGGCCTTCGTAAAGAAGAAGTTGCCACCCTCTCTGGCCCAAATGAATTTGGAGAATTCTACTCCCGTCTTCGTGCTATCAAAGAATTCTACAGAAAACATCCTAATGAGGTGATTAGGTTTTTCACATATATATGTAAACTCCTCCCGAATAAATCTGACCGCAGCATTGATCTCTCCAAATGTTAAATATATGGGGAAACTTTAACATTACCGGCCAGGTTTATTTGGGAGGAGTGTACATATACTGGAAAACAATTTAAAATTATGTACAGTTGGAGTTAGATAAAATGTTACTCTTTAAATTTGTTCACTAATTCCACGCCTTAAAGCCATAGACCACATAAAACAACATGTGCTTTTTAATGAATAAACACGAAATGGGATCTTCAAAACTAATGACAATTTTTACCAGAATGTTATAATGTAGCCCCACAAGCGAGCGTGAAAAGACTGTAAAGTATTCAATTTGCGTGAAAATTCATGTTTATGGCGTCAGAAACATGCAAAAATTAGTATGAAAATGTTGTGCAAGTTGCATAAATAGAATTTTCTGATCACTACTACGGGGCTACTGTTAAGTTTTGAGACAAACTAATGTTATTTATGTAAATCCCATAAAGTGTTATGTGATATAAATGCCTATGTTTTTCTCTGGTCTATTCCTTTAAACTATAAGGGGAAATGACATTTTTACCCTTTACTACTCATGCTCGTACTTTTTTTTTTTTTTTTTTTTTTTACATAAAGTTCACTTGACGTTGTCTCTCAGCGGTCAACAGAGATGTTTGGCAAGACAGCAGCTATATTATTAGTAAATATTAGTAAATAAGGAAACAAATAAATATAAATGAGGGATTTCATGATTTGTGATTTTAGCAAATCAATGTACGTATTGTATATTGTCCATCTTTACCCTCTATTTTATCCCACTATCTTTCTATTTTTCTACTCCCTGGCTTACATAAAGTTTGTTTTTTGGTATATTCGTTGCATTTCAAATATTTGGCGCGCCTCTGAGTAGCAGCCAATCCGCGGTGGAAGCTAAGCGTCCACCGAGGCTGCGGGTATATAAGGCCGCGCAGTCTATGCTACTCCAGCAGTCGATCTCTGACCAGGGCTACTCTCTGGTAGATCACTGCTTCTCTCTCCTCACCATGCTGATGAGGCCCAGTAGGCCGAAACAGCGTTGTCCATGGTTAGAGAGAGTCGCGCCGAGTATTTTGGTGTGACGTTTTTGCTAATTAATTTACTTTTGTAAGCCAAAAAATCCTCTAATTAATTAACTAATCTCTATTTGCTTACGAGCTTCTAGTTCATACCACCGTGCATACGGCGCACTATGCGTCATATTTCGGCCTGGGTTTGAATATTTTTCTCTCTCTTTTGCGGGGTCCCTGAACTAAGCTCATTATCTCCCATTCCCCAAAAATCTTTTACCTCTCTTTTTTATGTGTTTCTATCTATCTTTTAATTATCAACCTATCACAAAGTCGATTTTTTCCTAATTATATATTTATTTATTATTATTATTTTTCTATTGCTTTTTGTATTACAATGAGAGTAATGCTGTTCGTAAACCCTGTTCTGCTCCTGAAATGACTATCAACTTTGGTTAATAAAATTAAATGCACATTTTTTGGTGCAAGAGAACAGGGTTTACGAACAGCATTATGAAGAGGTTGAATTGGAAGTGCGACATGCATGGACATGCAGCACAAGCAGTGTTTGGCTTGCTGGCTAAGCAGCTCACTTGAGCACAAGTGGTAACCTCTTGTGGACTTAATGTAAACAAAAATAATAATAATAATAATAAAAAGTGAAGTGAATATAAGATGAAGAAAATCATATTTGCACAGATAGTTTGAGGTAGCAAATAAGGAACAGGTTTAAGTTATAACCTTTTAATTTCAAATTCAAAATTCTTTATTCATTTCTTTCATCCAACATACATAACACAATCAACTGTATTAGTCTAGGGTACTGTATTACCAATAAATGACAATATAGAAATGATTGTCAAACTATTTACAACATACAAATCAAACAAAAACAACACATTTTTATTTGACTCCTACTGTAATGTGTCTCTAAGCAACATACTTAGGACCATTCTGGTGTGTTTGGTTGTATTCCTTTGTTGAATTAGCAAATAGCTGAACATTAACAGTACATTTATACGTATTTTAAATTTCAGATCAGTATTCCCATGTCAGTGGAGTTTGAAGCAATTGCAAAGCTGCGAGAAAACCCATCAGATGAAGCTGCAAGTATGTATTAAATTGTTATATTATGCTATTTAGTGTACTCTAATGCTATTGTGAAACCTTTCATGTATATTTTACTAACACAATACTTTATTATTTTTCAGACATAGTAGAGTTCACTGATGAAGAAGGCTATGGCAAATATCTGGACTTGCATGAGTGCTATGAAAAATATGTCAATCTGAAAGGAATTGAGGTATAATTGAAATTTAGTTAACATTCTTTAACATACATTCTCTGAATACTAAAATCAGTATAGGGAATTTATTCTCCATTTTAGACCTGCAATAAAAATGCACTTGCATAACTGATGAGTCCCTGTAAGGATTAAACAGCTGTTCATGGCTAGAGATGAGGTGCTGAAAATGAGTTTGCTATGTGCAATGCTCGCGCCATCTAAATCAATTTCAAGCCAAAATACCCTTTATTATGAAGCTCACTTTCTTTTAAGCAATATGAGCCAACACACACACATACACTTAATCAATGATCTATGGATCAATATTTTTTGGCATGAAAAATATCATTTTCTCTACCCCCGTCAGTCTAAAGTAAGCTCGTTAGTCATTACTTTCTCCCATTCCCCAATTTTTTTTTTTTTTTTTTTTTTTTTTTTTTTACTTTAATATTATTTGTATTTATATTTTTTTAATACGTACTGTAATGCATTGAAAGTTTTGTAAATTCTCATATTATGTTATAGAAAGTGGACTACATTACATACCTAACTACATTTGACCATTTATTTGACATTCCTAAAGAGAGGAAGAATGCAGAATATCGCAAGTATTTGGAAGCTCTGATTGAGTATCTACATGATTACACTGCTCGTGTGAAACCTCTACTCAATGTACCAATCGAGATTGATTCTGTTCTTAAAGATTTCACACTTCAATGGGAAACTGGCGCATTTCCTGGGTGGCCGGTAAGTTTAATTGAAATGAAATGAAATATTGAGAGCAACTAAAGCTAAAGTAGTGTGTTGTGCCTTTGTCAGTCCTTACAGACTCTGGGATAAACTATGAATAATGGCTATTGCTGGTGTTTGATGGTTTATATAGGTATGGAGGGAAGGGGGGGGGGGGGGGGAATAAGAGTAGATGTGTGGGAGTAGGGATAGAGGGTTGGCTTAAATGTGTGTTGACTCGTATATGAAGACCATGTTGGTAGTGCCTTTTTGGACTGTAAAACGTATTGGTATGCTAATTATCATTGCATTTTTTGTTGTGAGCGTTGGCGCGTTCAGCCACCGGCTTGTCTATCTCGCTGTTGTTGTCACTGCTTGTGGCCATTCATGTATCCTCTCAGTGTTTGGCTAGTAAGACCAATATTTGTTTTTAGCATTCTGTTAATTGATTGGAATAAATGTTAAAAAGGAAGGTACAATTTTTTAAATCACATTTGTTATATTTGTTTACAGAAAGAGACTGGAAGTGCTTTAACTCATGTTGGTGCTCATCTGGATCTGTCTGCTTTTTCTTCATGGGAAGAACTAGCATCACTTGGGCTTGATCGACTTAAATCAGCACTCATGGCTCTTGGCTTGAAATGTGGAGGGTCAGTGCTTTTTAAATCTAGTTAACGTAGTAATAATTTTTGCCATGATAAGAGTTTTTAAATAAAATATTGACGTTGTTGCCAACAATATGTGTATCTCTTTTTTTGTCACAGTTAGCAAAATGTCTATCTCATTATTTGTCACGCGTAACAAAATGTCTATCTTGTTTTTGTTTTTTTTCACTCAAAGCAAAATGTGTAAGTCGTTCCCGAACGTAATGTAGATGGTGCTCTACTTACTTGGCGTGTGACAAAAAAAAATGAGGCACACATTTGGCTATGCGTTACAAATAACGAGATAGACATTTTGCTTACCCTAACAAAAAAACGTTTGCAACAACATCAATATGATAAATTAAGAAAACTACCTTTTCGGTTGGATTAATAAAATTTAAAGCAGTGGATAAAAGAGACCAGTAAGACTTTGACATAAGAAAGAGATGTTCTGTAGTTTGGTGAAAATCTTAGCACAAAGATAAAAAAACAAACATTGGAAGCGTGTGACATAATAATGCCATTTAATGAGATATCTCCAAGTCTGAAAAGGCTGATGAAGGGACATGCTCATAATCTGTTTTTCATGGAGTATTATGCCGAAGGCTACCAATCGTTCTATTATCTCTGTACGAGTAGTATTTTCACCAGACTATAGGACCTATCTACACTATGGTAAAGCCCTTGCTGGTTTCATCATTTTTTTTTTTTTTTTTTTTTTTAATTTTATAAATTTCCTGAACCTTTAAATAATTATCTGCTTAAAACTGGGGGAAAATATCTAAAATTGGGAAAATTTGCTGCATAATGTCATAAACTACAGAGAGTTAAAGAAACATATTTTTCCTTCTTTCCACAGAACCTTGGAAGAGCGTGCACAGCGATTGTTCAGCACCAAGGGAAAGAAAACTCTTGACCCTGCATTACTTGCAAAGAATAAACCTGGCAAAGCAGGTCGTGGTAAAGATCAAGAGAGACAAAGGGAAATAGCATACTTGGAGGCTCAGCTATACAGGTATTGAGAGACAGAGAATGCAAACTCTTTGATTTTGTAAAATTGCAATAGACTCTGGCTGGCTATTTTACATTTTTATTTTATTTATTTTATTATTATTATTATTTTTGCATAGGTATAATATGTAGAATTTTTACATACTAAAAAATAATAACTTTACTTTAGAATGCACAGCTTGCATTGTATTTTACTATTATTATTGATGCAAACTTAATGATCAAGTTATTTACTATATGGTTGTCTGATGGGGGAAAAAAATGCATTCTAAGTTTGCAACAGTGAAAAAAGATTTCCTAATGCAATTCTTCAGTTGTGATTGTAATGTAATTTATTTGATTTGAAATTGTTTGTTAGATTTGCAGACATTCTCTCCGAGCAGCGCAGTGCCACTAAAGAGAATGTGCAGCGCAAGCAAGCTCGTACTGAGGGAGAGCGAGATGACTCCGAGGCTGAAGAAAGTGCTTCTGCCTCTGATGATGATGATGCAGATGATGTTCCATACAACCCCAAGAACTTACCTCTGGGCTGGGATGGCAAGGTGAGACCCTTGTTCCTGATATTTTACTTCCGACTTATATAGAAGTAAATGTTTTGAGGCCAACTTTATGTGAATTTGATTACTCAACTTTTGCAATGTCCATGCATAGTACAGTACATTGAAATGGATTTGGATGTGATCAAAATCAAATCATCCTCAAATCATTTGCTTCTTTATAAGCTACATAATATTCAGACTGTTTGAAATCTGAAATGCAGAAGTTTTAATTTCTTATAAATGAGCAATATGGTGTATAATTTCAAGGTTTTTCTTTTGATTTAAATTTATTGAGAGCAAAAGGATAAATAAGTTATGGAAAAGAAACTACTATGCTGGAGTAGAATAAATTGATAGGAAAGAGTCAAGGAAATCAGCAAGCGCCTTACCACAGTATGATATATCCCATAGTTTGGTGATAAGTCTAATTAGTTTATAGATAATAAAGAACTCGTGGAGTAGCACAAAACTTCAAGAAGAAAGGAGTATATTTGTGAGATATGATAGTTTGTCCGTAGGCAAAAAAACTACAAGTATTTATTTTCTCTTGGAGTCCTATACCAAATGCTATGTGTTCTTTATAATATCTATAGTAGCTAGTCTTTTCATCTAACTATAGACTAACTATAGATAGAAGGGAAAATATTATTTTAACCAATAAAATAAATATTATTGAAAATTTGACTGTGAAAAAAATATTTGATAGTAAAACTATATACATATGCCCAGGGCCGGCTTGGCCATAAGACGAGGTCTGCGATCGCAGACCGGGCCAACGTCATTGCGGGCCAAGCGGGCCAGAAATACATACATCAGAAAAATCATACATCAATTTTTGTCTAATATATTTTTTAAGGTGGCCGAAGGTCATGTCATGTAGATCGTAGTATATCAAAAAAATGTTATGGTTCAATTACATACTTATTTTTCAATATAATAGTGTTACACATTATTTTAAAGATTGTGAAAAGATTAAAATTTAATTCAAAATTAGCGTAAAAACCAGTGCCACGCCCCCTTTTAAAAAAAATTTCGCCTGCGGCGCAAGCTGGGGGGCTGGCGCCCCCCAGACCCCCCCACCATATGCGGGCCAATTCACAGATTGCCAGACCGGGCCAACGTACCCCAAGCCGGCCCTGCATATGCCTTAATGCCTTTAACGAATACTACATAATATATTACAATCAAAATATGTACCTACATGTAATTTTGTGTTTCTTTTTGCTTTCAGCCTATTCCATACTGGCTTTATAAGTTACATGGGTTAAATATCAGCTACAACTGTGAAATTTGTGGCAACTTTATTTATAAAGGACCAAAAGCATTTCAGAGACACTTTGCAGTAAGTATTTGTAACTTGGCACACTTTCTTACTTGCTTTAGATAAATAAATGTTTAGTTCTAATTCCTATTTGTTTGTTTTACTAGGAGTGGCGACATGCTCATGGTATGAGATGTCTTGGCATTCCAAACACAGCTCACTTTGCCAATGTCACCCAGATTGAGGATGCTCTGCAATGTAAGTCTTCACTTATTTTTATCTGAATCATGTATTGTTTAAGATAAGATTTAAAGAAAATAAATTTATTGAGCCCATGTTAAAAAATTATTACCAGTATAAATAATTATAATAAATATAGGACTATAAAAAATTATAGTATTAAATAATAAATAATAAACAAGCCTGTCCCCAATTTTAAGCATAACTATTTTGAAAAATACTATTATGATTATTTATACAAGGAAAAAAAACATCGTGGCTGATAGTGTTAAAAAATTAATTTTAATATCATCATATATAATCACAATAGTACATAGAATGATTAGAGCACATTAAATTTAAAAAATATCAAACATGCTCGAATCATTCTACGTCCTATTGTCTTTTTCATATAGGAATTTATTATGTAACACTAATCTATTACGATTATGCATACTAAAAGTCTATATTATTAATTTTGCAGTATGGGAGAAGCTAAAGCAGCAGAAACATGGAGAACGCTGGCAACCAGAAGTGGAAGAAGAATTTGAGGATTCATTGGGAAATGTTGTCAACAAGAAAACCTTTGAGGATTTAAAACGCCAAGGACTTTTGTAAAATAATTCTCTCTCTCTGTCTCATCTCATACTTTTATTTACTTTCTTTCATATAATAGTTTCTCACAGAAGTCTTAATTAATTCACTTTATTGTATGCATGTTTTGTTTTTACTTAAAATTAAAATACACAACAAACTATATTTCTTTTTGTTTTTAATCCTCATTGGAAGGTCAGAAATTATTTTTTAAACTTCATAGCATTAAATATAAATATGTGAAAAAACCATCGAGGTTAATGCTACTAAAACAATAGGATAGTGATAGGACAAGAGAAATTAGAGCACCGTGTATTGAAAGTTAATACAAAGCGAAATTCTCTAATTTTGATAGTTAAATGGAGTACTACTCCATTTAACTATCAAAATTAGAGAATTTCGCTTTGCATTAACTTTCAATACACGGTGCTCTAATTTCTCTTGTCCTATCACTATCCTATTGTTTTCATAGCATTAAAGCTATTTTAATTCTTTACTTCAGAGCATAAACAAGTATTAAAAATAATAAAGTTGTGATTACTATGTTGAATTGCTTCTCTTAAATTTAATACACAAAAAATATAAATAGGATGAGGGGGGACTATTGATTATGTTTAGCAGGAACAAAGTTCTGAATAAGATAACTATTCAATACTGGCAAGCATTTTTAAAATAAAAAGCTTTGTGAAACTTAAGTCACTATTATATATATTTTTTATGAGTTTCTGACAGCTTTTGTAACTGCAAAATAAACCCATCATTAGGTTTAGCCGAGGGTCTACATTTTTTCACTAAAGCTAAAGCTTGATGAAAGTCCATACTTGTATATTTTATCAAGTAAGCAATAACTAAGGTAGTAGAACGAGATATGCCAGCATTGCAATGTACAAACACTTTCCCAGGGGGATCTTGACTCAAGACAGAGTATATAAATCTGCAACCCTGGTCTAACAATGCCGAAATATCACTCTCAGGAAGGTCTAGCAGTTCTATGTAGTTATGAATGATGTTGGAGAGAGGAGGCGTTACCTTCACACCAACACTCAAGATATGGGTAACTTGTAGGTCTGCAAGTAAATGTGAATCTGCAGCTACATCTTGAGATCCAACTAGTAAACCAGGCAGCACCTCACCAACCTTAAAGACAAAATGTATATCGATATATTATCTGTGAATAAATTAAAGATATGGACTTTATAAGTTTTACCTGTAAATCAGGTTTGTCATCTACCACAAAACCTGCAGTTGTGCAGCCCTCTACTTTCTGCAAAGTGCTTTGTCCATCAAGTCCTCTAGTTTCAACATAAACATAACCACTGCTAAGGGTAACTCTAGTTTGTGTTTGTTTCAATGCTCGTTTCTTCTCCTCCAGCAATGCCTTCAATCAGATAAAGTTGTATGTGGTTAAAATAAGTGCTACATACATTTTTTGATAGGAACAAAATAGTTTGTTTTTTCTTCTTTTTTTTTTAAATAGGAGATAGTAAGCTTTGGCAGCAAGGGACATCTTGCATGCAAGTGAGAAAATATTAAAACCAGAAACAGCTGCCCATGGCGTCAGACTTGAGAGTGAAGTGTCTATTTGAAGTAAGTATTTGTGCCATCCCACTAACAATAAATGAAAACCTACACTGACCCGCTATGCTCGCCCTCTAAAAGCATAATATGATATATGAGCCGCTGCCGCTACATGTAACTTTTGTATATGGTTTCACCCCCTCCCTTTTTTTCAATTTAATATCAGAACATAGCCAAACTGCTGTATGTATTGCACTTCATTTATGTAGAAAATTGGTTATGTACTTTTAAGACAAAATAAGCCATAAAGAACGTGTTTTTTTTTTTTTTTTTTTTTTTTTTTTTCATTAAAAAAATGTTAAAAAGTGAAGTGAAATATTAAATGAAAAATACCTAGCTATACTTAATATATAATTTCAGTTGTGTTTGCTTAAAATGTTATATATATATATATATATATATATATATATATATATATATATATATATATATATATATATATATATATATTTTTTTATATCCA
This sequence comes from Ecdyonurus torrentis, assembly GCA_949318235.1. Lineage (NCBI taxonomy): Eukaryota > Metazoa > Arthropoda > Insecta > Ephemeroptera > Heptageniidae > Ecdyonurus > Ecdyonurus torrentis. Next base: position 33,363,887 of record OX439129.1, on the reverse strand, counting down.
TTTCTCCATACTCCATCAAAGGGCAATAAAAAAGTTTGTATTCATATTCTTTCAAATTTTTAAATATTGAAAATGGGTAAAATAAAATATTTAACCTAGAGACTATGTTTTATTATTATATTTATATTATTAAATCTTTTGTGCAAAATTAACTGGGTTTTGTTATGCTGAGCAAAATATAGTTGGAATAGTCTGCTTTTGCAACTTTTTATGCTATCCACGTTAATTTTAGACAGGCCATGACTATTTTCTGCCACACATGCAGACATCCCTCTAAACCAAGGTTCACTTATCTCCCATTCCCCAAAATTTCAAATTTATGTATTTTTTTTCTTCTATCAAATCATTTTATCAACCAAGTATTGCAAAGTTATTTTTTCCTTAATTATCATAAATTATGCGTATTAGGAAAAAAAACATCGCGGTTAGTATTAATAAGTTTAAAAAAATATTTAGAAAATAGTTGGTAGAGATTAGAGCACGTTGAATTGAAAATTAATAAAACACAAAAATTCTCTAATTTAAATAGTAAATTGGGACTAGGGATCAAATATTCTAGCTTGAGCTAGTTAAAAAGTAGACGTTAAAGGGATGGAGGTATAGTGTCAAAATAAAATACGATGTGCCTAGCATCTCACGTTCTCACACTACGTCAAAGACACAACATTATAAAACAGCATCAGACTTACTCTTTGCCTTAGACCGGTTTAAGGCAAAGAGTAAGTCTGATGCTGTTTTATAATGTTGTGTCTTTGACGTAGTGTGAGAACGTGAGATGCTAGGCACATCGTATTTCATTTTGACACTATACCTCCATCCCTTTAACGTCTACTTTTTAACTAGCTCAAGCTAGAATATTTGATCCCTAGTCCCAATTTACTATTTAAATTAGAGAATTTTCGCGTTTTATTAATTTTCAATTCAACGTGCTCTAATCTCTACCAACTATTTTCTAAATATTTTTTTAAACTTATTATTATTATCATAAATTATACCACAAATAAAAAGTAAGATTAATAGCCATTGGGTTGGGATATAATAATAAAATTGAAAGGAAAGGATATAGAGGAAACCAGCAAGTAGTAAAGAATTTCCTATACTTTGCTGAAAATATGCTACCACGATATTAAACACACTAATTGCATTTGGCTCCATTTCTCTCCTTTCAAAACTTCAGGACATCTCTTATGTATGGTAAGGCCCTTGCTGATTTCCCCTGTCTTCTCTTTTTAATTTTATCACTTCTAATTATACACACTGAAAATGCTAGTAAATAATTAATGGAATTTATTAGATAATCACCTGCATCTTGATGCACTATAAGATCTTGTGGGTCGTAGGCAACCTCCAGAAGGTAGAGACCGTAAGGAGGAGCAACAACAGCTGCAGAGGTCCAGCTATCAGAACTGGGCACCTCTATCATACGCTTGACATCAGCTACCTGTAGCCTACCCTGAGCCACAGCAACTAACACTCCAACAATACGACGGACCTATAAATATATCAAGATTTTAATTTTAACTATAGTTGTGATTTTTTGAAAATATTAAGGAAAAATCAACTACGAGATGATTGACAATAAAAAGATTTGATAGAAAAAACACATAGATATAGATTAGGGAAAATTGGGGAATGGGAGATAGGAATGAGCTTACACTAACAAGGGCGCTGTGGTAGAGAAAACTTTCTAACCCAGGCCGAAAGGATCTTATAGCGTATGTACTGTACAAGTCGTTTATATTGCTCATTGTGCTAGCTCATTACTATCTCCTGTTCCCCAATTTTCCTAATCTATCGGTGTTTTTTTTTCTATCAAATCTTTCTATTATAAATTATTTGTGATTGTTGTGTAGTGAAAGAGACAGGCAAGGAAAAAACTCAGAAATACAAGTTATTTGACTGGTTTACCTGCCGATACAAAAATGAACGTCCTTTACACAAAACTTCGTAGAAGTCATAATGTTCTAGCAAAGGATCATGTTCAACTGGCATCAAAGGTTTCCCCTGGCTAAATTTAAGTTCTAATATAGTACGGACTGTCTCTTTATCTTCAGGCTGTTGATTAGGGCGTCCCATAAAAGTTCTGAAGTCGTGGGTACCAACAAATAAGTCTGCTGCTTCTTGGATATGACTTACATCAAAATCTGATTTGCTGGGGGGAAATAATCAATTACTGTATTATACAATTATCAATTATGTAAAACTGTTTTTTTCTAATAATCAGACTAAAAGTAGAGCTTAAAAACGTTTTTCAGAAATTCCCAGTTTGTGTGCTATAGCACTCTGGAACAGTATGTATTTAGCTCTGTACTTACTGGATAAAACAGCATCTTTTCCATTCTGACATAGGTATTGCAGTGCCATAACCAAGTCCTCCAGACTCAGGTAAATCTGTTTCTTTTTTCCTGATAGCAAATCTATACAAGTAAGTTCGAGATTTTGCATTGAACCTTGCATGGAAGCTTTCTGGCACGATTTGGATTTTCTGGACTCTGTAAAAATAGGAACAGATAAAAATTAATACTTCTACACATATACGAACATTGAAATAATAAATTACAATGTAATAAAGACATAAATTTATATGTCCCACCTTATATCAGCTTTAGCCTTTTCAAATGTACGATTTAAGCCATGCACCAACCACTGAGGATCAAACACATTATTTTTTGCTCCCTCTGGTTTTTGTAGATCTATGTGCGCCGATGTTTTCAAAGCATGTACACCCTGATCAGTCCTATACATAAATTTTTTTTCATTTTGTATAGAAAAACAGAAAAGGTCAATAATGTGCAATTTGACAATATCTAGCTCACCTACTGGACAATGTTACTATTGGTTCATTTGCTGGCTTGAATCTTTTGAATCCTAATTCCAAAATACCTTGAATCGATTTAGGGTCTGTACATGCACCATTTGATAGTTCCTTCTGAACGCCTCTAAAATACAATAAAATTATTATATGGTATCACCATGAAAGTGATAAAAAGCAGGTATTATAAGCAACTCTATGATACTTGGCATATAGGGTGTACAGTATATATGCATAGCACTGGTAGAGCATACTCACCTAAATTGTGTACCTATATAAGAAAATACTATCAAATATCTTGTCATAGTTATAAACTATTTATAGTCTACCATAGTGTACTTATTACACTGCAATGGTTTTTAATATGAAAGTAGTAAAATCAATGCACAACAGAAGTAAAGATCTCGTATACACTTCAACAAAAAATAAAACCTTGTTGTTTACATTTCAACAGCTGACGAAAAAAGCGCAATCTCGAGTGCGTAAACCTGGCGTTAACTCCCTGGGTTTTAGGCAACTTGTTCAGCTCTTACGGTCGTAAAGTAGCATAGCTTGCAGGATACTTTTTTTTTTGCAATTTATATTTATTTATCTATTTATTTATTTATTTATTTATTTATTTATTTATTTATTTATTTATTTATTTATTTATTTATTTATTTATTTATTTATTTATTTATTTATTTATTTATTTAGTTAGTTAGTTAGTTAGTTAGTTAGTTAGTTAGTTATTTATTTATTCATTTGTTTGTTGTTTGTTTATTTATATACGAGATCCATATATAAGAGGTTAGACCGGGTTAGACGCTCCGGGAAAAGAAGGTTGCGCAAGGTTCACCAAAGACGTCATATCACCAGAAGTATTTTTATTCGCCTTATCAGTGACGTAACTGGTGAACGCTGGTGAACGGCATCGTATTGGCTTAGAATTTAGAATCAAGTACATCCATCACAAAATAAAATCTACTGCGCGAGTTTTGAGCTGCGCTCAACCCTCAACCTCTTTATTATATTATGGACCTTGATTTATATACTCTTTCATTTCATTTGAAATTATTATCAAATTTTTGTTTAGTGGACGTATCACAGGAAAATAGAGATCGTTTGGTGGTTTTATAAATATTTTTTGCTACTATAAAACTTTCTATTCTTGTTATAAGTTATAAGAGGAAACTTTTCAATTTTTATAACATATGCGATGTATAATATATATATTTTTTTTCGTACTATATAATAATAAATAATAAGAAAAGTAATAAAGATTTGCACAATAAAATGAAAAAAAAAAAATCCCCTCTTTTTTGATTGTGTGAAACTGAAAAATTAAGATAATTTCTTTTTCATATAAAAACATAGACCCCCGCATTAATGTTTTTTTCTATAAAATTCTTAATAAGATTTGCACATATCATGATTCATAGAATACTTTGCATTTGACCAAATCCATGTTATGTAAATTTATGTCTGTGTTCTTCGCGTGTTTGCCATAAATCAGGATTTTGTTTTAACGGCGGGGTAGCAAAACTTGGACAGTTATGATATAGAAGAAGAAAATTCAAACAAGGCATTTCAAAAAGCACAGAAATTACTACGTATTTTTAATATAATGTTATAATCAAGCTGATTTATTATTATTTTAATATAATTATACTACATCATGCTACCCAGGTGTACATTTTTACTATAACTTTCCCCTTATTTTTTGGATAGCAAAAATTTCGTATACTGCCTTTGCTAAAGAAAAAAATTAAATAATAATAATTCATATTTTAATTTATTTTTAAATGCATATATGCCCTTTTTGAAATATTTTAAATTAATGTGTGATTTCGCATAATAGAAATGATTGAAAAAGAAAATTCAGAATATACTTTATATTTTGCTTGTTACAAAGCATACTTTGCTTATATATACTCTGATTTATGCAATGCAATGTAAATACAGTATATATATATATATATCCGCAACCGCAAACAAGAAGATTTGAAAATAATTAAGGTAAATAATGGTTATTAAATGTAGATGAAAATATATGTTGTCAGCATTTTTTTAAATGGAAAATCTTAATAAAATTCCACTCTATATGCTTGAATTGTGAATTATATAGTTTATTTTGTCAATGAATACTGTAGCTGATTTATCTGGTTATGCTTATAATTACTATTAAACCACATTTTTTTTCAGAATTTTTCTAAAAAGAAAATAAATATTTTCCAATTTTTGAATTAGCATCATAATAATTAATCAAGGAACACTAAAATGTTATGTGTAGAGAGAGAGAGAGAGAGAGAGAGAGAGAGAGAGAGAGAGAGAGAGAGAGAGAGAGAGAGAGAGAGAGAGAGAGAGAGAGAGAGAGAGATGAGTTAATTATCAAAATTGTTTTGATTTAAAATATTGATTGATATATATTAATACTATTATTATTTGATATTAAAGTGTAATATTTCTTATTAAGTTTTGTAATATATATTAATTATTATAAAAGTAACAAGTTTGCAGGGTCAATTTTTCTCAATGAAAAACGAATAACTTCACCAAACCGCTTCAAATTGATCACGTGACTATCTTAAAAGACAAAAAAATTAAATAAATAAAAAACGCACCTTTGAAGGACTATCCTTCCCCCCCCCCCCCCCCCCCTCAATGGTATATATTAGGTCTTAGTTTTTCCCAGGATTTTGGCAATTCTGAATTCTTATTAAAAAAAATGCATACAAGTCAAATAGAACACGACTAGTCTGTTATGTAGTAATATCGTTTATAACTATGTGAATAAAAATAAAAACAATATATTGTAAAGGACAAATATTTATTTTTACATGAATTTTAGATCCTATTTAACAAAATATGTCTTGCCATATTTACAAAGAAGAAAATAATACAATTTGAATGCGACTTTTGGATATAACATTAACTTTTACCATCATCGCACTCTTCTTTTGAACTCGCATTATTGATTTTTGATTTAGAATATTTGACCGCATTATAGCGGTCATATATAGCAAAGTAAAGATCCTATTAAAGAAACAACTCTTTTGAGGCCGACTTTAAGCAATTTCGGTCACATCCGCTTTCGTTTTTACGTACGACGCATGCGCAGTACGTCGAAACGGAAGTGGATGTAAGCGAAATCGCTTATAGTAAGTCTCAAAAAAGTTTTGTTCCTTTATTAGTGAATACAGTGTAGTATAGTATCTTAAATAAGGATTGCAGGTTGTAGAGCGACAGAAAAAAACATTTCTTTTCCTGTCAAATTTCCCACATTATCTATAATAGCTTCTTCACATGGTGCATTATTTTTAATGAGCAATAGATATGATTGTATGAAAGATTTAATGGATATTTATAATGAATCAGTAAAATTTATTGCAACATGAAAATATTGCACTATGCTATGTCTATGTGAACAAGCTATAAAGCAATAAGTAAATAAAAAAAATCACTTCCCGTGCAATGTTATATATAGGAAAATAAATTAATAAAATATTTGCTGAGTTTGGAATATAGAAACATTTAAATTGCCGTAACTTAATTGTTCTGTAACTAAAAAGGAAATAAAAAATTACAAAATGTTTTACGAGTGCTTGCTTCTATTATGTCAATAATCATAATTAACAATAGACATGTTATTATATAGGTATAATTATAATTTACTTAATTTATAAATTAAACTTTAAATATCAGACTTTTTTAAACATAATTTTCCATACTCAAAAAAGTTATTATTATAACGTTAGGGAAAAAATGAAATATACTTCTTATACTTGTATATACTTGAGAGACTTACTCAACCTATTTGCAGAATCAGTCCTCTCAAAAATATAGCAAAGTATTTTAAAACTGGCAAAATGTGCCATTTTCCTTAATATTATAAAGGTATATGTTTAGTTGCAACATTTCAAAATATATACATATAAAGAACTTATCAAATTGTTATGTTTCTCGCAGCTAGTTGATTTATTTTGAAAATTTTTTTTTTTTCGTAACATAATAATAACACACACCATCCGCGATCAATTTCCTTCAAAACTTAAACAAATTGACCCGTTATCGAGGTGATCCCATGACTATGACGAAAACCTTGTTCCAGTGCTTCTTTCGGCTGGCACATCAAACTTTTAATTAAACAATTGTTTTGACCATATATATTGAAGGCACCAAAAACCCGAAGCAATGTTTTGCTTCGGATTTATGGCCACAGGCTTTTGAGAAGAAATATGTCCAAAAAATAGTCAATTCAAAAAGTCCAGAGGAAAAATTCCAAAACCCAAAATTGACATTACTTCTCTTTAATTATATAGCAGTATTGTTATAGTAATATAAGCAATAAAGAATAAAAAAAAATTATAAAGTCGTTGCAAACGACACGTATTGCTCAAAAGTCTGCTAGGAGAGAGAGAGAGAGAGAGAGAGAGAGAGAGAGAGAGAGAGAGAGAGAGAGAGAGAGAGAGAGAGAGAGAGAGAGAGAGAGAGAGAGAGAGAGAGCAGAGAGAAAAGAATAACTAGGATCGGGTTTCGATCAAAATCATATGAACACTCTTGACCCGCAAATTGGGCTATTTTTTTGGTTTTATTTAACCGACTTCAGATTTGAGTGTTTATAGGGTCTATGCATTCATGTTAAAGTCGACGCCATGTTGGATAACTCAATAACATTGGTGGCATAGGACAAAAAATCATTTTGCCAGTTTAAAAACACTATGCAATATTTTTGAGAGTATTGATGCTGTAAATATGTTGAATTAGTATCTCAAGTATGTGAGAAAAATAACTCATAAAAAAAATTAACCGATTTCCCAAAGAAAATTGGCTTAAATGGTGTTTGTCCTATGCTGAGCAATGTTATGCACTACTCCAGTATGGCCTCCAAGCGCAATAAATATGACGTCATCCGCATACACCCTATATAATGAATAATAATAATAATAAAAAAACATACATACATAATCGTATTTTATTATATAATAATTAACAAGCAAAATGAAGGGGAAAAAAACTAAAGCTGTCAAAATGTTAAATAATATGTAATCGAATTTTAATTATTTAGTTTTGAAACAATACTAAATTCTTATTCTTCCATTCCGTAAAATAAAATCGAAAAAATTACGACTCGATATGATCACTCATTTCATTATAAATCAATTAATAATTGCGCGTTATATATTTTACGAATCAATTAATAAATTTTCCCAATAATTTCAATATTTTATATAAAAGTCAGTCATTTGTTTTATTAATATTATTTTTAATTCAGCACAAAATATTATTATAAGTTGTGTAAAATACAAAATTATAATTATATATACAATACAATAAAAATATCAAAGTTCATAAAGCCATATTTGAATAGATTTTCAACATAAAACAGCTCTTATATACATATGCACACAAATAGACATGGCAGTGCTCTTTCATTATTTATAAAGAGTTTGAGAATAAATTACATTATGACCTATTATGAAAGTAAGTAATATAAATAAAAGTCATATACAAGTTTTGAATTTTATTGAAAGCAGAAAACATTGCGTTGAATATGAATTTGAACAAATACAATTAAAAATATCTTAAAATGAAATATGTGTACCAAAGAATTTTATTTTTCTAAGTAGCAAATTAGTTATTTTTTGTTCCAGCTAAAATTTATTATTTTTTTATGAACATATTTAAAAAAATTGTTATTAACTAATTACAAACTTTTATTTATTGCAATGTTTTCTATTTATACGTGTATTTCAGTAATTAAAAACTATATAGCTCATTAAACAGCTGTGCGAAAGCCAATTCCTCTTGCTGGTAGAGAATAACTTTTGGTAGGAACCTCTCTAGCATGTGAATGAGCCACAGCTATTGATAAACATTGAACCCATTCTTCAGCATTTTTACCGTCTTTGGGTTTTAGAATTAGAGAGCGATCACCAGTAAAAATTTCAAATGCTTTTGGAATGTTACGAGCTCCTCTGCTAACTTTAACACTTCTTATTTGATTAACTTCGATGGGTATTGCGTCCTTGTCGTTCTATAAAAAACAAATAAAAAAAATAAACAAAAAATAAGAAGAATAATAAGAGAGAAAAATAGCAACTTTTAGGTATGCAATAATATGCAGTACTTAAATTTGAAATACTGTCTTTCGGACTGCCGTTATAGATTCATAATTTTTAAGAAAGGGGAATGTATTCATATTGCAATATATTGCATGTATTGCATATTTGATTGTAAGGAGAGTGGAAATAAAAAAATAAAATTTTTTTGAAAAGTTAAGTGTGAAAATTGTAGATTAAAGTTGTAATTTTATATTTAATTACGAATTAAATAACTTATATCCACTTACTGTCCCTCGATACGTGAGATGAGCTCCCGACAACGTGAAGTATCGAGTTCTCCACCGTTTGAAAAGCTTCCATCGACCTTTCTTCTCTTTGAGCTGTCCCTCAATCACCGGTTGCCCAGCTTGAAGGAAGCCCACAGCTCGCTCGGGGTGATTGCATAAGAAACAGCCCCACTGTTGCAACGTGGCATTATATTCAAATACGTCAAAGAAGCCACTATTTCTAAGCTCATGGAGAAGCATATCTTGATCCTGCAAAAGAGTAAAATATCATTTTTTTTTTTTTTTAAATATTATAATATTGACAAAGTCTTAAAGCACGATTAAAAATTTCCTAGCATGATTTTTATGAATAATACACGTTTGAAATTGTTATTAGTATAATATTTGGCAGTTATTATGTTTATGTTATTAAAAATAAAACTTACCTTCGAGCAAGGGAAGGCTGATGTGACGAGTGTAAGAAAAGTTTTGTTCTCACACTTGAGTATATCCCAGCAATTTTTTAGGCTGCTAACTGATGTCTCACGTGATGACAATGCAGACTGAGAGCGAGCCTAAAAGTCAGACAAAATTATTGATTTGATTTGTTATTGATTCAGTTCATTTAAATATACTTTAATTACTATATTGGTTTTGAAAAAAAAAAAAAAAAAAAAAAAACTTTATTTTAACATAACATGCAACTAAAATCAATATAAAAATAGTTGTTTATAATTGCTTTACCTCTCGCAACTTTTATAAAATTCTCATTGTTTTACACTATAAACATAGTTTATACTATAAACTATTATTTTATTTCCACTGCATTCTCTCCATGTACTGTACTTAAACATAAGTGTTGCATTAACCCACCTGCAAGGCAATAAACATGAGATGAATCCATATTCGTGGATTCCTCGTTCGCATCGTGAAGAAAGCTCTGTTGTAAAGACAGTGTTCTCCTTGTCCTTGGCATGCGAAGTGAAGTTTAGCCATTTTTTTCGCTTTTCTCTCTATTTGTTTAATGCAAAACAAATATATTAGTTTACTGTATAAGCTCCTTAAAAACGTCATCACAAATTAGCTTACCTTCAATTGTACATTTTGCGGGAGGAGGAATCCTAGCAGATACTTTATCCATGTAAATTTTAATTTTATCTAAATGTTTCTCACAAAAGTGTTGGATAGTATCTCGCATCGGAAAAGGTTCAAAAACACTGATGCGCTGAAATGTATTATAATATGTATCAATTGGTTAAAATTAATGCGCTGAAAACAAAAGCATGCATATTATATATCACGAAGCGAGTAGTATAAAACTGAGTGTGAAAGAAAAGAAAAAAGAAGAGGGAACGCTATATTATAAAATAATCGTAAATTTTATATAATAGTTATTTGCGATCAATAATTTCAAATCGCTATTTATAATTTTAAACTTATTTGATTATAAAAATCTATAATTAGAATTCTGTAATAGACTATATATTATAGTACACTTAAGTCAGGGTTTCTCAACCTTTTTGAGCTGCGGAGCACTTTTAGGAGTAAGAAGTTCTCACGGAGCACTGGGGGGCTTGGGGGGCTATGCCCCCCAAAAAAGCCCACTGCAGGAGCGATTTTTTTTCCAACCACGTGACCGTTTTTAGCCAATTTAAGTGAATTTAAATGAACAAAATTTCAAGAAGATTAACATTCACCCCATTAAAATTCCTAGCTAAAATTACAGCTTTAAATTTTACAAATATAATGGAAAAAATTAAGTAATAAATTTGTAACTTGAGAGCAGAAATTGTATGGTTAATTGAAAAATTAATATAATAAATTGTTTTTAAAAGCGTAATTTTGAACATTTCTAAACTATTTTACGATTTAAAATGTAATTTTGCGAAATAATATTTTTCTGAAAATATTTGGTAGTAATAGAACTGTCACAAATACTGCCTCCTATTTAAAAAAAATAAAAAAATAAAAAAAAAATAAAACGATTCTGTCCAAAAATTGAAAAATTAACTTGAATTTATATTTTGGAAAATTATAGGCTGCTTAGAAAATACAATATTGTCCTTAGTTTCAACCTTCAGTATTTACTGAAAGTTTAAACTAGGGACCTATATAATTTTCAAAACTAAAATTAAATAAATTGATAATAATAATACATAACAGGTATTATTCAGAAACACAATATTCATGAAAATTGACAAGTTCTGTACTGTATTTTTTACAAATTATGAACATATTCTATTTTTTCTTCTTCCTTTTTTTTTTTTTTTTTTTTTTTTTTTTTTACTTCTTCCTAAATTCTGGGGAGCACCTGAAACCATCTCGCGGAGCACTAGTGCTCCGCGGAGCACCGGTTGAGAAACCCTGACTTAAGTAGTCTATAGTCAATCACGATTAAAAAAAATTATGTTTGAATAAACATTATTTATAAATTTACTCTCTTATTAAAAAAAAAAAGTGATGAGTTCTTATAGTAAATTTATTTAGTTTTATTGCAGATTTATTAGTTACTATTTTGTAAATTTTTATTTTTATTATTATGGGTATATTATTAAATAATGATTGTGTTATTTTTTATACAGAGATTATGATTACCATTAAAATAACTTATTACTATATATTTTCGTTTTTCTGAAATGTGCAGCGTGTTTGTCTGACATGCTATTCCGCGATATGATTTTTCATCCTGATGATTAGGCAAATAGTCTTATCTGCGTGTTAATCAGGTTGCCTGCTTTACTGATTTCCAGGGGAGGGGTAAAACAAAAGTATCAAATTGCTAAATACTACTAAAGAGGCGATGTATTTCAACTCATATGATGATATTATTGTCTTATAATATTATCGTTTATTTTACTATCACATGAGGTCGTTAGATGGCTAAATCGTTTTATTGATCATATCAACTAATAAAATAAATTTTGTAAATTGTGTGTGTTTATAATCTTGAATTAAAAGTGAATTACCTGCGCGGCAGCCAAGCTAGGATTCTGTTGTTGTCCAGAACCAATGATGGTGACGCTGGTGTTTGCTCGGCGTGGAGCTAGCGGTGGTGCGTGGTTGTGAGAGGAAGACAAGGCCATCGTGAGAGCGGGAAGAGTCTGCGAGGACGAGGGAGGCAAGTGGGTCGGCGGGGCAGGCAGCATGAAGGCGGGATGCATGCCAGTCGTAGAGGTGACGGAAGCACAGGATGAAATCACAGTACCAGACTGGTGAAGAAGACTCGTTGTACCAGAATGGCTTTTAGTCAACGCAACCACGGGTTGCGATATTTGGAATGGAGAGTGGAGACGACTGCCCGATTGAGTCAGTTGCACAGCGCCTAAAATAATAATAATAATGAAATAATGTAACCTTTTTTTTTACATACTATGGTAAAAAAATTTAAGTTATGATATGATTGTAACTTACCCATTTCTCTTCCATTCTGAATAAATCCAGGAGATGTAGTAATTATAGGATAGCCACTGGAGAATGGAGTTGATATGGATACCATGGCATCTCTCTCCTCTCTCAAAGCTGATATACTACCGCTGCAAAAAAACACAAACACATTTAGAGACAACATTATAAAAAAAGTTTAAAACAATAAAAAAAAAATCGTAAAAAAAAATAATAAAGTTTTTTGCGTCTATATTTCTTTAATAAAAAAAATAATAAGAAAATGCATCAGATATATAAGTATTTGGAATTGTGAAGATGTGATCGAGACTTAATTTAACATACCTAATACTCTTGGTGGGACTGACAGTTCCAGGCGTGGTGGTAACCGTGACTCCTCCACTTGACACCCTCATAGTCGTAGGATGTCCAGTGAGAAACCGGTGGTGTATGCCATGGCTACCAATGGCTGTAATGCTACGATTTTGGCTCAAAGTCGGTGGTCCAGGCGCAGGTAGCGGAGGAACGGGCGAGAGATTTATGTGTTGACTTGAACTCAGTCGTGTCACACTTCTATGTAAACCCATCCGACTGCCTCCACCGTGTCCTGAACACAATTTTATTATTATTATTATTATTGTACATGCACGTATATACGGATTTTTATGAAAGTTTAACTGAGAAAAGGAATAGACACAAACCTGCATTAAGTTTTGTCATGCTCCTGTTCATGTGCAGAGCGGAGCTTAGACGTCCAGTACTTCGACTGTCTCCAAGTCTAGGTCTATTTGTCGGTCCTACGCGAGACACACTTGGAATAATATGATGAACTGACGGCACTAAAGAATTTTCCTGGATCCGTGAAGCGCCATCCACTTTGACAATCGTGACACCTGCTGATGTTTGGTTTACCACAGAACTGAAAATATATGTAAATAAAATTTATAAATAAAACATAAACAAATAAATAAATAGGATAACCGAAATCCAAATACACGTCGACGAGTTCATATTTTAATCGCGTTGCGTTGTAACTTCACGCACTCCCTCTCTCTCCCATACCCAAACGTTATCTTCTATTATAATTAAAAAACAAGTGTAGCTGGACAGATGACTCACCTCGCAGAAGACGTTTGGGTAGACGAATGTGGCGGTCCTTTGCCATTTAGTTGCGTTGAGTTATTTGAATTTGCGTTGGCTGAATTACCGCTGCGATCACACTGTCTTACTTCAGCCAGCATCTTGTCAGTGAAAAGCACGGGATAACTGGAACACAATAACGTGGCCTCGCGGAGGAGTGTACCTTGACTGCCCCTATCTGCATGACGAAGATTTTCTAACACGAAGTCTAGAGCTTCTTGAGCACGAGCCTGAAATATTTATTGTTCATTAGTGCTATATTTTATACTATATTAAATAAGGGAGACCGCATTATAATCGAGGACACATTTTGGTTGTTCACAATGATGCGTACATTCACGTAAATTTCACGCAAGAATCCAAATAGAACGGATTGTTGTATCTTCACTTAAGAGTTACGTGAATTTATACGTGTCATTGTGAACAGAACATTACTTTAATTCATGTAACGAGTACTACGATCAGGGCCGGCTTGGGAGCTAAAAGCCCGGGCCGGGCACGTTAAGAAAAGGCCCGCATAGCAATGGGGGGTCTGGGGGGCGCTAGCCCCCCAGCTTGCGCCGCAGGCGAAAATTTTTATAAAAGGGGGGCGTGGCACCGGGTTTTTACGCTAATTCTGAACTAAATTTTCATTTTTTCAGACTTATAACAACAATGTGTAAGCATTATTAAATTATTATACATATTGAAAAATAATTATGCGATTGAACCATGCCATTTGATTATTTCATGACCTTCGGCCGCCTTTAAAAATATATTAGAAAAAATGGACGTATGAAATGTATGATAGAAAAAAAAATCCGCATTGAAGGAATACATTGGAGTGATTTAAAATTATATGTGCAAATAAAATATGTAAAAAAAAAAAAAAAAAAATGAGGCTGAACAGGGAAATATAAATTTATAATTAGACGTGTAAAGAACTTGACATTTTTTAGAATAGTTTGACTTGCAACCCTAGGTTGAGCTTGAAATCGAGCTTAAATCTGAAAAACGAGCCTATACTTGGTAAATTTAATATTTGAGCCGAAATCCCCCCCCCCCCCCCAAAAAAAAATCGAGCCTGATGAAAAAAATGAGTTTTTGTAAAAACAAGTCATTAATTAAATATATTTTTTTAAATATTAAATTCAAGAGATTTAGCATGGTTATAGAGAATTATATAAACATATTAAACTAAAAAAATCATGCATTTTCTTTAAAAAAAATTAGCTTGTATTCTTTTCAAAAACTTTTTTTTTCTTTTCCTAATTTTTTTTTCACGAGTCATTCACGGGCTAAATTCGATTAAATATTATAAAAAATATATAATAAATATATTTTATTTAAAAAATATAATTATATAAATTTAATAACTTTCAAAAATATAATAATTTGTTTAAATATACGCGCAAAAAATAATGTGGAAAAACACAAATACGGCAGTTTTTTAAGAAGTTCAATTAAAACTAACAATTAAAAAAATATGATAATACTTCTATTAAAGTAATAAAAAATAGCAATTTTTTCCAAAGGGTCTTTCAACTTCTTTTTCTTCTTCTTCTTTTTTTCCCTCATCAAAACCAAAGGCCCGCAAAAGCAAAGTCCCGGTCCTAGAGCCCGATTATGCAAAGCCAGTCCAAATGCATATAAAATTTGGTTGGCTCGCAATGATATCAATGTATTTTTTTCTTTTTTCTTCATATTACAATAGAAAAATGCGCGTTCACGTGTAATTTGTGTGCATGCATCATATTCAGTTGCAGGGGTGTCAAACTCATTTCGCATGCCGGGCCAAATTGGGTCCTAACTTGTAAGAATCATTTGCGGGCCGCAGTCTTTCACTGAATGGGGGTAAAGGCCCGCCAGAGGCGAAAAATTGGTCAAAAAGGGGACTTAGCTATTGATTTTTAACGCAAATAATGTACGTTTTACTCAAAATATTAACACCGTGAATATGAAACTAAAAAAAGGAGAGACAAAAACTAATTATACATGCAGCAACATTTTTTATTCATTTTTTTTTTTAATCGGAGGTTCCGCGGACCTCGCACTAACTGATATCGTGGGCTGCATGCGGCCTGCGGGCCGCGAGTTTGACCCCCCCCCCCCTGATATACTGTAGAGTAAATTCATATTATACTAAATAAATTTAAAAAGTGCAGGCAAAATTTTAAACGTTTTTTTTTTTTTCTTTTTCCTTTTTTTTTTTTTTTTTTTTTTACTGAAGAGCAAGCCAAAAGGCCCGCAAAGGCAAAAGCCCGGGCCGGGATCCCGGCCTAAGGCCTTATGCCAAGCCGGGCCTGACTACGATGTATTTCTGTTTGAAAATTATTCCAAGGATATAGATTTTCGTTGCCCAAACAAATAACTTAAAATTTAAAACTGTCGGTTTTATATTCATTGCTTTAAAAATGCATCATTTTCTTAGGTTTTAAATTTGCCAAGGTGGTATTTATTTTTAATTTTTTTTACAGCGCTTATACTACGTAATCCCATTAACAAAGAACAACAACAACGCAAAAAACGGAAAGCAGATTCTTTTAAGCTTTATTTTGTTATAGGAATACGCAGTTATACTTAAAAATGCAGGGTTTTTAACATATGTCTAAAAAGAAGAAAGTGTCATAAAAAGCTAAACAATCGTGCAAATTTCACGTAATTTTTAAATATTCAAGTGTCTGAAAAGTCCTGCAAGAAAAGTATCCCCGCGACTAATTAAGGACCAAAATTTACTGTTAAGTCCCGCTTACAAAAAATAAAGCCAGGAAATGCATTTACAAACTTTATTATGGTGCGCGCTTTTTGTTACATATTTATACCATATATGATATACACGCACGTAGAGTAATCTTTTACAGATAAAATTAAAATTAAGATTGTACTGATCGCGTATAGGTATATAGGGATATGATTCACTCTAATTCCAAGAGAAAAATAATCTTTCAGTTATCTTCTAAAATCCACGTGAGGGCGATACATTATATCAATATACATGTAAGTTTAAAATATTTATAAAACTGCAGATCCAATATTGCAATATTTTAGAATTATGCATTGCATGCCGATAAATTAAAAATAAAAATAGATAGGTAATATGAAATACAGTATATTATACAAATCCATCAAAATTATAATTGGCATTTGCAATAATTCCTATTTGAAATTCCCAATTATAATTTACAAAAAATAAAAATAATAATAAAATTAATCTAATTTTTAAGAAATCACATCGTAATCTAAAGAAAAAAATAAAAATATAAAGAACTTTTTTTTCAATAAATTTATACATACATTATTATTATTATATACACATGGAAAAAATTATCTAAAAAGTTTTACTATATAAATTAGACTTTTTTGTAATAAATTAGTTAGCGATATATATACAAAATACAAAGTTTTTACCGCTGAAGAAATTACTTTTATACTAACAAATTACTGTTTAAATTATTTTAACCAAGTTATTAGTTTGTACTGAAGAGTTACATGTATATCTGAATATCTGAATAAATTATTAAATTTATGTTTGACGTGCACCATAAAACTGAATGATATTTTCTTCTAGTAATTGTAATATGAAATGCTGTATACTTAAATATTTCACCTATTCAAATCAAGAAAAGTATATAGAAATTTCAGGAAAAGTCATTTCATCAACATTGAATAATTCTCAAGCCGATAACGATTGAAGTTTTTATTATTATTATTTTACCTTACCGGTGGCGCTTTTTACCGAAAGAACGAACCTATTTTCTATAGCGCTCTGTTGTCTACGTTACAAATAAGTAAATTTCCGAGAAGGATGAATTATTTCTTACTTTGCTGAGTTTTCCAACAGAAGAAATGACTTGAGCGGCGAGTCCAAGAGTGTTAGGATGTGATTGAGCTGCCTCCTTGATGCGCTGCAAGTGGTCCACTAGAACCTGAGGTCTTGAAGCTGCCATGGCTAGGAACACTTGCATGGTGGCTGATGCTGTTGCTGCCGGCCCAAGGTACTCGCATAACTGAGGTAAGCAGGGTTCTAGTAACTGCAACATTAAATTGTTTTTAACTTTGTAAGTATTTTCCAACATTTTGTTTGCGTAAAATTAGAAGAAAAAAAAAAGAAGTTAATCTATGATAATTTTGTTGGCAAGAATCAAAACACTCACGGCAGGCTTTTCCTTGGCTATAAGTCCAAAAAGACTTAGAAGAGCTAACTTGTCAGGGTTCTCACACAGAGGTAGTAGAGAAGCAAGAGCCATAACATGATCGTGAAGCGGGTCCTTATTGACCGCGTAAATCTGTGGCAAAACTCGAGCCAGCGGGTAGTTGCCTATTTTAATAAAAGAAGTAATTACATAATAATTATTTATAATGGACGACAGTATTATATCAGCTGCATCAAATGCAAGACTTATACAATTAAATTAAAAGAAAAAATGTATGCACTATATTAAATTTAAATTTACTATTAAAATTAAATGATAATTAATAATAATTTTAAAATTTATTACTATATATATACCTGAAATAATTGAGTCGATGATTGGCTGAATATGCAAGGCTAATAGGTCTGCATTTTCTATAGCTGCTAGAGAGAGATATGAGGACATATTCCGCGATAGCTCACGATTTCCTTTGTGAAGAAATTTAACTGCCACTGGTAATGCCCTCTTCATTACCTCCTTTTTGCTGTAATTCTGGAAAAAACATACATAAATAAATAAGCACTTTTATAATGCGAGCACTATCTACTGCAGTTCTTATTTACGAAATTTTTATTTTCTATGAAAATATATTATATATTAAAATTTACGTATCCTGCATACTTACCAAAAAGAGACATGAGATGATATCTGAAGATATTTTTGCATGTGGTGGGTCTTCATCTTTGGGAGATGGCTTTAAATTATGGCTAAGGCATGATTCTAGTAATGTAACTAGAGCCTCGGCGTGCTGCTCTATTGAACCAGTCTCTCTGTGAAATAAGGAAAATAATAATAAAAATTGTAAATAATTAAGTTATAATATATTAGACATATATATGTTAAGATTATTAAAGATATTGTACCTGATTGCAGAAGTAACCCTGGTGACACATATCTCCACAACACTTTGGTCATTATCGTTGTTTAAGTAATCAGGAGAACAAGTTATTCTTGATATTGTGTTAATTACTTCTGTGAGATCATTTACAATTGCGTGATCTGACACAGAAAATAGATCTCCCGCCTAGAAGAGAAATTATAATAATAATATAGTAATAATAATAATATATATAATAGTAAGTTTAATTTACATTTAATTTAAACTCATGAAACTCAATAAATTTTAATCTTTTAAACGAAAAAACATCACAACGGATTTGTATAATAATATTAACTTTTTTGAGATTATATTTTAGATATAAAAAAATAATCTATATATAGACAAAAATTTATGCTCGTTATATAATTTTAAATTATATTATTCTAATTGCATATAATTTACAACATTGTATAACTAAATAAATGATAATGCATCTGCAATGGGCTTATGTATTAATTTTTTTAATAGCACAAAAATGTATGTTTTTATTAAGTCACAGTTGAGATGATATGATCTCGGGTAAAAAAACTCAAGTGCACCGCACGTACAATGTACTTTAGGAGCATTAAGGGCATTAACCTTACCTTTGAGAGATCTTTCTTACTAAGAACTTGAGTAAATAACTCGTGCATTTTAACTAGTTTTATATGTGCTACATTTCCATCCACTTGACTTGAATCTTCCAGCACTCGCCTTCCTCTTTACCTGGACAGCCTGTGGGGACAAATAAAAATAAAAAAAAGTTTGTTGACACACTTATGGCCTCTTTAGAACACTATAAATGCGTAAAGCTCGTTATTTTAAACAAAATTACTAAGATTACATATATGACCATTAATAAGTTCAAATAATTATAAAATAAAGTACGATAATGAAAAATCCAAAAATTTGTAAAACATCACAACATTTTAAACTATTTTTAATTTTGTTACACTTTTGAACATCATGATATAAATGACATTTGCCTGCATTAATTTCTAGAAAATTATCCTGATATTAAGACTCGCAAATGTAAGACAATAGATGAATCTCAGATTACATAGCATTATACTAAAATTTAATCTCACCTGTTGCTTAAACGCATTTTTATATTTTATGATCTTAAAGAATTCATTCAGTGCCACATCCACTGTACTCCATACTCTTTACAGTCACCTCCCCTCCGTTTTTACACCTCCCAGCTCTCTGCTGTTGGGCGATTATGATAGCCATCGATTATTCTTCAAACATATTTTTTCCTTTTTTTATTTTATTTATTTTTTTAATTTTTTTTCCTCTTTCTAAAATAAATATACTCAGTTATGTAGGGGGAAAAACAGCAAATAATATTCCAGACCATTTAGTTCCAGGGACCTTTTTTTCTCATTATAGATTATAGCTTTTTTTTTTTTTTTTCATCAAAGGAAGGAAAAAAGAAAGCAAAATGTGATATATTTTTTTAAAGTTTACATATTTATATATTTCACATATATGATAAACTAATACAATCCGCCCCCCGCCCCCATTTTTGTATTTATTTAATTATTTATAATAAATTAAATATAGAGTGCGTATATAGGAGTTTTATTTGTAATATATTTTATAGATTATTTCTAATAAAATTGCATTCACATTCATATTTACATTCATATATAAGCGATCATTGCATGCATTAATATAGGCTGTAAAGATATACATTTAAAATTACCTTTCCACCCGCCTCTGATGATATATGAACGGCGTCAGATGCAAAAGCAGACATTCGAAATTGGCTGCAAATGCCATAAGCGGTAGAGAAATGAACCACGCAGTGAATATTGATGTCTGCTTTTGCATATATATCTGACCAATTGGCTTTCCTCTATTATACATATTATAGGAATAGGATAGGAGGCTTATAGGAAAGCGTTGATCTGACACGATTTTCATACACTACAGGTTTTATTATGGCATTTTTTTTCTCTGGTCCTATAATTTTTACTTCATTTAGGTATATAGACGCATTATATATAGTTCTATAAGCTCTAAATATATTTAATATTTTATTTATTCAATAATAATAAATCTGTGCAATTAATGTCAGAACTAAAATTCTTACACCTTTAGATTTAATAGAGTGGTGGTGGACAGTAGTGCACGACAGCCAGTACACCTTACTCAGAACTATCGAACAATTTCGCGGGTGGATGAAAATTGTAGGAGCCAAAGTAGCCAGCCAATCAGCAACGAATCACCAAGTATCGACTTTCATCCCATCGATTCATCGGTTACCTAAATTCGACTGCAATCGCCCATGTTCCCCTCTTGCCCTTTCCCGTGCATCATCTTCCCCTCACTTGCTCTCCCGCAAACAACAACACTGACCCGACCCCCACCGTCAGGTGAAAAAAGTTAAGATCTGGCAACAGCGCAACACCTGGGACAGCACAGATAATCGCATTATATTTTAATGATCATATTTAAATAATGTCCCAACTAAGTGTCATTTTCAGTTTTGCATTGTAGGTATGTATATTTTCTTGACAAAGAATTTATTAATTCATTCAGGAGGAATTTATTATAATTGTGTTTTGGCTAACACAAAACATTCAGACTATAATATAAAATGCATGTATGTAATATGTGCTGTACACGCCCACCGCGCCCCCGTCTTTTTATCAAATAAGCAGGAGATTAAAAAATGATTAAAAATAAGTATGTAAATGTAATTTTTAACTTTAATATTGAAGTTGCATTTGAATATAAAATGAAGAACGTATATATAAGTACATAGCGGGTGTATGTATACTTCACATATATTCAATCGTTATACTCTGTATATGTGTACATATACTTCAACGTAACGGGTGCAATAGAAAAATGTGCTCCTCTATGATATCGTTCAGAACAAAGCAGTGAAATTATGTTTCTTCTGCAGAATATTGTTTATATTTTCTAGCATAATTATATGTACTTGTATATTCTGTATGTATTTATTATATGATAGTATTTATCTTTCAATGTTGGTGCATTTGATTTTATGTACTTAAATA
Source organism: Ecdyonurus torrentis (assembly GCA_949318235.1). NCBI lineage: Eukaryota > Metazoa > Arthropoda > Insecta > Ephemeroptera > Heptageniidae > Ecdyonurus > Ecdyonurus torrentis. Next base: position 33,342,181 of record OX439129.1, on the reverse strand, counting down.
ATTAAACAACATTAAACTTGATAAAAAAAAAATGTGTAGAGACTCTAAAAATTAATTTCCTTGTTTTACTCAAAAAACAATTTAATTTTTTATGACAGAGTAATATGTACATTTCAACCCTTACACTTGTAGGCAAAATAAAGTTCATATAATTATTTTCATAAACAAGAAAGCAAAATAAAAAAGTACATACACATAGTGTGATTATAACGTGTGAGTATGTATGTTCCGAGAGTGTAAGAAGCTTATAATTACTTATATTAAATCATACACACGTATACACATGATTTTGAATGTGTTCTCCAATCTAATTCTTAATGATTTTTATTATTATTTTTTTTGTTTTGTTTTTTGCTGCAGATATGTGAAGCCGATCGAGGCTTAATGATTATGGTCATCATTTTTCACTGCAGATGAAGGATGAACAACTTCCTAATTTTTATCATTTTTGTGTTGGTGTTTGGATGGACAGAGGCATCAGAAGGAGACAGATCTCAAATCTATCAAAAATGTGTGTCCAAATGTTGTAAGCTGAACTGCACTGACAGTAAGTTCAAATTTGATACCACGCTCTGTCCCCCTCTCTCTCCTGTAAGCCGTACTCTTATAGACTATAAATGTATATATATTATTATGTATGGGCATTATTGATAGAGTCGTGCTCTGCATAACTTTGTTTTTTAATACATTATTCATGATACACCGACAGCTATTCCAGTCACTCCTTTATATCATTCCGTAGCCAAAAATAGTATGGATTTGTTGAGAGTATAACTCAAACTCATAATCTCATCACCTGCTTTTTTCCCCCCTTCTCCTTGAATATTATTTAGCTTCAGCCTACAATATGGTTAGGTCCTAGCAGGGTTGGACTGGCACTCAAGGGGTTTTGTCCGTGAAAGGGATGTAACACCCTGGTTACGCCCTTTTTAGGGCCTTTAGGGACCTCCAAACATGGAGAGCTACGTCCGCTATCACGGACTTACACTTATGGCCAGTCCGAGCCTAGACCGTACTAGGACTTCAACTATAGCTTACAAACTAATAAAGTCTGTATTAATTTGATTGATAAAAATATGATAGAATAACACATAGATAAATTTGAAAATTTGGGAATGAAACATTGAGTTTTAAATTGACAGGAACACTGTATGCATTAGAGAGAAAACTGTTCCAACCAAGTTCAAAATTAAATGTGATAGGCATTTATAAATTACAAGTAGAGGCATGTGCTTAACAGAGCTCATTGTTACCAATGCTCTAATTTTTATAGAGCACGGTTTTGGCTTACATTTAGTACAGTGGAGTAAAAACACATATGCTACAACGTTGGTCACCTCACTCTCAAACCATGAACAGCTATTTGTATGATGAAAATTTAAAAATAAAATTTAACACATTTAGCTTTTACCTTGTTTACCTATAGTTATGTTGCAATTCTTCCTAATACAAATGTATCTTTAATTATATTACAGGTTCTGCTTCTGTTGCAAGCTCAGAATTGTCACCATATTATATTCAGCTTTGGTCTTGTGAAGATGATTGTAAATATGATTGCATGTGGTTTACTGTTGAGGCATTTGACACTTTTGGCTGGGGGGTGCCGCAGTTTCATGGCAGGGTAAGTTTCTTTTTTTCTTTTCTTTTCTTTCTTTTTTTTTCTTTTTCTTTTTCTTTTTTTTTTCTTTTTTTTTTTTTTTTTTTTTTTTTTTTTTTACTATATCATCATTCCACCTTGATATTTTCCTTATTATGAATGCTAGCTAATATTTTAGCATTTTTACTGTTTATAGCAGTGACACCCAAAGATTGTGGTAGAGGAAAAATGATTAACTATATTGGTGATGCCATAATCTATTTGATGGAAGGAAATAAGTTAAAAATAGATTTGTATTTTTTAGTATCAGTTATATACCCATAAACTTTTATCCATAATGCAACAACTGTCTGATAAATTAAAATTATACTGATTCTCCATTTGTAATGTGTAATATTAATTTATTTTAGAGATATATGATAGGTTAACATTTAAATTTATTAAGTTCAATACATACTATAATGTAGCTATTTTTAACATACCTAGTAAATATTTAGGATTGTACTAAAAGTAACTATTTATGAAACAGAAGAAATGTAGCATTGACATTTTATGTAAACATCAAAAACCAGAAAAGGACGTGTGCCAGAAACGGAAACCATATGACACTAAAAGTGGGAGGTGGCTCAGACCTATAGGGTGGTTTCATTCATGTTAAAGGCGACGTCATAAGTGAGTACTAAATAGCATTGGCCGGTATAGGAAAATAGCACATTTTGCCAGTTTAAAAATACTTTGCAATTTTTTAGAGAGTATTGATGCTGTTAACAGGTAGAATTAGTACCTCAAGTATGCAAGAAAAATAATAATGACCAAAAAATAGCTAATTTTTCAAATAAAATAGCCAAAAACTATGTTTGTCCTATGCCGAGCAATGTTATTCATTGCTCAAGAAGAGCATCGAGAAGCACTCAGAATGACGTCATGCGCACACAACCTATAGCTTGCTTGCTGGCACAAAGTTTTCTCCCAGTTTCGCCGTCATGTGGTTTCCATTTCCTAACCCCCCCCCCCCCCCCCCCCCCCATGTCTTTTGATGTGTACATAAAATGCTATAGTATATGTGATACAATTTTGACTCAATCATTCTTATTTATTGCAGTGGCCATTTGTACGTATGTTTGGTTTGCAAGAGCCAGCCTCAGTTTTCTTTTCTCTCCTCAACCTAGTGGCAAATTTAGCAATGCTGCAGAAATTCAGAATTAGTGTTCCTAGTTCGGCACCAACTTTCAGGCTGTGGCACTATCATAGTGTGGTAGGTGTTCAAAAATATATTTCTACATAATATGTTGCATGAAATATTTTGTGGGAATAAGGCTTATCACAACAATGTTTTTGTTTTTGTTTTTTTTTTTTCTGCTAGAGTTTTACAATTTAAAATATTCATACTCAAATTATACACTGTTGAGGAGCTAATCAATTTTATTAAGGAGCTCTCCTAAGAAAACTTTTTTTTTTTTTGGGGGGGGGGGGGGGGGGGGAAGCAAAGCTAGTAAATATGTAAGTTTGTTTGCTATAGGTAATTTCTGTAATTATTTTTAATAAAGATTGTGTGGGCCTTTGCCTAGCCAGTGAGTCCAGACCTTAATTAAGTCCCCATAAGCTAAACCTGTTAGATTGTATGCTTTTACTTGCTGACTGTGATTTAAGGTATGCATCAATGCATGGATGTGGTCTTCAATCTTCCATACTCGAGATTTCATATTCACAGAAATAATGGACTATTTTTGTGCCTTTTCCATGGTACTATTTTCTTTCTATGCCATGATTATGAGGTATGTTATCATATCAATGTGACAAAGTGGTGCAATAACTAAATATTTGTTGTCTCTGTGTTTTTGTAGGCTGTTGAGGTGTAGAATTAATTGGTTTACTGTAACCTTTACCATTATGTGTGGCCTGGTAATGGTTTACCATGTGACATATCTATCTTTGGTAAAATTTGATTATGGATACAACATGAAAGCAAATATTTTAATAGGTGACTATGAATTATTTTTCTATTACTATGTTTTTAACGTTATTATTATTTTCATATTGTGTATGAACTAGAAGTGTGATGCAGTAAAATAATGGATTTGTAAATTTCTTAATTTTAAATTTCATCAAAAGCATGGACAGTTCCAAAGCAGCCATCATCTTGTCAATATGTTTAACCTTTCAAGCCTCTCTCTCTCTCTCTCTCTCTCTCTCTCTCTCTTTTTTTTTTTTTTTTTTTTTTTTTTTTGTCGCTTATGCTTAATCTTTTGTTTTCCCCTCCTAATATGCATAAAAATATGCATGTAAAATACATGCATTAAAATATAAATATTTTTGGAATCTAGTCACACCATCTCTGCCTCCGTGATAAAGCACTATGGACTTTGTTTTTTGTTTTTTCTCATCGTCAGAATCTTATGTGATATCATTAAATTGAAAGTTAATTGTACATGTTTTAAAGTTTCTCTGGAGCATCTTTATAGAGTTGCATAATTACTATCTACTAATTACTAGTAATAACTGGGTTTGTTTATTCATATCATGACACCATACATCCCATTCAGAGTAAAAGCCAACAACAGTATGTTCATTTTCCTACTTTACACTTGTTATGGTACCATTTTTTCCCCTCAGCAACTCATAATTGTACTTATTTTTTTTTTAGTTGTTGTTGTTGTAACTAATATCAATATTTTAATAAACAGGAGTATTGAATGGACTTAGCTGGCTATGGTGGTGTGCGTGGCGATGGTGGAAAGACAAGCAGAGTTATGTTTGGCGCTGTGCAATGGCGGTAGTCCTAGCTATGATGGCCATGTCATTAGAAGTCCTTGATTTCCCTCCTCTCATGTGGACATTAGATGCTCATTCCTTATGGCATCTTAGCACAGCACTCCTTCCATTTCTCTGGTATAGGTAAGTCTAGTCACCATATTTATATTATCAAAGGAAATAAGTTTTATTTTGTTATTTTATTCAACTCATTAGAACAGTTTTAGAGGTCTAATATACTAGTCCGCTTCAGAGAGTATTCAGCTCATGTTGAAGCAAAATCATAATTACAGATTATACAGAAAATAGGAATAGGACAACCAACAAGCACTTTACCACAATGAGGTCGATCCGTAACTAGGTGAAGATCTTTGATAATATATTCAAACTGAAATGATTTAATTTTCCTAATAATTTAAATTGCAATATAGCTTATATATTATAATATATTATATAAATTAGGTAAAAAAAACACAACAACATGGTGGTTGATAAATAATAGGATATATGTTAAAAAAATAAAAATAAAATAATATTAGAGAATATTAGGTAGAAGAGAGATTGGACCACATTGAATTGAAAATTAATAAAATGCAAAGATTCTCTAATTTATATAAAAAATTAGAACTTGGGATGAAATGTTCTTACAAAGACGAGTGCTAATTTTTTTTTAGATTAATAGACGATAAAGGTGGGGGTACTGTCTTATTTTTTAGCAAGCAAGCAAGCAAGCAAAAAAAAAAAAAAAAAGGGGGGGGGGGTGTAATCTACTTCCAACTTTTGGATTGACTATATGTAAATCCAAAGTAGAGTATTTTATAATTTCAAACTATTTGTTCCAGATTTTTAATAGATGACTGCCTAATTCTTGAAAAAGAACGTAAGAGACAGCACAAGAAACTACTTTAATTTTACAATTAAAAATTCAGTGTGTTAGTTCCTTATTAGTTCCTTTTTGTTTGTTTGTATAGTTATTTAAATTTTATTTGTTGCATATTTATTCTAAAACTTTAAACTGGGGTTGGTTATGGCTATTAGATATTTATTATATTGTTTTTATTTGTACAGCTCTTGCCACTAGTTTAAGAACGGGGCAGCAGCGGCCGCTGCGTTTTCTAATAAAAGATAGTATAGGGTGGTTGCGGGTTGTCTATACAAATCGTTCTCAAACTTTTGGCCAGAGCTGTACATACCATACGCTCAAAAATACAGTTATTGTTTCTGTATGTAAATGTTAACATTTTGTGTGTAAGTCAATATAAAATGTAAATTGTTCATATATAAGCTTTAAGTGATTTTCTCTGTATTTTCAATAGTTCTCATCAAATTATTTGGTTTAAAATATTATATGGTTATGTAGGTTTCTAACAGCATGATCAAATTGCAAGGCTATAAAAATGAGCCCAATAAAACTTCTGATAATATCATTACAATATAAATTAGGAATAAAATCGTATTAGTCGATAAATTATAGTAAAGTTACCTTAGTTAATTAATTTAGAAATCAGGTGTTAAAAATTATTATTTGTATGGTAAATAAATAATAATAAAATATAATGTTGTTAATATCTTTACAGCAAATTAGAACAAAAAAAAAATCAGTTGTTTTTTATCCTGATTTTAGTGAACAATACAATACAAAATGTCGCACTTAAAAACTTAAAATTGTTTAAATGCAGTAAAAAAAAAAAAAGCTCAAGGTGCAATCATGCAAACTAATAATAAAAATTAATAAATTGTGCAATATAAATTTCAATGTTTTTTAATGTGCAAAGTTCAATGTAATGTTTTAGGAACAAGCAGATGAATTGCATGCTTTAAAAAAAAAAATAATAATAAAAAAAAAGTATTGTAATTTTGCTGCATTGGGTGTTAACATTTTATATTTGTTTTTTTTTTTTAACGTTTTTATTATTATTAAGTTTTGATAATTTAATAAATTTTCATTGAAAACATTGTAAAAATTTGGTATGACTTACCAATATAAATGTTGTAAAATTAATAAATTCTGTGTTGATTTATATTATTGAGAATTTTTATGTATGTTAAAATAATTGGTAAGGGTAAAATTAATAAAATCAAATGCATGCAATAAATCAATTCTGTGCAATCTAGGATAACATAAATATTAACTTATATGTATACTATATTGTACAGATAATAGAAACTAATGTGTTCAAATTTACTGATTCTATCCTCAAAAATAAATGTTTTTATTCTATATATATTATATAATATATAATGTACCATGATTGTGTATTACATTTCAATAATAGTGTTTTGATGTTAAAAAAAGAGAGAAAAAAAAAACTTTGTTTATATATATAATGAGACTATCTAGATATGGAATATTATGTGGTGTTTTTTGTAAATGGATATGGAAAAAAATTACTATTTTTATAGAAAAATTAAAGCAGCGTCTAGTTAAATAATCAAAACTTTAAATCATGTCATATTATTAAAGCTGACTAAATGTCAATTTTTTTAATAGGTATAAGTGCAGGTGAATACATACTTTAACAGTGAGCTCTTTATAAATTTAAATATACCTATATATAAATAATAATAATAAACTTAGTTCTACAATGTTCAAGGTCCATATATGAGGTTAGATGCTCCGGGAAAAGATTTGGCCAAGGTCGCGCAACTTAAAGGAATTCACCAAAGACGTCATATCACCGGGTGTATTTGTATTTTTATTCACCTTATCAGTGACGTAACTGGTGAAAGGCATCGTATTGGCTTAGAATCAAGTTCATCCATCACAAAATAAAATCAACTGCGCGAGTTTTGTGCTGCGCTCAACCTCTTTATTATATGGACCTTGCACAATGTTCATAGAAAAACGTCATTTCATACTGCCAAAGATTTTTAACCAGAGTCCATTGTGTGAGAGACAAAATATTCTGGAAATATTTGCAATTAATTTTTTATTTTTTAATTGAATAGATTTTCTGTAATATCAAATGATCTCACTTTAACTAATTTGCAATTGCAAAATCTTTATTTCAAACGAATTCATGTCTTTTTATAACTTTTTTGCTATGACAAATTGAACATAAAGCAGCTTTGACAATGGATGTAAGATTCTATGTAAATCAACATATTATCATTGTTGAAACCATGAAAAATTGTCAATATGTAGAATCTTATTGTGAAAAAGCTGCTTAATAATTTCAAATCTCTTAGCTTTTTTTTTATTAAACATAATTCTTTTTCAGTAATACACAAATAACTTTGGTTCTTACATAGCCTAATATTTAAGTACCTGAAGTATAATAGGATGGGGGAAATGATGTGTTGTGTAAAGAGTACCACAGAAAGAGCTTGATTGACTTATTAACATTCATTATATCATTATATTGAGTAATATAAATAATATTATTATATACACCCCCCATTGTATCCATTCTTCTTTTAATGTTTTCAATACACTATTAAATTGTAGTGCCAATAATATGGTTTGTAATAAAATGATTGTGATAAGAAATAAAATAAAACAAAAAATATTTGAAAATTTATAAAAGTTTTAATTATTAGGATGGGCGGAATGTCTATAATATACAGCATCTCTCTTATTGTTGTTATTATTATAATATATGTTAATTACAATATATACACTTATGCTTAACACAAATTTAATATTGCATATGAACCCTTGATAAGTATAAGGCCAGTCGGAGATTAAATATAAATGTAGCTGTATGGCATATGAGCCATTTAGATTCATCATAATTTATGTTTACATAAAATATTACATTTTCTTTTTTTAATATTTTCTTTATTTGAATACATTGCAATTATAATACAAATAAAATTGTATAATTACTTCAACATAGGACACATTTACAATAAAATTCACAATTAAAAATCTATTAAAAAAAGTCAACTTAAGTCAGTTTTTTTTTTTTAATTTATAATTAAATTAGAAGTAAAATATAATAAAATCATTTTAAAATATAATTTTTGATCGCAATTTATATACATATATATAAAAGTCTTTAAATAAAATAAAGAAATATGAAATTGAATTTTGTAAAATTCTGGCACTTTTAAAATTCATAATTTTTTTCTATATAAACACAATTTAATTTAATATTTAACTCACTAACTCAATTCTACAAGGAAGGCACATCAGGTAAAAATCACAGCAATAAATGTGGGATTGTTAAAATAATTTATGGATTTTAATTTTTAATTAAATAATGTTTTTTGACCCACATTTTTGATATAGGTTTAAAATAAAATATATTTGGCTTCAGTTGTAATAACAGATTACTATAATATGTTGTAATTAATTAAAATTTAAACCTTTGACCCAGACTGAACTATCATCTTAGGTGGAAAAGCAGAACCATTACTTCTACTACTGGAACGAGTATGCACAGGAACGTAGCTGTCATGGATATGAGGTCCACCTCGCATACTTCCACTGCCATAATTACCAGCCTTGGGGTTATTATTGTTGATATTAGGAGGAGGTGGAGCATACTGTCTTTGAGATCCACCCATGTAATTTCCTATAACAAAAAATAACAACAAAATTGTATTATAATATATTAATTTAGGTGCTGATTAAATTTTAAATGCAATGGTATAATATTTTGCAAATTTTGGGTGCAAGATTCATATTTAATGTCACTATTTTATTTCCCAGTAATAGCATAAAATATGTTATTGTTTTAAAATTTCTTATGACACAAAAACTGAGGAAATGTTCAGAAAAACTTTTACGCAAATTCTATTTGAATTAAAAAAAAGGGGGTTAGTTTTTTTTAATAAAATTTAAACTCTTTTTCACTGAACAGGAAAATGAAAGATGGATTTTCCTTGTCTTACCAGTCTTATGTGTGGGTGCTTCACCTCGTTCCTGTCCCCTCCTTGGTAAAGAATTTGCATTGCTATCCCTCACAAAGTGCTGTTTCTGTGGTGGTGGTGCATGATGAGGTGGATGCATCATTGGATGTTGACCTGTTCTCATTACTGCTTGTACACTTTCATATTCAAAGTAATTGGAAACTGGACGTTGATGTGTTACTTCTCTTGGGTCTCTACGTTGAGAATGGTAGTGTTGTTGTCTACGACTAAAAGAAAATTTAAACACATTAATATTGTGCACTCTTTTTATCAATCTGATAAAAAAGCTATACTGTAGACTCAATTAAAACTACTTATACTAAAATAAAAATCTTGTACATTTAAATACATTCTCTTGTGGAAATCATTTGTAAATGCAATTGAACATCTAAAAACTCAATTAAAAGAAAAAAAATTGAATTATTACAGAATCAGAGAAGTTGAAATGATATATGATATATTTTTAATGCAATTTTCACTACATAAAAATAGTAGTGCACTGATTACAAAGTTATAGATAAAATTTCAAAAATCAGACCCCAAGAAAAATTCCTGGCTGCTAAATCATATCTTCTTTTGCAATGAGCCCAATGCTAATTTTATGATACCACAGAATTGTGGTAAGACAACTCATTGCATGCTTTACAGTACTATATATTCCTATTCATTAAAATAGAACACCTCAAAACTATATGAATTGATAAGGTGTATTTTTTTTCTTCTTTCTTTCATTCTATATATTAAATTTTTCACACAGAATTTGAAAAAATAATGAAAATACAAAGTTACTACTCTCTATTTCATTAGCAAAATAATTTATTCAAAACATTTGAATGGATATAATGCATATATAGGTAAATACTGTAGTACTAAAATAATAATAATAAAACTAAAGAATTAATATGATTTTTAGTCATGCCAATAAATTGAAATAGATCACGATAATATTTATAAATAATCCTGTGTCACATTTCAAGTGTAAAATATACCTCACACCAATGCTTACTATCTGAAATATATACATAAATATATTATACCATACAAATTATTTCAATATTTATATACATTATAAGAAGCCTTTACAAATAAAAGTATAGAAAACTGCAAGACAGAAATAAGAAAGAATAAATAATAATGAACCACAACAAAAACATGCAAAGCTTTTTTTTTGTGCACGGCATGCACTGCAAATGTAGCCTACCTTTCCTCCTCCACTTTGCCCCTCTGTTGCTGCACCTGCTGTCTCATCTGAATTATCTGTTGCTCTGAGAGCTGTTCTGTGCGTTTGCTTCATGATGAAAAACATAAAGTTAGTCACACCAAACACACAAACATTGATCCTATTGGTTAGTATATTTGCATCTACGCAGTAAGAAATTTGCATGGCAACAAATTTACACAACAGTGGAAAGAGAAAATAAAATAAAAGATTTGTACATTTGATTTACAAAAGAACAGAACTTAATTACTATAAGTAATAAAGTTTGAAAGAGAATAAAAAAATATAAATGTGATTTGGGAAATGGAGATGTAAATAGCATATTGATGTAAAATAGACCTGAGACCACATATAACACAAAGGAAAAACATAAAGGCAGAAAAATCATTTTGTACAATTTGCTCATTAAGTAGAACTGCTTAAAAATAATAAATACATTTTATTTCTAAATTTGATTTTATAATAAACAATCCTACTACTGCTTTTTTTTCTTCTTCAGTAAAAAGATTGAGTTTGCCTTATGTTTCGGTGTTGCAAGAGAGATAATTTATATACAATATAAGAGGGAGAGATTGTTTTTGTGCTCATCATGCACCATGCTATAGTGAGGTGAAATTTCAAGTATATTAGTCATGCAGTAAACTAACCTTAGATGATGTTGTATTTCTTCATAGTTGACATAGTGACTATATCGATTAGGGTCAGCTATGGCACTCCGACTGCCTGGTCTTGCCATCTCACCATACAAGTCATAGCTGGCAGTTCTATGATGATGATGAACTATATCTGGTTGTGGACTATGAGATTGTTGTGGTACAGGTTGAGGCTGCTCCAGACGCTATACATAATATATAATACACATTTGTAAGTACTTGCTCAAAGAATGCATAATTTTATTCTGTTCATACATTAAACTAAACATATAAAACAAGTTTTGACAAGTTTGACACAAAACATGTAATGCAAAACCATGTGTATATATATTTTATTTGATGTGCCATAAATATACAACTTTTAAACAGATAATCTTAATTTAAATATAACAAATACACCACCCTATTGTTTATCATTCCAAATATTTTTAACTGTGATTTTATGGAAACGTGGAAGATTGAAAAAAATGCAGATGTACACACACATAAAACCAACTATATATATACCAGAATATAACCAGAAAATTAGAAGAAGAAAATCTTATTTTTATTATAAGATGAACTCTATTTTGAACTTATTTAAAAATATTAAAAACATAAGAACTGTTACGTTAAACACAGCAGGAAGCAAGCAAAGTATTCAATATTTATGAGTAGCAGAAAAAGAATTCCCCAGACAAAGTCAACAGTAGTGACAGGAAAAGAGAAAAGTGCTAAAAGCGTCACACAAATTACCTGTCTTATCACCTGTTCATATCTCTCTTCTCTTTCATCCAGTGGATATTGACCTCTTCTCTCTGCATGCCTCCTCTGATGCTGAGCTCTCAATTGCTGAATACGTTCTGTGCGAGACTGCAGCTGTGACTGAGGTTGCTGAAACTGGCCTGGGTGATCTGGTCGCATCTGTTGTTGTTGTTGCTGCTGTTGCTGCTGCTGCTGCTGCTGTAGCTGCTGTAGCTGCTGCAGCTGTTGCTGCTGCTGGTGGTGTTGCTGTTGCATGTCCTGGTGTGGAGCAGAACCCATCTACACAACAATCATCACATGATTAGCATATTGAATACTCTACCATTCCCTACCTTGATATCAGTTTTTATTTTAATGTGGCTAAAATTAAATGCATATTATTTACCTGTTGTTGGTTTTCTGTCTGCCTCTGTCGCTGCATTAGTCTCTGATACTGCTCGTGGATTCTCTGTTGTTCCTCCTGAGCAGCTTGTCTAGCGGCTTGCCTCTCTCTTTCTCTCTCCTGAGCACTCTGTTCCTCTTCTTCTTCAACTAGCACTCTACCACCTTGAAGAGGATTCTCAACACTCTTCCTATGTTTACCAAATCTAAAAAAATACATACAAAAAATAAATCTTGTAAGCATTTTAACATATCTCTATTGCATATTTAAAATAACAAATTTTAAATTCTAACCTGAACATTGAGCCAATACCCTTGAAGAGTCCTGCCTTCTTTTTACTGTCCTTCTTGCCGTACTTGTTGTCAAGGGCAGAGTTGAGAGATGACTGCTGACGTGTACCTCTGCCAAAGTTTCCACTTCCAACCTCTGCTTCCTCTTCAGACACTGCATATGGAGGGTACATCAGTGGTGGTGCATCAATACCTCGCTCTCTAACCACTGGCCAAGGAGGAAGGAAGAAGCCTTGCCTAGGTGAAGCAGCTAGCAGACATAACCAAAGCAACCAATCCAAGCAGTTAGTGGAAATAAAGCACATTATTGCAAGCTTTATTTTATGCAACCAATTTTATTGCAGTTAATTGTTAGCAATTTTAAAAATAGGACAGGGTTTTATATTTAGTGTTTATTTTTATACATTTTGTTATTTATAACATTTTTAATTATAGCTTTTAAAATTTAACTGTATAATATTTATTTACATACTATAGATATGATGCAGATTTTAATTTTATTGTTTTTTGTTTTCCATTTACACGTGATTTTTAAAATTATATTATTATTTCATTTATTAAACACCAATGGTGTACTTATACATATATATTTACATTTCATTCTACAAGTCTACATTTTTTGCATAAAATTATACATTGCACATAAAACGAACTAGCATACACAAGAAAACAAATAATGCTCTAACACAATTACAGCTTATATATTTACAGAACATGTATCACCATATTTAGACCATATTCAGAAAACCTTGTAAATTTGAAACATGTACAGGGTCGGACTGGCACTCAAGGGGCCACGTCCGTGAAAGGGGTGTAACACCCTCTAGGCGGGCCACAAAAGGGGGCCCTGGTTACACCTCTTTTAGGGCCTTTAGGAGCCTCCAAATAATGAGAGCCACGTCCGCTATTGCGGACTTGCTCTTATGGCCAGTCCGAGCCTGAACATATACAATATAATTTTAACATATATACAGTAATACAACAGAAAACATTTATTTGTATTTAAATAGTATTTACATATTATTATGTTCTTTTGATATGCTATGTATATTGTATAGGCCTATATATTTTAATATTATTCTATCACCAGTACAAGAGATGAAGTTAATATTCCGAAATACTCCATAACCTAGAGTTAAATGTACTCACAAGTTTCCATACGCCCTCGTAATTCAGCAAGAGGTGCCTCATAACTACGATCTACAGCAGCTCTGAAACTTTCATTGCAACCCCTGCCACGTATAACTTTGACTGGACCCTGACTGCCTCTATATGTGTATGCTATCTCTCCATCATCTTGCATTACAATCTGTAAGGAATCAAATTTAAAATCAATATTTTTGTCATCTGTCATTATTTTTCCCCCTACCATGCAGTATTAAAATACTAACCTCTTGAACCATAGTCTGTAGAGATTCTAAACTTGATGATTTTTTCATCCCTAATGCAGGTCCAAGTTCTTTTAACTTGCCAGCATCCACTAAAAAACATGAATTAATAAAAATCCAAAGTTACAACTATTAACCAAATTATTAACAACACTAATAACAATAAACATAAAAACACAGAAAAAAATAAGCATGCTGTTAAAATGAGTTGTTTTGTCAAACAATGAGAAAAAACATAAACAAATATTATGAAAACACACACAAGGAGGTATAAGAAATAAAGCCACACATGAGGGATACATACTCTCTGAGCCAGCTTGTGATCGGGTCATGCTAATGATGGACTCTGCAGAGGTTGCACGATACAAGGTCCCTGGTAAATGACGACCTGCACAATATGAGCGCACAACATGACGCAAACAATGAGCCAAAAACAGCCAGCAAGACAACAAAAAATAGCCGAGCAAGACACAAATCAACATAAAATGTTAATAATATGTATATAAGATTTTTGCTTTGCTTTGTCACCATGATAATTAACTCTCAATTTGCTTCTTGTTATTTGCAAGCATTTTGAGTACATACAAGAACTGGATGCATCCATTATTGTAATAATAATCAGAGCAATTGAGAAAATGTAAATAAAAACATAGAATCATGGAAACAAACAAGCAGTCACTACAGGATAAATTATATTTTTAAATGGTTCACATGGACAAATAACATAAAGATAAATATAGATGGACTTGAAAAGTGATTATTTCATGCTTTATGCCCTATAGATCCAAATTATTAGTCTACACACATATAGATATTTAAGAAAATAAGAAGAATAAAATGATTATGCGTACGGAAGAAACATATAAGATATGGTATAGATGCAGAAAAAGTCATCCAAGGGAGAAATAAAAATTATGTTGAAAGATAGAAGTCACAAAGAATTAGCTATATAGCTCCACACTTACCATCTTGAACATCATTATGACCATTCATATGTTCTCCTTTCTTATGGTCACCATACTGTTGTTCTCCATGGCCATACTTTTGTCTCTCCCTTTCATCTCTGTACATAATAAAAGTAAAAATAAAAATTAAGGACCACCACAAAAGTATACAAATAATTATATTTTAGCCATTTGGCATTTGTTATTAATATTTTAATTTTAGTAAATTTAATTCAAAGTCAACTTTATTTGTTATTCATTACCTTAGTTTTTTATTTCTCTGATACGTGTCAGTATTTTTAGCATCAAGAGCTGCATGCCTCTTTTCAGACATACTTTGTCTACCAAATGCATCCCTTGAAAATCCAGCTGCATCACCTTCTAATGATGTCCTGTAAAATATTGATTTTTATTGCAAACGTTATTATTATTATTATTTTTTTATTAGTATTTTTTTAAAGTAGCTACGTAATATTATATAAGTTGATAAACTTACTGGCTAGCATAAGTAATATCAACATTGGGTACTCTAGGAGTGGAAGGATCTTCAGACATTGGAGTATTTGGATGCCCATCTGGTGGTTGCTGGTTTCTATCTAAATTTAGTAGAGGAATATTGTCTGGCCTCCTATAAAAACAATTATAAAACAATAAATATTTTTTACACCACTTGCATAACTTAAGTATCTTGTAATCATAATTACCTGGGATGTGGGGCTACAATCTGATGAGGGGTGTATTCCTCCTCAATTAAAACAGTCTCTCTAGTTGCACAATTGATTGTTGAAAGTGGGCTACCAAATTTATCTCCTACATTATTAGGAGATAATATTGATGAATTCCAACTGTCATTAGTAGCCTATAACATTAATAAATTAAAATTATTGGATATTTTTAATCAGAATCATAATTGTAAATATAATTTAGGCTATTTATTTTACATACTCACCCTATAATAACTTTCATTTCTCAATGCATTATGCTGCTGGCCAGTTAACCTATCTATTACAGGATTTCTCTGTGATAATGGATCTAGAGGATCTAAAAAAAAAAATAATAATAATAAATAAATAAATAAAATAAATCATTAGCCAATTTTTTTAATGTATATTCTTACTTATCATCCTTCTCTCTGGAGGTTTTACATAATCAGGTGGCCGAAGAGCATCTCCATTCATCTTAGGTAGAAATATGACTGTGTTGTCAGATGTTTCACTTGCACATGAATTCTCAGGAGTAGGCCCCTCACCATCTAAACGCATTCCAAATGTTTCTGTACCTGAATTTCATACATTATTTATTTAGTATGTAAGCCCTGAGTGCATTATTAAAACTTATTTTTAAAGGAAAGTTTCCATTCATCTAAATATATTTTAAATTAAATACACTCATTCAATTATTAATACCTGATGATGAACTGAGTAGACTATTTGCAGAATCTCTACCAGATGTGGTACCTTCAAGACTATGAGGAGAAGCATTGTTACTATTAGGTGTTGATGGTACTCTCCGTGCAACGGTCAAAGTTATAACTCCAGGCTTGGGTCCTTCTTGGTGCATGCCACGTCTCAGTGTCTCCATTGCATCAGAATTTGAAGTACCAAGTAATGAAGCTCCATTGATATCAACTAGTTGATCATTGGTGCGGAGGCGCCCATCACGGGATGCAGCTCCCCCATGTATTACACTCTTAACAAATATACCCAGATCTATAGTTCCATTAGATCCTGCAGTTGTCTTGCCTTTTACACTGACACCTGTATCAAGAAAATTATTTTAAAATTTTGTTATTTATTATGGTATAAGTTGTTTTTTTAACTTACCCAAGCCAGCTTTTTCAGTATCATGAACAGGAATATCAAATGTTAAAATTTCCCTATGTTTCCAAGGGAAGATCAAACCATCATCATTGGCTTTTTCAGGAGGCTGTAATTACATAAGCATAACATGAATTTAAAAGCCCAAATTACAAGATGTACTCAAAACAAAATCATGCAACATACACAATTCAAATAAGCAAGTAGGACAAACATTGACAACATTTTGTGCCTATAAAACATCCTGAAGCTTTAATTATCATGAGTAAATTATAAAATAGCAGGTACAGCAAATATGTATTTTTGTATTATTATTTTTTTAGCTATTAAACAAATGTTAGATTTGGATTCCAGACTTAATCACAACAACCTGAGACCAAAACTTTTTTATTTTTATTATTTTTAGGATCAAAATTTTCTTTTTCTGAATTTTTCATCCACTCAAGAGCAATCAAGGTGTACTCAGTCAGTATACTTATTATGAAGGCACTCAAGACAAATCACAAAAAGCTGGGATAGGAATTGATGCCCCTACATTCCTGTAACATGCAGATCTAAAAGTACTTCATTTTACAGATAAAAAAGAACATGCAATAGCCAAAAAATATGAGAAATTTTAGAATTAATTTTAATAATTCAAATATATTTACGATCAGCAACTGAAATTATAAGATTAAAATGTTGTATAATAAACAATGAAGATACAGAGTTCAGAAGATTGGTAACCAGACTGTAAAATTCCCAAATTTTACAAGAACAATACTCAAGACAAGTGTGAGATATTTGTGTTGGAATTATTTCAAAAGTTACTGTGTCAATGTATAAAAGTAATAATAAATTATTATTAAAAAAAAAAAAAAAAAAGGCTGGTCATAAATATATTCATGCAAAGGAACTAAAACACACAGTAAAAACAAAGAAAAGAGATAGTGAGGAGAGAGAGAGAGAGAGAGATGATGGAAGGGCGGACCTCTGATTGTCCTCGTCTCTGCACATCCTCAGCCCTGCTCGGTACTGCAGCTGCCTGTATGGCACGCGAGATAGACAACAAACGTCAGTGCAAAATCAAGCATTCACTTACATCCTCTAATTTATAATTGAAATATTTCTACAATATAATTATATATATATATTTTTTTTTTTTATATACTGATCAGTCTTAAGAATTTTTGGTTAAAAAATTTTAAGGGGAAAAAAATGTAAAAAGGAATTTGTATTCTGCATTCAAAACCCCTATTCTGTGTCTACGTCTAATAAAAATAAATTAAAACTGCATGCTAAAATGTTTAATAATACATTTTTGAATATAAAAAAAGTTAACCAATTAAAAATAAACAACTGTTAATATATTTATTATAAAAAAATTAATGTGTATTTAAAAAAAATGAACTGCTACAACACATTTTTAAAAAGCCTGACAAGACGTTGCATGCAAACGTGAGACATTTCTGCACACATCAAGCTCACACGTGTAAAATATTATTGAAATAAAGTATTATTCCTGTAGATATACTATAATAATGAGCTATCATATTACATAATAACAGTTTATATAGAAACATCACACTTACAAGTTCTCGAGGCAGTCTTGGACTTTCATCTCCTTTTTCTTGACGTGAGACAACAAGTAACACTTTACTTCCTGCAGGTGCATTACGTAAAATAGACACAGCTTCGGACTGAGTTTTACCAGTCATGGCAACGTTATTGACTTCTAATAATCTATCTCCTGGCCTTAATCGTCCATCTTCCACTGCTGCACCCTATTAAAAATAAATATAAAGTGATATCAAGTATACAGACTACAGAGGTAACGATACAAATAATTGAGAAACATGCAGTGTTATAAACTTTTGCATCTTTTTTAATTTTACCTTGGGCAGTATGTTTTTAATGTAAATCGGACAATTTCCTCCTGCAGGATTGTCTCTTGTTGTTATACTAAATCCAAGACCATGGGGTCCCTTTACAAGCTCAATGTCCAGCTTCTTGCCTGTAAATTAAAATAATAAACCTCGTGTTATGGATTTTCTGAACTCAGCTTATAATTGGGACGAAAACAACTGTTTGCGTCCCAGTACACAACTTTGTGCAAAACAAAAACAAAATATTTTTCGCACCTATTTTACGAGTATTGGCAGTAAGAAGAATGTTGGCATTTCTTGAAGCTGGGTGAACTGAAGGTACTTTCTTGGTTGGAGAAACTGTAGCTACTTTTGTATGTACACTTGGCACTAAAAAAAATTATCAAACGATTATATTTATATCATAATATCTGCATATTATATCTTAACAAATTAAGGAATATGGCTGTAAATTTATATGCATGTAAATTTTACCTTTCATATAGTGCAGACTTTTCTGACTGACACAGTTCAAAACAAAATTTAACTTAACAGCTGACTTTTGTTTTGTGACGGTACCACGTCTGTTACTTTTAAATATTGTAGTATGATCTTAGAAAAACATAGTACAAAATTATAGTTATAATTTTGCTGTAATTAACATATTATTAATTATTACGGCTTCTCATTCATATATATAATTATTTTATTTAACATGCATTATGCTTTGAATTCATTTAGTATATAAAAATATTGGTTTCTTTTATTCACTCTAATTTTATTGTACATCAAAGTATACAGATAGAATCATTGTTATTATTGCGTAGTACAGGTTTCAACAAAGTCGGGCACAATTTTCCTTTCCCCAACCCCCTCGCTTCCTGGCACGTGCGGCGCTAGACGACCTTCGTCTTTTGCTCGGTTTTCTCTTAGTTTTTAACAACCAATCAAAATCATTTTATTTAAAGTCACGTGACTTCTATTAACCAATCAGATCATTTTTAAGTAAAATCTGGCTGTGCGGGCTCTCTCGCACGCAAAGCCAAATCAGTAGTGTACTAACCGTCATAGACAAAGGTGTCTGAGAAATCCCTCCCAGTAGGGATAGGATTCCAGCCCTTGACGAGCTCTTAACGGGGTACGAATACTCCGGGCTATGCCGGGTGAGACGTGGTTACGTCACAACGAGAGGCTCGTGAAGATTCCTGTTGACAACTGTGCTATGTAATCGCGGAAATTGATTTGGTAAATTGATTAAAGTGAAATTGGCTTTTGTATTATAAATTCTTATTATAAATTCTCCGATAAAATAAGTAAATTATATCTGTATACTTGATATTGGTGGCGTGAATGAAACCTAGTGTAAATAAGTAAAAGATAATCATTTTGCATTGAATGATGGGAAGCCCCCGTGGTATTTTTGAATGTAATTAAAGTTGGTCTATACCACGTATATTATCAAATTATAATTAAAGTGAAATCTTGCTAAATAAAACAATTTGAATTAAATCCAACTAAACAACGATGTATAATTAAAACAATTATTAAAACCTCATCCATAAACTAACAGCCAAATTAATTTGTATTAAACTACCTGTGGGACAAAATCCCTAGACAACAGCCTTTTTATTGCGTCATATATTATAATAACATATCATATCATATTAAATCAGCTTGTATTAATGACCCAGTTGATTTATACTATCTGAGCTCGTCAGCGCCTCGTCAACCATGAGACGACAATTTGGGAATGCTGTTACTACGAGAGCCCGTTGTGGCACCATGAGTGTGGTATGCGAACGCTACGCACCCGGAGAACGACAGGCGTAGCACGAGCGAGCCAGCGCTCTGTCAGCGGCGATCGTGTGTGCACCCAGCGTAGTGCGCCGCACACCGTACCGTATTCTATCGCCTGCTGCGGTCGAGCTTGATAGTACACGAAGTAGGGAGCACTGGAACGTAGTGATTAATAAAAATGGAACGGTGTTGTTCCGACGACGTTCCACCCGTTCCTACATGGGGGCCTGTGAGTGAGTGAACTTGGAACCTCAATTGAATTAAAAAAAAAAAAAAAAAAAAAAAAAAAAAAAAATCAAATCAAATCAAAAATCTCGTTTTTCTTCTCTCCGCTCTCTTCGTTACTGCAAAATTTGATTATTGCAGTGTGAGGCAGACGTGTTTCACACTTGCGTATTAAAATCCAGTCATCATGATCGAAGTAGTGAGTATGGCGGAACGGATCAAAAAATTTTTGCGCAAAGAAAGCAAAGAAGTTGTTTGGCCACGAACCAAATTTAGAGATAATGGTGATAGAAGTATTCGCCTGCAACTTGTTAATATCTATTACCAACACTGCACTCTCATTTCTGAAGTCAAAGTTTGGCGAAGATTGATTTTTACTACCTTATTACAATGTACACATTTACTTGATCTTTGTAACATGGAAGATGACCATCAAGTGTTATGTGATATGCAAGAACGTGGGTGGGTGCGCGAAAAGTACTTTGATGATCTGAAGAACCAAGCAAAATTTATTTTCAAAGAATGTCTACATTTTGAAGAAATGTTGGAACCATTAGATTTGGGACCATATAACAGAGAAGTGGTGACGTCATTACATGATAAACTGCGTGAGTTTGATTTTTTCACAAGATCGGTGATAAGTAATATTGAATTGATGGAGTCGTATTATTTTAAAGTTATTGGCATTATGAACAGAACAGGCTACGAGTATCACGATTGCAAACACATCATTATG
Source organism: Ecdyonurus torrentis (assembly GCA_949318235.1). Lineage (NCBI taxonomy): Eukaryota > Metazoa > Arthropoda > Insecta > Ephemeroptera > Heptageniidae > Ecdyonurus > Ecdyonurus torrentis. Next base: position 33,320,937 of record OX439129.1, on the reverse strand, counting down.
TCTAATGCTAATGAGGACTTTTTCATCAACCGTTATAGGCTTCATATGCTACGTAGAAAGATGAGACACTGGGAGTGTGAGGTACCTGAGGATATCTCGGAGTTTGATATGTTACATTATGAAGTAATTACACGTAAAGAACCAGAGTGGGCTGACGACGTGGATCGCGTTTCACGGGTCACACATCCTTCATGCAGCCGGCGCACATATAGTTCTCAAGAGCGCGACGACATGATGCAAACAGTACAATATTGTTTGTGTGACCATAAATTATACGAAGAGGAAGCTCCACCGAAAGAATCTACACCTAGTTCTCCAGTACACAACGTCGTGCAAGCAATGGAGATACCACAGCAAACTTCTTGGTGTAATGAATTATACGAAGATAAAATTACACTGAAAGAATCTGTACCTCCACAAGAAGCATGCTGGTCATCATGTGACAGTCCACCTAGTTCTCCAGTACACAACGTCGTGCAAGCAATGGAGATACCACAGCAAACTTCTTGGTGTAATGAATTATACGAAGATAAAATTACACTGAAAGAATCTAACGTACCTCCGCAAGAAGCATGCTGGTCTTCGTGTGACATTCCACCTAGTTTAGCAATGCGTGATGCCACTAAAAGCAAGCAAGAGGTTAAACCTGACGTGAAACCAATCTCACTTTCACAATATGACCTGGAAGATCATCGTGGTACACCAGGGGGTTCCACAGAATCTTTAAGTAATATTTTTGTCCGTACTACTGCTGTTTATATAGTGATAGCCACACAACAAGAGGTTACAAGTTTGATCGTGCATGCGGAGGCTGACACGTCAACGGCGAACATTCCATCACCAACGACGCCACCTGTGCTTGAGACCATAACTGAATCACCTGTGGAGCATTCAACACAAAGTGTCTCAACGGTTGAGTTATCGTCACCTCTCGCTGTTAACAACAAGAGTCCTGCTAGCTCACCCCTTAAGGCAGATCAAACGGAAACCACTGTGATTGATGTCGTCACACAACAAGATGACAAACGACCAGTCTCCATTCACCAAGCTACACCAACACCTGCTGCTGACATCGTGAAGACATCACCTATGCTCGAGAGACCGACAAAAATACCTATGAAAAAGAAGTCCAAGAAGAAAAAGAAACTCAGTACCAAACTTCGTAAGTTTAAGATCAACAGAAAACTTCGTAAGACTTTGAGTAAAATTACACTGAGAAAAAAGAACACAACTAACAGTGCTGTATTCACTATAAAAGACAATCATTGCAAATTAATTGAACTTCGACTACACGTACGTCTGCTGAAACTGAACTTATTCACAGACCATGAACTTGACAAAAAGATAAGAAAAATAAAAACACAGAAGAGAAGTGATGTAAGGAGGCGCGACTGTTTCTTGTCCAGGTGGACCGACACGTGCTTCCAATCCTTCTCTAACATTATTGCAAAGAAGTGCAAGAACAGACACGTAACCACAGTGAGGGCATGCCTGCAAGACAAACTCAGGTTTCGTGTCTACTATCCTCAATGGAAATATAGACGCAAAGAGAATTTCTCTCACCCTCGTAGCTAACTCATTTCTCTGCGAGCTACAAATTTGGCTGATAAAAAACTGTTGACGACATGTAACTGACCTGTAAATTATAAGCTAAAATACAGTGTCTTGTCAAAACAACATCTCAAATATTTTTTTTTAAGTGTCACATTGTCTAGTTCAGGGACAATTTTGTTTCATTTTTAAAAAAAATATTTGTCTACCAAGAACTGCAGGTTTACCTGCTACTCCTTTACCCTCCCACAGCCATATCCCTGGTACGTCAACAAACCAGGTGTGCCCTCCCATTCCCAACAAATAGCCAGTCCTGCTAAACTGGCGAAGCACAGAAAAAGATGTAAAATGAGTAAGCTGCCCTCATTTCCATGGCTGACAGACAGGAGTTCCACACTGAACCATACATGCTAAGAACTTCAGGACTTTCTATGTTTAAGTATTTTGTTTCAATGTTTTTCTAAGAGTAACCTTTCAACTTTTTTCTTTTTTTTTTATTGTTTTTTTTCCTTTTTGTAACGGTGGTGAATGTGACGGTACCACGTCTGTTACTTTTAAATATTGTAGTATGATCTTAGAAAAACATAGTACAAAATTATAGTTATAATTTTGCTGTAATTAACATATTATTAATTATTACGGCTTCTCATTCATATATATAATTATTTTATTTAACATGCATTATGCTTTGAATTCATTTAGTATATAAAAATATTGGTTTCTTTTATTCACTCTAATTTTATTGTACATCAAAGTATACAGATAGAATCATTGTTATTATTGCGTAGTACAGGTTTCAACAAAGTCGGGCACAATTTTCCTTTCCCCAACCCCCTCGCTTCCTGGCACGTGCGGCGCTAGACGACCTTCGTCTTTTGCTCGGTTTTCTCTTAGTTTTTAACAACCAATCAAAATCATTTTATTTAAAGTCACGTGACTTCTATTAACCAATCAGATCATTTTTAAGTAAAATCTGGCTGTGCGGGCTCTCTCGCACGCAAAGCCAAATCAGTAGTGTACTAACCGTCATAGACAAAGGTGTCTGAGAAATCCCTCCCAGTAGGGATAGGATTCCAGCCCTTGACGAGCTCTTAACGGGGTACGAATACTCCGGGCTATGCCGGGTGAGACGTGGTTACGTCACAACGAGAGGCTCGTGAAGATTCCTGTTGACAACTGTGCTATGTAATCGCGGAAATTGATTTGGTAAATTGATTAAAGTGAAATTGGCTTTTGTATTATAAATTCTTATTATAAATTCTCCGATAAAATAAGTAAATTATATCTGTATACTTGATATTGGTGGCGTGAATGAAACCTAGTGTAAATAAGTAAAAGATAATCATTTTGCATTGAATGATGGGAAGCCCCCGTGGTATTTTTGAATGTAATTAAAGTTGGTCTATACCACGTATATTATCAAATTATAATTAAAGTGAAATCTTGCTAAATAAAACAATTTGAATTAAATCCAACTAAACAACGATGTATAATTAAAACAATTATTAAAACCTCATCCATAAACTAACAGCCAAATTAATTTGTATTAAACTACCTGTGGGACAAAATCCCTAGACAACAGCCTTTTTATTGCGTCATATATTATAATAACATATCATATCATATTAAATCAGCTTGTATTAATGACCCAGTTGATTTATACTATCTGAGCTCGTCAGCGCCTCGTCAACCATGAGACGACAATTTGGGAATGCTGTTACTACGAGAGCCCGTTGTGGCACCATGAGTGTGGTATGCGAACGCTACGCACCCGGAGAACGACAGGCGTAGCACGAGCGAGCCAGCGCTCTGTCAGCGGCGATCGTGTGTGCACCCAGCGTAGTGCGCCGCACACCGTACCGTATTCTATCGCCTGCTGCGGTCGAGCTTGATAGTACACGAAGTAGGGAGCACTGGAACGTAGTGATTAATAAAAATGGAACGGTGTTGTTCCGACGACGTTCCACCCGTTCCTACAGTTTGTTTACTCTACGTACTTTATTTTCTGAACCCCCTCCCTCTTTTCTCCCTTCCCCTCAAACCCTTACGAGAACATCGTCTGTTTGTTTACTTTTTTGAGTGTCGTCTGCTAGATATATACGTAAGGTCAGTAACGATACAAACTTCTTTTTTTTTTTTAATTATTATTTTTATGATATCATTTATTTTACCTTTTTCTTCTCCTTCTACCATTGCAATATTATCCCTCTCCTCCGAGGGAGCTCTCTGTCCCTGTTGACCAGATTGTTGTGAAGAACGTGGGAAGACGGGTGCGGGGGGACGTCGCGATTGACTGGATGAGCTACGATTTTTGACAACACGAAGTTGGAGTTCTGGGCTCCTTAAAGAGTCGCGGAAAATTTCTTGAACACTAGAATAGCGAATGAATGAAAGAATAAATACGAATACAATACTTATAAAAATTAAATAACTTAAGGGTTTGAAAAACTAAGGACTTACGTTTGGAATGGCATGTTAAGAAGGTTATGGCCATTTATTTCAATAATTCTGTCGCCAAAGGCTAATCTTCCATCCTGATCAATACGACCACCGGGTTCAATGCCTTGTACTAACAGACCGCGATCTTGCCCTAATCTGTCATAGTCTGGCACGACGTGAATACCAAGAGGACCCTCTTCGTTTCGCAGAACTACGAACTCGATTCTTTAAAGAAAGAGAAAAAAAATAGAAAATTATAATTTAAAAAACAACGCAATATATTTCACATTATTATGCAGCTAATAATTAAGATGCTGTGCTATACTTACACCTCCAACAACGTATCATCATCTACATCGGACTCGCGAGGCTGCGGTACAAGTATAGGACTTGAACTGTTGGCACCTAATGGCTCCTTGCGCTCTTGACCACCTCCTTGAGCTGCACGCTCGGCAGCTTCTACCCATCGGACACCATTGACTGCACCCTCGCCTAAGAATTGCATTGACAACCGGTTTGAATCTCGTACGAATCGTGAGAACGCGGAGCCATTGCGACCAGTCTCATTCTCTTCCTCTTCTCCCCAGGTTGGTGACAAGTGGCCATTTTTAGAAGATCTTCTTTGTCTTGAACCCTCCTGAAAATAGCTCATTAATAAGATGATATCTTTTGCTTTCAATGTATCATATTATGTCTATATAGAATAAAACTTCTTCGCCCTTTTTTTTTTTTTTTTTTTTTTCTATTATTATTATTTTTTTTTTTTTTTTGCTATCTCAAACAAATACATATTCGACCTTACAGATCAATAATGTTATATGTTATTATCATTTTATTTATTTATTTTCGCGTCTCAAGTTCCGAGAAACATTGACAATTCAAGTTGTTCAATCATGGCTTGAAACATTAATCTCAATTATTGAAGCCCATTAAAAAAAAAAAAAAAAAAAAGTTGTAATACCTTCCTGTGTTGTGCCTTCCTAGCAACTGCCGAGGTTGGTGCTGGTTCATCTTCAATGAGGGGAGCTGCTGACCATCGCTTCGTTGGGTCTGCTGCAGGGGAGGTTGCTGGGGGTGGTCCTGGTGCAAGGTGATTGAGCGCGGGTTCACTTCCACGACGTACTTGTAACGGCGTGAGACCTGCCGCGGCAATCTGTTCACCTGTCACTTCAATGTCCGTCTGCGCAAACTGTTAACGCTTCATCAATCAAACATTCTACACCATCACTAATTTATTTGACTATACAGAAAAAAATCTACGTTCTGTTTAAACCTAAGTTAATCTACGTAAATCTAAGTTAAAACAATATTTATTTACTATATTTTTACCATGTAAAAATAATAATCAAATTAGAAAATTTGTTGTCTTTTGGTATGTAAACTTCCATATTTATACGTTTTGTTTTGCTCTGTTATATTATATAAAGAAACACAAAAGTAATAAAATAAAATGAAAATTTCCTTGTTGTTTTAAATTAAATGCATAGCCATTCTGCGAAATTGTTGGAAAAAAAAAATCCATGAGAACCAACCACATGGATGAAATGGTGCGCGAAAATGAAATTTCTATTACTTTACGTACGAACGTAAAGTCTCTGCATAATTGAAACTTGCTCAGTTTTGCGTTTAAATTATATTTTTATTTTAACGAGAAAAAAAAAAGTTTCAAATTTTATTGTGGTTTAATTAAACAAACACTCGTTTCAAAAAGACACAAAGAAAAACGAAAACAAAAATATTTCATTTATCATAATATATAATATATATATATATATATATATATATATATATATATATATATATATATATATATATATATATATATATATATATATATATATAATATATATATAATATATATAATATTGTGTGTGTATTTGTGTATACTGGATATGCATGAAAATCTGAAGTGAGTTAAATTGATGATCTCTTTCACGAAAGTATAAAAAAATCTAGAAAGTATAATAAAGAGCTTCGCGCTCTGCATCACTACACATTATGTTATATATAATTTCAATTTAAATCCGGTCTTACTGTGGTATCGATGGTTAAAGAATTTTAATGCCATTGGCATATTTCTTTCTAATATGCCTCAGAACTCAGAACATTAATTATTTACGGCTGGTCGATCAATATTAATGACGAATTTCATAGAGAGGTACAATACATTACAGTATTATGATACTTACATGTGTGTGAAGTTGTGGGTGTGGTAGAAAGATATCTGGACTATTGCCTCCAGCACTACTAGAGCCAACACTGGAACCTCCACCACTTGCACCATCCCCTCGATCTCCAGAGTGATGATGACCACCGGTTACATGACGAGTCTCTTCATCTTCATAGTTAGCTACGATCTGTTCTCGATCATCAGCTACGTCCAGTAACCGGTCATCAGGGTCCAATATTCCTCCACCCGCTTGGGACTGAAGACTGTGTACTGCCAACCACGAACTTGCAGACTATAACAACAACAAAAATAAATCATTATTATTTTTTTATTAATTACAGTACATTGATTAATATCCCATTTAATTACTACTGCATATAATTTTATCATTATAAAACACATTTATATATTACTGCTACAAATTACTACGAAAAAAATTACATAATTTTTTATGCTACATAAATCTCATTAGAATCTTAAGGACAGATAATTTTTAACAACCCTCATTCGACAACCGTGATATATGAAGGTTGCATTAATAACATTGCTATATATATATTATAGTAATTTTTGGAAGCGTTAATTATAAAACTGTAAATTCCATCGCGCTAGAGAGAACGGCGCATTAATTAAGCCACGATGCACATCAGCTCACTTGGAGAGGGCATTTTTACGTCATATCTTTAAAAATATAAAATTACATAAAAAAAATATATTCATAAATCACACCTCAGTAAACTGGTTCATATTATATCTGTTAGGATTTACTGTTATAATATTAATATATTATGTATATTACAGTATATTAGCATGTAGCTGGCTAGTTTCAATATATCATGTAAATGTATTTAATGGGTTTTGCTATATAAACGTAAATAATCAATCTATTATTATATTTAACTATGGCATCAATTTAATGATAGTCAACTAGTTTTATAATATTATATAACAAAGATTTTTCACTCAATACTTTTGAAAGTAAAATGTATCAAACTGCAGCAACATTTTTTTTTCTTGTTATTTT